>CM042878.1:2785578-2861951 GCA_023658055.1 Thaleichthys pacificus | reverse complement strand
TGGGATACAGAGAGACGATTCTCAGGTATTATGAATCTCTCAGTCTGCGTCGTAGGACCGAACTGATTCATAACACTGAGGCTCTGTGCCCCCCCCACACACACAAAGGTACCTCAAAAACCTGAATGACAGGAGGACGGGACACAATTACAGTAGTCCCGCGTACTGAAGCGGACTCCAAAACTGTATTTCGGGCCCGTGCTGGGCTGTGGCATGTTAGCGGGCCTGGTCCTGAAGAGGCAGGAAGTGGCGGTCGGATTGGAGTGTGCTAGGCTCCCGGGTCCATTGTTGCAGCTTCCTCCTCCTGGCGGCTCCCTCCAGGCTCCACCGAGGGGAAACCAGCTCCTCCAGCATCAGGGCAGCACAAGCGCACGCCTCCCCCTGCCTTTGTGCTCCCTAATTGCCACAATGCATCTTCTCGTCCAACTAATTAAGTGAGTCTCTCACATTGTCTACCTCCACTCCACTAACAGAGACAGAGGGGGGGGGGGTGGGGGGTGGGGGGTGGGGGGGAGGGGAGGGGGGGGGAGGAGTGGAAGCAAGGGGCAATGACTAGAATGGCTTGTTTACCGGCAGAGAACCAGGCCTGTTGCCTCTGGCTCTTTGGTTTCATGGGGGAACTGTGGCAAGGAGAAGGGCAAACAGACCTCGAATGAGGAGGGGGAAAGTATTGACTGTGACACCACATCTGGGGAGTTCACAGAGAGGAAGTTCTGTATTAACTGTCCACAGAAGGCAAGAACTTGGAGTTCGGTCGTATGTATTTGAATCAGCCCACTGTATGAGGCTTTGCGGACTAACTAATCACATGACCATGGTTGGTTTTACGACAAAGAGAATGTTGCTGTAGCAGTCCTTATCATTCATATTTAAGAACCGGAATCGTTTCAGTTCTTACGTTTACAAAACTGTTTCGATTAAACATAGACATCGTCACACCTTTCCGTTTAAACGAATGTTGTCAACAACCTCACCTTGGTCAAGAAAATGACTCCATTTCGTCCTGAGTAGACTAACATTACGAGGGCGCTGGAAACAGGTGTTCTTTTCTTATCCTACTCTTAACAACCAGAGACTCCATGTTTGTCTCCCAGAAGAGAAGCGGGGGCAGAAAATTCATCCTGAGAGTTATCGGAGGGACATAGATCACACATCTAATTTAAATTCCTCTTTCTCCGCGGAGTTGCTAGGAGGGTTGCTATGTGTCTCCGAGGCCACCCAACGCCACCAGTGTCTATTGTCCGAGGTGCAGCGGGACACCGTCACCCTTAGACCAGGCCTGGGTGCTTCAGTCCACTCCACCAGTCCTCCTTCTCTCCACTCTCAGGCTAGACACACACATCCACCCCCCCCCCCCACCCCCACCCCCCCCCCCACCTCAACACCATCACCAGGGCTCTTCAACTGCACAAGACTCACACCCTCCACTTCATCACCCACTGCCATGCCCCCCCCCCCCGTCCCCCGTCCCCCCCCCGTCCCCCCCCCGTCCTCCAGACACCACTACCTCCACACAACCACCCCATTCCTCACACCCTTAACCCCCCCTTGACCCCCTCCCTCCTCTCTCCGGGCCCCCCCCCCCCCCCTCCTCTCCAAGCCCTCTTCTTCCCACAGTCAAGTTCCTGCTGGGGGAACTGACACGCAGACAGACAGGGTGACATCACAGCTGAGAGGCAGGGGGCCGCCCCTGCACCCAAGCCAACACAATACAAGGCATCTGGCAGGGTTTGGAGGGGGGGGGGGGGGGGGCTAGGACAAAGCCACTTCACCCCCCCTCCTCTCTGGAATATGATTATATTTAACATGGAGGTCGAGACATAAACATGGGAACATTTTAGAGAGCTGGGAGCGAGCGGAGGATTTGAGAACGTCTAAGGAAGCAGTTTGAAATGAGAAGATATTTTTTGTTTTACATTGTCGGGGTTCAGCAAAACTAATGTAAAACACGTATCTTGAACCTTTTTTTTTAAAGCTAATACTGGAAAACCAACTATTATATTGTATATAGTGTGACTGGTAATCAGAGGGACTTCTCTCATGAATAGATCCAGCTCCTCTAGCAGTCTGGATCACAGAATTACGCCAATCACACTGTCTTGTTCAAGTCCAAGTCTGTCTTTCAAAACAGCTCTCCATTCCAATTAAATGATCAGTTGGTAGGCAGCCTCCAGAATAATACGAAAGCAGATGTCTAAAAGTGTGTGTGTGTGTGTGTGTGTCTCAGATGGTACTGTAGAATTAAATCATTTTAAACTTCAACAATGTGATATGACTTAGAATCAGGGTGCAACTTCCCTCAGTTCCCAAACCCCCCCCACCCCCCCCCCCCCACCTCCCTCACTACCCCCTCTTTCTCCGCTCTGTGTGTGTAAACCGTGTGTGTTCATATTTGCTCTGGACTGTGTGCCTGTGTGTGTGTGTGTAAATGAGATGTGTGTATGCATTGTACGGACACACAGGGCCAGTGCATATATTAGTCATGTGACTTGACCCCGAGTGCCTGAAACCACAGTTTGGCGTCGTAGCGAGCGTGGAAAAAGGGGAGACCTCCTTCACAGCTGCTCCGGCCGTTGCACTGAACCAATGGAGGCCCGGGCCCCCCCCCTCCCTCCTCCACTCTGCCCCGTTCTCCTCGGTTCCCATTCACCACACAGCCTGCTGCTTTTCAGGGGAACCCCCCCCCACCCCCACCCCCCCACCCCCACATCCACCACCCCATCCAACCACCCACCCTCCTCCTTCTCATCCCGTCTCACCCCCTCCAGGCCCCCTCCTTTTAATAAATACACCTCACTATTCAAGCCCCCGGTTTGCATAGAGGATACCGGAGGGCTGCCTGGAGTGTGGAGGTTGCCGTTGGCTGGGAGAACAAGAGCCATCCTCCGCGTCTCCTTCAGCCTGTGGACAAACCGCAGCCCTTGACCCCTCAGCATCTCCCCACAAGCCCCAGAGCCACGGCACACACTCAGCCCCGATACCTATCCTTATTGTCCTCGGGCATGGGGCTTTCTTTTCCTGTAAATTCTCTCTCTCTCTCTCTTTCGGTCTCTCTCTCAAAAAAAGACAGAAAAAAAAAGCTCCAACTCTCACTCTCCTTCTGTCTTCATCTCTCTCTCTCTCTCTCATCTCTCTCTCTCTCTCCTCTCTCTCTCTCTCTCTCTCTAGTCTCTCCTCCTCTCTCTCTCTCTCTCTCTCTCTCTCTCTCTCTCTCTCCTCTCTCTCTCTCTCTCTCTCTCTCTCTCTCTCTCTCTCTCTCTCTCTCTCTCTCTCCTCTCTCTCCTCTCTCTCTCCTCCTCTCTCTCTTTCTCACTCCCTGCCTCTCTCTCTCTCCCTCCCCCTCTCTCTCTCTCACTCCCTGCCTCTCTCTTTCTCTCTCACTCCCTGCCTCTCTCTCTCTCTCTCTCTCTTTCACTCTCACTAGCACGGGCAGTGCTGGCTCCCTACTGCAGATAGACTTTAATTTATGTTAACATACGCTCCAACTCCCCACACGCTCCCCCTCTCCCTCTCTTCCCCTCCTCCTCTCCCCCCGCCGCCCCTCCACCTCCCTCCATTCACTGAATTCATTTGAAGAGATTTATTTCCTATCAAGCTGTATAATGCAGGGGGTATAATTTAAATCAACTTTTAAGAACAGCCCAGCAGAGCAGTTTATGCATACAAATCTGTAAAGCTTGGGAAAATGCAAACAGCAGGCTTTCAAGCGGATTGCTAACATTGAGAGCCGTAGCTTGTCAGCCCACATGTGAAGATTAGCTGCTCCTGCTAGGCCCGCAATCTCTCACCTTAACCATAAACCATCCTCACATTCAGTGTTTGTTTGGGAAAACCCTTTATAGGCCTTCACCCAAGAAACAGTTACAACATCAAAAATATCCTACAATAGTACAGGGTAAAAATATTCCTTTTCACCTTTTAATCAACTGTCACGTCGTCAAGTTTAGATAAACACTGTGGGTTATTAGGTGGGCCAGTTCTTCTGGCTACCTGCTGATTGCTAGCCCCTTGACCATGGGAGGAGAGGGGGGGGGGGGGGGCAGGGGCGGTAACATTGAACCTGAAAGGCCTCCATCTCACCTCTCCAACATGCCATGACGGTGTGAAGTAGAGCTGAATTGGGTGGGGGTGGAAGGGAGGGGGAGAGGGAGAGAAGAGAGAGAGATAGCAAGGAGGGGAGAAGGTGGGGAGATGTAGGGAAAGCAAAACAGGGATGGAGGGGTGGAGAGCAGGGGAAGGATGAAGGGGGTTCTGAGGGCGGGCGTGATGGAGGGGAGGGGAGCTGAAAGAGGAGATATGATGGACCGGATCTGAGGAGGTGTAATTGGGAGGATTATTGCTTTCAGCCTGGTGCTGATCCATAAACATGGAGGCTGTGTGAAAAGTATCCTGCTACATAGAAAATCTCAAATCCACTTCCTACACCCCTCACACCTACAGCAGCAAAGGTATTTATACAGTTGGTCGCCATACAGTGCAGTTACAACAGCACATACATGTGATTTTTCAGCAGTTGATAGTAGTCATAAACATACGATTTCATTTGTGAATAGCTGATGTGATTGGCTGACGTCCCATATGCACTCTGGTTTGACCCCCCCACCCCCCCCACCCCCCCACACACACACACACCCCGCCGCAAGCCTCCTCCCCAACAAAGCATGTCTTCATCGATCTATCTACTCTGCAAATATGATATTGACTAGGTGTATGACAGCAGAAGCCCCTGTTGAGTTGAAGAAAGCTGAGCGAGGTTGAAAGGTGGAGGGTTAGCGAGGAGGAGGGCCCGCGGGCTGAGGAAAAAAACATCCTCTGATCTTCCTATGTCTGCCTCTCAAACAGTCATCCTGTGGGGCCATGCTGATATAGAACTAGGCCAATGTCACAGAATCTTCTGGAAGGGCCTGAAGGGAAATAAGATTTTTCTGTTTTTCACCCCCCCCCCCCCCCCCCCAACACTGATGAAGAGACTTCCGTCCGGGGTAGATGGTTCCAGCAAGTCTTTCCTCTCCCCCATCTCCTTTGTGCTCCCCAGGAGGGAGGCCTGCGTTCAGGGAGACGCTCGCCTCTCGCTAGCCTCTTAGCGGCTAACATTAACATTTACATTTTGTCATTTAGCAGACGCTCTTATCCAGAGCGACTTACAGTAAGTACAGGGACATTCCCCCCCCGTGGCAAGTAGGGTGAAGTGCCTTGCCCAAGGACACAACGTCATTTGACAAGGCCAGGAATCGAACTGGCAACCTAGCCCGATTACTAGCCCGATTCCCTAACGGCTCAGCCACCTGACTCCCTAACATACACTGGGTAATATTCACCATGCCAGTCAGCTCTGAGAGGTGAGCAGAGAAAGGTATCTCTGGCGTGAGTCACCTAGCAGGTCCGATTTCCACCTATCAATCACCCTCACCGAGTGTTATATAAAAACACATGTTACGCAATGGTAGACCACCTGACGGAAGCTACCAGGTTCATCTCTACTACCTCGGCACACACCTAGCTGAATTCGTCGGCCTTAATGCACATCATCAAGACGTGGGCTGGGGCAGACGTTTCTGCACGTTACATGAAGAAAAGGATGAAATGTTTACTGATTGGCTGCGGAACAGGTGACACGTAGGAGACCCCGGCGTCCGCCGACGGAAGAGGGCGTCGCTTTTGTATTTACTAATGAAACGCCACATCGCTACGACGACCGTCACGAGGACGACGGAGGGAAAAGGAACACGGGGTGGGGGGGGAAAGAAAGAAAAACATTTGATCCCATCCTGGAGCCACGGCGGCAGAGAGAGCACAGCGTGGGAGAGAGACCACAGAGTCAGAGAGAGAGAGAGAGAGAAGCAGGATTTTTTTATGTGCTGGGGGGAGAAAAAAAAAGTACTCATTTCTTTTTCAATCTGTGTTTCACAATGCATGTGTGCCTGGAGAATTGCAGCTAAAGTTCACATGGGGAGGGACGGGTGACCCAACCCCCCCCCCCCCCCCCACCGCCCACCCGCCCCCCCCGCCTTGCGAAAACTCACCAGAGTGAAAAAAAAAAGAGGGGAAAGAAAAGAGAGAGAGAGAGAGAGAAAGAAGTGCCATTGAACTTTGACTTGAGATTGTGCTGTTAGAGAAGGAGAGAGAGAACCGGTGCGAGAAAGAGAGAGATGTGTGTGTGTGTTTGAGGGTAGGGGGGGGGGGGGCCCGGGGGGTGAGGGGTGCCTTGGGTTTAAGGGGGAGCGGACCTGTCTTGGGATGAGGGGTGGAGAGGAGGGGAGTCGGAGGGGAATTAGAGGGTGAGGGACTTAGCCACCCTTATAGTCTTTCCACATGAGCAGACCTTGCACACACACACCCTGCCAAGGTCCCCCCCAAGTCTGTTAAAGGGATAAAGAGCATGGACAAAGGAATTAAAATATAGATTACACAAAACGGACACCCTGCGACTTATCTTCTAAAACCGAAGAATCTAACAAATTGGATCAGACAATATAAAGACTGGCCGAAAAGTGAGTGAGTGAAACAGAGAGAGAGAGAGTGAGAGAGGAGAAACAGAGCGAAGCCGGACTGCAAAATGAAGTGTAAAAACACACACACGCATGTTGTCACACACACGCATGTTGTCACACACACGCATGTTGTCAGGGATGGCAAGGGGCAGAAGGCCAAATACACGTGTTGATAGTTCTTGGAGGTTTATGTCGAAAACGGCCTTTTAGTAAACTGCAATCTATTGTTCAAAGCATAGATTTTACACAATTTGTGAAAATCTGTTTGCAATTGAATAGAATAATAGCTACTCTAAATCAGAATAAATAAATACCTCACAATCATGACGAATAGACCCTATGTGTGTGTGTGTGTGTGTGTGTGTGTGTGTGTGTATGTGTGTGTGTGTGTGTGTAAGATACAGCCAGCAGTGTAACTACAGTTAGCATGGTGCTAGGAAGGACAGCCTCACCTGTGTTTCAAGTCCATGGCTATGTTGAGCAATGCTCTCATCCAGCTAGAGATCTGTATCTGTCTCTCTCCACCTCTCTTTCTCTCTCTCTTTCTCTCTCTCTCTGGGTAGGAAGACGTCTCGATATCGCCTTGTTGTCCTGGATGGTAAGGACTGCGGGGGGGGGGGGGGGGGGGGGGCGGGGGGGTCTCTGCCAACGATCCACAGCTTCCTGTAAACAAAACAGACTCAGTTGAGAACAGGGGCATTAAGACGACACACGAGAGACTAAGCAGTAATGCTCAGCCAAGTGTTATAATCATTCACAGCACTGAACCACAAGTCATTTCTTTTGGAAATATACGAGCTTAAGACTGTGAGCTGGTCTGCTCGGATATGAACCTGACCACAATTAAAAATAACATGCTGTGCAATTCAACATTCACTGTTAGCCTATCAGCACGTCATTGCATAACGCCAGTACATTATGCTCATAAAACACTACCATGCATATCATTTTTAACCCTAAACACACATACATACTCACACACATTTAAACACATACAGATATCCTTGAGTCATTTAATACATGTTTGAATTAAATAATATACAAGAAAACATTCTACAAAAATATTTTTTATAAAAAGAATCAATTCAACTATAACTATAGGAATTATTTAAATATAAACCTAAATTGAGATTTCTGGATTATTTATACATATAGACACAGTGTCTGCTATTATTGCATATATCAGGTATGAGCAAACGAACGGACAGGTAAAGACAAAAAATATGGCCAACCACTCGGTACCATATGCAGACTTTTAGAGCTGGTTAAAAAAAGCATTATGCACGTTCAATTATTGTCCTAATGTCGAATGAATCATGCTCAAATTTGAATCGTATTTGAAGGCCTAACGAAGAAAACAAAGATATGAACCTGTTTTACACTAATTTTAATAAAGACTAAGTCGCGAAAGACTTATTTTTTTCTTCACTTCAATAAACTCGTGTACGCGCTTTGTTATTCAAATCATGTACATGTTTTATGAAAACTTTACTCTCTCCTATCCGCTGAACAACGGCGTTTAATTATATATGTGGCAGCCACACGAAGACGAACGAGAGATAGAGAAGATGTAATTATGCACCTTTTTTTTGTTGCCAATGTTTTCCTAAAATACAGTTGAAAGCCTACAGTAGATGGACCCGTATAATAAATGTTTATATCTAGAGAAAAGCTTAGTTCACATTTTCGATGTAGTTTCTTACACAGTGGTAGCAAAAATGCAAGGACAATGCAGAAGGCCTGGGACATACGGGAGATAGGATGAACATGAATGAATGAATTTAAATGTCGTTCATACAGTACGTTAAAGCTTTCACGGTGAAGTCTACTCTAGACAACGGACTCTGTACTTTCAGAATGACAAAATGTTGAACACTCTAACAACCAGGCACAGCTGTAAAGATTGTACATCCACTCAACATTTTGGACAGCATCTTTGGAAATGGGAGTTTATCTGAATCACTTTTTTTTCTCATTACTTTTCAAGGGTCAGAGGCGGTTGCTAAGCTACCAAACTCAGGATTCATAAGTTCAGAGAGATAGGGAACTGGCAAAATGTGTGATGAAAATAAGGAATATGTAAAAGTTAATATCAGCATACCTGAATGATGGGCTACACCTATAAAATGATGTTGCATCTACATAAGTCAACAGAATAAGGTATAATAATAATAAAGATAATTGCACAAATAATACTGGCAATAGTAGCAATAGATCATAATGGCAGTTATAATAATAATAACAACATACTGATTATTGTCAGGTCATCCATGCTTCAAGGCCAGGAGGAAAAGCACAAACCATTACCTGACCAAAATCACATATCGTAGACATATTTCAGAAAAGATTCAGAAAAAGAAGCTGGTGAAATGCAAAACAAGGAAAGAACCTTTCCCAGAAATTACACACAGCCTCAGAGAGCGAATTTTCTCTATGAGAGAATCAGACTAATTTAAGGAAATAGCATTAGCTTGTGTGTGATTTCACCCTCAAACTAACATAAACACAATTTACTATGTTAAATGGATCAGGTTGTCATAACAACGCATGTATTGCTGTAAGTGTCATTATAGAAGACATCACACTTACTGTACAAATGGCAAGTGACTCTAGGTATTAACATAACAAAGCCCTCATAGCCCTCCCATCCACCCCACCCCACCCACCCCACATACACACACAACACCCATGCACAAACCTAACCCACACCCTCCTGCACCAGCTAACAGACGTGGAGTCCAGTAGTCAGTAAGACCAGAGTGCAACATCACTGCTAGCTTTTCTAGTTCTGTAGGTTCAAATCCAGGTGCTGTGCTCTCCCCTGGACAGCTCAGACAACATTCTCTCCTTTTACGTGTGGCTTCCTACTTTCAGACTGTCAACCGTCACAAAAACAAATTAAAATCCATGAAGCATATATTTATAGTTATATTGTTTTCTCTAATATAAAGGGGTTATTCGTGTGTAACATTGTCAATACAGAACAGAGCAGAGTGAGAAACCTATTGACATATCTGCCCTTCCAGGAGAACAGAGACAGGTTGGACAGGTTAGAAACATGCTGCATATATAAACAACCCTTCAACCCTTCAACCCGTTCTCTCTTCATCCTTTCCGATCTACTCTCTCTTTGCCCACAGAGAATTCTTGTCTTGCCTCATATCTGTTTTGTACCTCCTGTGTAATAAAAAAAAAAAATGCTGAATGGATTTGGGGGTGAAGGCAAAAAAAAATATATATATACATATATTTTTCTTTTTCTTCTCGTTTCGATTAAAACAGACGGGGTGATTGCGGAAGACAATGGGAGAGGCTTCGTTCCAGATGCTTCCAAACCAGACCAGACCACAAGCTCCATCTGCTGAGGCTGAGGCCTCCTCGTGCCAGACCAGACACATATTAATGTGGGAAACGTCTAGCCAGCCTCTCAGACACACCGCATTTCAATCTCAAAGGACCCTCCCCAGATCCTCCTTTTATTACCCCTACAGCACTGCATGCCCTTTTCTCCATGATTTGACTGCAGGGAGGTGAGGCAGGTCCGATGTATGTAATTAGACTATATTCAGACACTGTAGCCCAGATCACACAGTGGGTGTGGTAAGTAGGGTTAGGTGTTGGGAGCGTGGGGGTAATTATATGATCTTATGGATTTAAATGTAAATGGGATCCAATGGGATTCAATGCATGCAGGAGGGTGTTAGGACTAGGGGACATGTCAAACCTGTGCCCGTGTTACACACATTGCATCATTGTTTAGGCCTATCTTATATATTTATTATGATCTTATTTTTTTAATCACGCACACTGAATTCCCAATGAACATAATCATCACCTAGAAAAGAGAGAGGGGAAACCGCCCACGAAATCAAGTGGATCGCAGCACAGAACAATTCGACTGTCCCTTGTGTGTTACATTGTACAGTAAGATATGCTTATAATGACCTGCGCCCAAGTTAACCGTTTGAATTTCTTAAGCCGGGAATAGTTTCATAGTTTGTAACATGTTATGCAGTATAGCATCATGCTACTAAGGACAAATAATTTAATTTAAAATCAGTAAGCTTTGTCATTTGTAAATAAAAAGATAGAATTGATCAGGGCTTTGTAATACTATAGTACCACTTTAAGGTCAGTGGCCTATGTACCCCTGCACACACACACACTCACACACACACACACAGGCCCCAGACAGATGACTGAAGCCGTGTGAAAGGTTAGAAAGTGAGTGGGCTAGTGCAGGGTAAATCTCTAGTCAGGCAAGACCCTGTTCTTTCCAGGCAAGGCCTCTCTCTCCCCATTGTGAGATGTAGTCTCTCTACCCCTCCTCTCACCTCCCCAACCAGAGACACAAGGATACGTCCTGGCCAAACCAGGCAGCCTAGCTAGCTAGCTAGCTAGCTAGCTTTAGCTTGCTTAAAATTCAACAGGCCACACTGTGAATCCCATGGAGGGAACTCAGTGGTTGGAGAGGCGAGATAGCTAGACGGCAGAGTGACACGTGTCCATCCAAACAGGTTGACATAAATAGGCCCGGGAAATCGGGTCATCTCTCGCCACCCAGCCGGCCGGCCGGCCGGCCTTGCCTCCCCTTATCTCAGACCTAGAATCTCCCTCTCAGCCAATCTGCCTCCTCACTACAGCGCAGCATCACAGCTGCCAGTGAAGACAGCGGGTAGCTCTGCACCCATGGCCCATGCAGCCCACTTACGGTTCTAGAGATCTTTAATCAGATCAACAGCCTGTCGGTGCCTGTAAAAAAGAAAGTCAAGCAGTCCATACAGGGATAGTGTAAGGACTTGGCCAATCAAGAGGCCTTTTATGGCTTATGCAGACGTTGATGTGTTTGTGTGCTTTTCTCTCTCTCTCTCTCTCCCTCTCTCACTCTCCTCTCCCTCTCTCTCTCTCTCTCTCTCTCTCTCTCCACCCCTCGTGTTGCGGCGGTCGCCAGCGTGGATAAGGCTGCTAATGTACATCATGAGGGTTGTGTACGGGGGTGTACGTTTCCCTGTCTGTGAGCCAAGCAGCCCCACAGATGCTATCTCCACATACAAGGCGACAAAGGCTCCGTGCGCAATCGGTGTAGTTTGTCCTTCCTAAGTCTTCGCAAGTCTGTTTTAATGAGAACATCAATCCTCACTTTGGAAGATCAACCCCCTCGCAAAACATCTTCCGTATTATGTCTCCTTGTTGCTCCCGTTGTGTTACGATAGCAGGTCTGCTAACTGCCACAACTGATAACCCTGCTATAGGCAAGATGTAGGCCAGAGTCACCACCAACGATGCAGCCCTGACACTGCCTCTCTGACCTCATTCCTCTAGGTAGAAATTAATAGCAAGTTTTATATATGCTCAGACACCCCACAGTGGCCCCATCATCAACTTTTTAGAGAGAGAATAAAACGGCAATGCAGAAACATTGATCTCTGGTAGAAAAGAGACACAGTTGCTTGCCAGCACGCATAAAGTCCGCTTTATACATTAGCTTTGATTTTTATACTCCACATATTCGCATGATATGCTACAGCACACGCACAAGGGGGCTATACTGCTTGGGTGAACACGTGACTCACAATAACGGACCAATCAACTGAAACACCTATCTCAACCATTTTTTTCTCACCTCCGGGTCATCCCCCAATTCCTAATGACATTAATAACCTAAATCACGTCATACAAACACGTTTGTACACCTGTCAGTTCTCCCAACGCAAAACCATCAGGCAACAGACTCTGCATATACAGACTCCCGGTACCACTGCCGCGTTCTCCCCCTCATCACAGAATGAATGGAGGCTATCTCCGGTAGAATGACGCGATTCTGTCTTTCAATTAACACTCTCCGTTAAAGACATTCCGGTGAATAAATCCGATGGAGAAAACATTTATTCCATCTACACCCCCCTAGTCCACCGGAACGTCCACGGCGGCGTTTCATGGCGCTAAAACGGACAGAGCCTGCTCTCGGTCCCCCGTCTCGGCCGACTCATCGTCCGGTAGCTCCGGGTCCAGATTTGCTTCGTTCCATTGGCAATTCCTGAAGTCTGCAGAATTAGTTTATACATTCGGTTCTCTAGCTTTATGATATCACATAAACTCATACAGCTAGATAACCAAAGAGAGAAACTAACCCACGTCTCTTAAAGGGACCGCCGCGTGCCAGATGCTGCTTCTGTTGTGGTCACATGGAACCATTGCATTCGCCTGTGCAGACCCGAGCTCTCGGTATCAAACTCACTTACACTCATACACTCATACACACACAGACACGCACACACTCACCCACGACGTGCGTAAGCTTAAGGGCCGCTTGAGAAATGTGTAGCCTTCACCAGAATTGCTTATTTATTTTTAACAAATACACCAGTATTGATCATATATAAGATCATGCAATGTCAGCATTGTGCACCCGGAATGTAATGCTAATATCCCCGTATTTTACAAACGGTATATATGTATGAGTGTATCAATAATAAATGCGTAAAGGTGCGGTAGAGTGTCCAGATCTATATGTCCCTAATTTTTATGCACCTGTCACTGTAAGTAGAGAGCCTACAGTACCTTCCCAAGTTCAAATTGTGCTTGAGTAATAGGTGAAAGGTCACTGGTAACCGAGGGTCTAAACAGACCAGGCCTCAATCAGCAGTGAGGACTACATGAGTTTTCGTCTCAGCTTTGACAGCAAAGTTGAATAAGACTAGTTCCTCACTATCTGCCTGTACTAGACGAACTCACAAGTTAAATCGTGCTGTTTCAAATGCCAGTTCCAATCGACCCACTCGAACGATCAGGTCTAACAGTGGCTTCGGTATTGAGAACATTAATAAAGCTTGACAAATAATCAAAATATGAGCTGCTTGCTGCTAAAGACTAGGTACAAATGTCAACAACACACTAGATCATGAGCTCAAGGTTTCTTTGTGGGTAATGTAGACAATCCCTATGACGTCCTAACAGACATAGGCCTATAAACCTACAACAATACATTAATTATAAATACAAAACCTCAAAGGCTACACTGATGTCAGCCTGAAGCATAGCTCTAAGCGCAAATACTGTCGAGTTGAAAATTCAATAAAAAGTAAGAAACGTCTTGATCATGATATCTGTAGGCCTATATGGTGAACAGAGGTTGTTCACATGCCCATGGGTAAATGTTTTAGGCTTTAAGTGGTAAATAGGCGTAATGCATACCAAACCCTACTTTTCCTCACAAAGATACACCTTTCAATTTAGTCCTAGACTGTATGTTCTTAATTCGTGTCAGTATTGTTGCTAATATTGACCTAGGAAGTCAATGAGTTATTATGACAGCACAACATTAACTTAATCTCTCCTTAAATCGTGATGAAAATAAAAACACAAGTTACTCACATTAAAACTGTAAATTCGTCTCCAATGTCCGGGTTCCAACAAAGTGTTTTTTTTTAGAAAGGCCTATGTAGAAATCCACAATCTGCCTTTTCGCTATACGGAAAAAAGCAAGTTCACCCGAATCAGCTCATGATAGACACCAAGCACCGTGGTCTGTTTTCACCGAGAGCCATGCACGGACCCATAAAAGCGCCCGAAATCTTTTCCATAACGTTACCGACACATTATCCAAACATAGCATTTTTCTCACGCCGTGTTTAGTAACATTACGGGTGTGTATAGGACACAATACGTTGCCAAAAGCTACTGCATGCTTCCCGAATTGAAGTGCAAAATGAGAAGACGGGAAAGCGATGCGACTGTCAGAGCGCCGGGTGCCTAGCTGAGGCTGGGAGAGACTATAGCACAGGCCACCGGGGTCAAGGCGCCAATAGAAATGTGATGTCACTAGCATTAGCCATGCTTATTGACACACAGGCTATAGCCAACATAGGGACAAGCACTGCACACGTCCGTGACCAAGCGCTCTGCAATGGCACTAAGAAAAATAGTATAAAACTAAGAATTTGCCAGCCTTACAATGTAGTGACATCGATGAAAGATAGCTCTGTAGCTTTTTCCAGATATGAAACAGTCCAGTGAAAAGTGGTCTTAAAATAACATAATGACTTAAAATACAGACACACATACTATGAAAATATTCAGCAGACTATATAAAATATAGTAACCATGTAGTTTTTTTTATGTGAAATGGCTCTGAGCCTAACCTCTGACCAAACTTAACAAATAAGCCTTGTTTGATAAAACTGGACAATGTGGTGTTTTCCATAAAAGGACAACATGTCACAGGCCTATAAATTAATCAGATTATCCCACATTTTGAGTAGAGTTGATTTTTTTTTTACACAGGAGACAAAAAGCCTTTTCTCATGTCAAACATGAGAAAAGGCAAATGAGGTATGAGGTGAAACTATTTCTTCTAATAGTGTAAAAAAGATACAGCATACCCTTCACATGGATCTTTATATTATCAAATGGGATTTTAATATTTGTATTGCCTATTAATAAAATTGTAGCATGGGCTATGCAGTGAATGTCTAAACATGTTCTATTTACCTCTAATTTCACATTGTATATTATTGAGGTATCCCTCTCTTGGTGAGAAAATGGAATCTCCCACACCAAAACATGAAAGACTGCTTAGTCTAGAATATGGAACAAACCATTTCATATCAACACAGGATATGCAATGTTACAGAGTAAAAAGGTAATGTATAAAGTTTGAAACAGTTTTTACGATTATATTAAATTCAGGTCACTAAGAATACTGTGCAGGCCTTCCGATTTCCCCCAATTAGTAAACATTAATCTGAACCTCTAAAGCAATTTTTTGCAGTGAGGTGAGAAAAATTGCTAACTCAAAATGTCATCATGCATTCCCTATTCGTGTTGATCTTAAGGCCTGTATGAAGGTTACACAAGAACAGTGAACATCTAACAGAACTGCCACACAGACTAATTAAACACCAAAAATAATGAAGAGAGTTCCAATAACTGTGTAGACCACAGGAAACAAAAGACAGCCTTGTTTAGGCCTCACATTTACAATATGGCTACGATGCTGATTCAACTGAAGAGACAATCTTGGCCTACATGCATCCTTTCATTGTGATCTTGCCATTTTCTTAAACCTTTCAAGAACAACAGGAACACACAAATAACTCAATGTTTCAATCTGGCTGGATAATTTACATTTTGATTGTTAAAATATGAAATGCGTTCGTATTTTGATCAAATCAAGGTGGGTCATTGCAATTGTGGTAGTCTTAGCAATATACTGTATTTCTTCAATTAGCCATGAACCGTTCTGTGATAGTGTGTGTGTACGTGTGAGTGTGTGTGAGTGTGTGTGTGTGAATAATGTTTGATTCAATATAACGCAAATAAATAGGCTACTTATATGATCCGTCACTTATTAAAAGCAGAATAAAAACATAAATACCTGCAAGACTTGCACCATAGGTGCATGTGATGAGCACTATATGCAATTTGGCCCAAAGAATCAAGTAAAATCAGCCACATGATACTTTTAACTACACTATGGACGTTGTAGTTAGAGAGTTAGTCAGTTATAGTTGTGAATCCAGCATAGTTCGGCCCAATTTGAACAAAACAACTAAAAGACTATGTAAACAGATGTATTTGATCTAGACTAGTCTGGACTTACATGCCTATAAACCCCCAGTGCTATGGGACTATGTACATGTGTAAGTGTATATGTGTACATAGGCAATAGTGTATTTAATTTCTCAGCAATATGTGTATATTAGTATTACATTCAATATTAAAATGTGTGTGTGTGTGTGTGCCTGGTGGTGATGGCAGATGTATTCCCTGCAGTTCTTCCACAGATATTGGATTCCAAAGACAAGACACACCCCCATCCTGCGTCATGTCCTGTTCAGAAATATGATAATGGATTTACTGTCCACATGGTATAACCCATCCTAGCTCCAATGTAGTTTATACATCTAAATATATATTCTCATAACTCATTAGTCCCACCAAAAATGTGTAATTTACTCAATGACTTTTGGTCATATTAATTATATATTACATTTAATTGAGATATACTGAAGAATCCATATTTAACTCTATCAATGGTCTATTAAAGTACATGGGATGTTTCAATCAAATGTTTTTGAACACGTGGTTTTAATGGGATTGTTTAGTATTGTATTAAGATGCTTTTGTATATTATCGGTGAAAAAATAAAACGTGTCTTGCCACTTACAGCTGATGAGCACTCATGTTATTTAGTCTGCAATTTTAATGATAACTTTCTATTATAATGATAACTTTCTATTGTTATGATAGCTTTCTATTTTTAATGCGAGGAATGTCTTCCCATTGAGAATGAAAGTAAATATGCAATGGTTATCGTTTTCTCAAAACACGCTAGGCCTATTTGAAAAGCTTTTTTTGAAAAACGGTAAGAAAGCAACAATAACATGAATAGATTCCTCAAAACTATTATTTCAGTTTATAGTTTGTAGCAATGTGAACATTAAAATAACGAAACGCATGCCTTAGGCCCTGTCCTTGGTTCTGAAAGGCAACACGTTGTGATTTTCGTGCTCCCAGTTACATAAAACAATACAGAGAAAAGTAAACTATATCACACAATAAAAACTCTTACATCCTTGAACGATGATATAGATATGGGTTTGAAAAATTATTGTGAAATTGTTTTTTCTAGAAGGGAATGAACCAGGCCTCCATGACTGACCTAGAAGGTGAGTTAAGGTCGATTTGTCGAGTTTTATCTTTTAATACGGTTCAAAAAGCTTACAAAGCTCAAATAACACTGTTTTAGTTAGCAACCTCAACGTTATTTAGAGGCACTTAAAATTGCATCGAAATTAAAATTAATTTAATCAACAGAGTTTGAACCACCGGCTACTAATCTTGCATCTCTAAGAAATACAATGCAACACAATGCATATCACACCGTAATACATTCGATTTAGAACTCACTAATCGAAGCAAAAGAGGTGGAGGAAAATATGTTTACTTCCTTGCCTGAAATTTGATCTCACATATCCCTACCTGTTGCCAGTGTATAGCCTATGTAAAACTGTGTCTCACTAAATAAAATGATGCATGGTGCAAATTCCAATGAGCAATTTTTTTAAAGGCGTCTTAATAACCGGGCGGGGATCGTGAATTGCAGTGGAATGACAGCGGTCCAGTAGAATAACATTTGGACCTATCTGACACTTACAAATAACGCCAGTAGACAGCAGTTCTGATAATCACATTGGAAGTTCACAAGTTCATATTAAAAGAAAAATAAGAGGACCCCTTTACTCCCACAGAAACACAGACACACACACACACATCATGCACCCCTGCAGCTGCCTGTGCTCGTTTCTGCTTCTGCTTTTGAAATGAACTTTGACTTGAGTTGGGATACTCCGTTACAACCGTTAAACGAAGTATAGGCCTACGGCATATTTTACAGAATAATTATGATGAAATCAGATGCTGATTACCTACGTATAGGCTTTTCAGAATAGGCTTAGTATTTCCCTTGCTTTGACATTCGTTAAAATAAAGTTTATCCATTAGAATAAAATTCAAAAAAATCGTGCCTGTTACTGTCTCTGCTATAGCAAAAACCCGGTTAATTAATTTCACAGTGTAGTCCCGGAGCAGATATTCCCACAAACAAGTGACCGAGAAAAATGAAGCTACACAGAATTAAGTCAACATCAAGTTCAACAACGTGCTGATGCTCATTACCATGACAATGGTGTCTGGGAGCACACAAGTATTCTTAACAAGAGGCGCTGGCGTCAATACACCGCCTCCCAGACCTCGAGACAGTTTCCCAGGCTCTCCTAACAATCGCACAACTGTTTGCTTTGCGCCGGCTTTCAGGACCCTGAGTTCGCCTCATCATTAGGCAACTTTGTGGGACTGCACAAAAGGACGATTCCGTTAAGACATACGATACTGCCAAACTCGAATTTGTGTTTTGTGTTTCTCGTTTAAGAGATTTTAAAATATAGTAGCCTATAGGCCTATATATAAGGAAAAATCACTATGCAAAATAATTTGCACCAATGACTTAACCTATGTAGGCTATAGTTAGGATATTATTGTTTCTGTAGTGTGTAAGCTATTATTATCACTGTTGTCATTAGCCTATTAAGAATTTTAATATTTACAAAATTCACAGACATTTTGTTATGGCAATGCCATAGGTCAATAGTAGCTATATGTGCCCCCTGAAATAACGCCATGCATACTTACATGTTCAGAATGTTTGGTAATCCAGTCAAATCAAACACCGAAGTCCATCTTGAATTTAATTACTTCTGAAAATCTTCTGAAAAGATGCTCTGAATTTAACCCCGTCTGAAGCTATACTGAACGACAACACTTCCCACTGCATAGCCTATATGCCTTGAGCAGTCCCGCGACCCAAAGCGGGTTATGACTAACACTGGCATTACTTTAGCCTGACTGAGCAGAGAGACGGCAACACATACTCGCTGGTTTCTGCGAGTCCTATCCAGTCCAGCATCTCTCTTCTCACAGCTTCGGAAGGAGATCTGGTCGTTGGTCCCCTTTACGGGCGCTGCTGACGTGAACGTGAACAGAAACCAACAGTTTTTCTCCCCTATTCATTGTCCATTGTGAAGTGATGTCCATTGTTCCAACTCTGTGTGAATGGTCCTTCTCCCCTTTAGTTACGCCCAGAATCTTTTTTTTTCTCTGAATCATTCGGTAGACATAAGCGATTGACAGAGGGATGGGCGGCTGTGGAGGGAAGGAGAGAGGGGCAGCGGGCACCCCTGAGCCCCGGACCGCAGACGCAAAGCTCAGATCCATGGGGAGAAGCTAACACTGTTTGAAAGTCGATTGCCTATCACAATCAAGTCGCAATCAGCAAACTGCAAGCATACGACGTGCATCACTCAACAACCGTAAGGTTACAGGCTGCAGTAGGCTATCATATACGCATTTTAGACACATTTTCTAACACACTTAACTGTGATACATGCTATTGATATATCATCTTACAGTCCCGAGTCATATATTTTCCTCATATTCACAATGACCTTAATGTTGTCATGGTGAAGTTATAGTATAGGCTATTCATAATTTCCACATAGCAGCATGACCGGAGATGTACAGTCACGTTCCCTAACTAGTCTCAGTGCCTGAGTCTTGATTGAGGTTACTTGAACCTAGGCTACTTGCGACGTACCGAGTCAACACAGGACACAGAAACGATAGCAGACTACGAACCAGCGGTAGAAGAAGAGTAGAGCGCAGCATACGGATGATGCGGGCGATGGAAGAGCAGCAGATTTAAGAACTGACGCAAGTAGGAGAGGAGACGAACCAAGACGAACAAATGAGCTTGGTGCAGCTACCGAATCGAAGTCTGCAAACAGAGGTTCTGGGTCACGTTGCCTTTATGTGGTGCGCGCGGTGGCTATGTCTCCATCTTCTGACCGAGCGTATAACGCCGCGCATGTAAGAGCATATTATCGTCTGAAATCAGCAGTTCCCTCTTGATATTGTACACAGTACGCTTCATTTACGAAAATAGACAGCAAGGCTGCAGGTGGATTCTATATTTGAGACGCCTAGTTGGTTTTCCGAGCTGTTCAAATTTTACTACGTGAGTGAATGCGTGCTGACGTCAGAACCTGAGAGTCTTCCCAGAGATGTTACCGTTTTAGGTTCGATTTCGGAAGCAAGAAGTGTCAGCAAAACGTTTAATCTGAAATAAATACATTGTTACATCGTGGTTCAATACAAAAGCATATATAGTTCATATGTTATATTTAAAAATATAGGCCTATATTATTTTTTTTACCATAATGAGGCCAAAATGTATTGGTTGCTTATTGAAAAGTATACTATTCTTTGTTCTAATTCATTCATTAAGTTTGATATGTGTAGGCTTTTATGTGAATGTTAAAGAGAGAAAGAAAGAGAGTCTGTCAGTAAAAAAATGGCCATGAAGTATCAGTCTCTCTATGAGAACGGTGCCAGGACCTGCAACAGGTACCCTAATAAACTATTGACACACAGGAGTTCAACTCAATTTAAAGGCTTCCAACATCGAAGGGGAAGATCATATTGTAGGCTACCCTTTAATGTTTAATTCCATTTACAATATAGTTTTAATTGTACTTATTAAAGTAGGCCTATAGCTTATTGGATGGGAAAGTAAGTGAACTGAAGAGGTTCTGTCATTAAAAATAACTTTTGACACCAACTGTAGCTGTAGAGGCAATTGTCACCATATTTATTGTCGAAAATCAGCTTTATTAGAGTAGGGCTAATCCATTATTTTACGTCTGGCGTAAATTCTTTAGCATTTTCTTTTAATAATAGGTGTTGAAACTATGTAGTTAGGCCTACAAAAAAACTCACTTCAAACTTAACTGAATTCAGAGACGGCATAATTTGCTAAACCAGAACAAAGGTGTGTGAAGAAATGATAGACCTTGATTACGAATGCAGTGACTTTTGCTAGCTCGTAGCCTACTTTTCTAACATGAAATTATAGGCTACACATTTGATAAATGGTTGGTTCGCCTCCATGAATGTTGGCTTACTGTAAATAGGCACGCTTCATGAGCGTGTTATTCACAATTTTACAGTCCAAGTTTTTGGCAAAGAATAACAAAGTTGCCAAAATAATATGCCTATAATGATATCGATACCCTATATCCTTTTTAAATGTAATAGGTGTGGCCTTTTATTTTAAAGCTACATGACAACAAAACAGTCAACAAAAGGCTATATAGGCCTATAGTCCTAGATGTTACGTAGAACTGATCTAAAAGTTAAATCTGAAATGTAAGTTAACGAATTTAATGTAAATGATCCACCATTAAATACTTTACATCATTTTAAAAAAAATCATTATTTTACTGTTGCGATGATAGGTCTGGCTTCGGTTATTCAAGTCATACTAAATATGGCGTCAGACAGGAAGAACATCTTAGATGGGTGCTATGGAGCCATTTATTTAACAACCGGGTTCCTGATAGAATCTTTTTGGATCCTATAAGGATCGGCTTGAATTTACGATTAGGAACGTGTGACCCAAAAGGGTTCAGTACCTGAAACTGGACGATTTCTGGAATTAGTTCTCGAGTGTTTTAGATTTGATGAATACTTCTTCATTGACATGAACATTCAAATGATTGTCTGGCATCCTGGTTATTGGACATACAGTATGTACAATCAAATAATTTGGCCTTATGAAATACACTTTCTGCAAAAGAACATAAAAACAATGTTAGGCCCTTGAAATGATCAAAAATATCCACACAGTAAATAATGATGATATTTAGAAGGTTCCAGATTCTTTAGAGTAGATGGTTGCACTAACTATTGAAATAGGAAAACACACACATTAATATATTTTGATGAGTTATATGAATAAAATGAAAGTAGATTTATAATGAAGAAGCTATCAAGGTCTGTACTCACACTGTCTTTTGAAGAGGTTTAATTAAAGCTGATGTTTGATCTATGCTTGTTCTATGAGATGAAAAATATAATCAATCAATTATTTAATCTATTCGTTAGAAAAGAAAATAGCAAACTAGTCAGTCAGTTAGTTATCTCACTAAGGAACCCATTTGAAATTGAGAGCTTTTCCCTACACAGCATTTCCCAAAATATGTGTTTCATGATACAGTATTAAATTGAAATTCTGACCTCAATAAATATACTTTTTCTAAAAGTTTATTTATTTTTGCATTGTATTGCATTGTAAAGGTTTTGTTGTTCAATTTAAACTGCTTAAATGTGTTGTTTAATCTAAAACATGGCCTAGTCACTGTACAATGTCCTTATCATTCAATGCCTACAAGGCTGAAAACAAGGTGAGCATTTAAAGAATAAAAATGATATCAACAACCATCCACACCTACAAGCTATACTCACCTCACAAAAGAAAACATGATCTATATCTCTTCAGCCATTTACAATAACCTACATCACTGTGTGTGGTGTGCTATAGGCTACAACTGACCGATTCAAGTGTCCTACCTTGGGGAATTGGGATAACTGTGCTTCAAAGGGGACTGACCTCACATTAGGACAACAAGGTTCAAAGGTCATTTGTTAAGTCAAATACTTAGGATGGAGTCTCTCTCTCCGTAGTGTGATTGACTGTCAACTTCAGATTAACACAATCTTAATTAAGGACCATAGTACTACCAATATATTCTTATTCTAATCTAGAAGATATTTTTTCTAAATCATTTGAATGAAACACATTAGCGAATAATTTGATGACTTAATCGCACCTGAGAACAACAATTGTGTGAAAGAAGAAAAGACTGCCTGGCATTACGGTTTCAATGAAGCCTCGAGGTCTTTAATTTGGCCTAATAGTAGAGATTTGATCTTATGGTCAAGTTGGTCACACTGAGGTCGAACCCAGCTGAATGTAGTAGAGGTGGTTAGAAACCTGTCTCCTCTGGCAGGACGCCCCTTTGTGACATTTTGGACCCTAAATGTCACCAATCAGACCAGAATCACATTTTGCAATTGAGTGAGGGAGACTGTCATCATCAATGTCTGTTCGATGTCCATTCCTCTCCTTACCTTTGTACATGCTGAGAAGTGTCACCTCTTACAAGGCAGAGTCTATAGTGTCAATAAAATACTGCTTCCATAGTATATGAGCATTTTCCTTACTGTAGCATCGTCACAACAGAATATCTAGCATACAGTTTGTGCTGCTTGAAGTTCCTCCCGTGTGGATCCATGCTTACACATTCAACACTACCGGAACCTCCACCAGCAACGCCTCGCAGGCCTGGACAGAAATATACTCAACACACCCCTAACAGATGTGAATAGAGATTTGAAGCCAAACGGGCTAGCATCTATTTTGACAATGCTAACCATGTGCCAGCACCATCGAAGTCTGGGAGCACTTCCTGTACTTCCTGTGTGAAGTGCTTATACTCTTCCATGTCTTGCCAGACATGGGCCTGAGCATAGGACAATTGGGAAACACCCTACAGTGTCGGCAACATCAGCAGAGAGAGTCAGCATAAATTTCCATTTCAGTTCATGCAAAGGCTTTCAAAGCAATAGGATCCACCTAGACAATCTATGAGTCAGGTCTTTTTGGTGGGAAATGTGACACTTAGAACTGATAGAGCACACATATCAAATGAAGCAGGGCTTATGAGCACAACAATGCCATCAATTTATTCTGTGAAAGAATGACACTCCCTCAAATCACCACTCAAAACAGCTTCAAATCATAAAATATGCTGTTTGCTCAATATCTTCCAAAATAGAATTAATCAAACAGCACAATATCATCTTTCAACACCACTTTGTAAATCTATAACAGCCATGTAGCTGTCTCTATCCCTTCACAAAAGGGAACATTGCTTTCCATTGGTGATGGCTATTTTGTTTAATTCAAGAATTGTGTACCCAACATTTGAGTTATTTTGCGTTTGTATCACAAAAATGATCATGACAACCAGCTAGCGCTATGACAAACGGGGCAGCAATGCAGTTTCATCTTTCATACGTACAACCTACTTCACTCCTTATTATAATGTGGCGACCCTGCACTTCAGGAAGTGGTAAAGAATGCCAGGACATTATTGGTAGAATACGGGGGGTCACGTTTAAGTTCCGGGGGGACAACAGGTGATATAAGGGGAAGTTTGGGCGGGTTCGGGGCTCTTGTGGATGTTGTAGTGAACCTGTGTGCTACTACTATTAGCAACCGTTATACTCCACTGTGTTAGCTGTTGAGAGCAAGTTCTACCGAGAGAAAGGGGTTAGTTTGGGCGTGGGCAGTAGCCTAAATAACTGCCTGTTGTTAAGAAATAAAAGCCTTAACCAAGATATCACGTCTAGTCTCCGACTTATAACGACCCGTGTCGGGGACGCTACAATAATTACATTGAAGTTATTAACATAATTCATGAGTAGGAGGCACTTTACTCCACTGCGAAATAGTAGGCCCATCATTCAAGTAGAATATAGGGAAATGAAACTTACATGTTGGGTTTCCTTAGTCCTGTAGTCAGATACTGCCGAGGTGTTGAATCTTTCCCTGCCATGTGAAAAAGACTGGTTTCTAACTGCTCTCGTGCTTTAATTAGAAGAGGGCTGAATTTTATGCTAATGAGCGCTGACATCAGTCTGAACAACCTGCGCAGAATAAAAGACGGGAGCAAGAGGGCAAAACCGCGACTGCTTTCCCAGGCAATTCCGACGGTCAAGTTCAAGCGCGAGGCCTGTGCAGACAATTGTCATTCAAAACACGTATATGCATAGGGACATGTGGGAAAATTCGTTGGGGGTGGTGTGCTTGAAACGTTTCTATACATTTTATTATTATTTTTCCTGGACCTCTCATTGCATACAATCCAACTATGTGGCAATTAAGTCATACAATCATCATCTCGATTTAAGGAGTCTAAAATGATATCGGAAAGTAGAACTATGAATGTAGCTTTTATTATTTCACATATTCAGTGAAGGTTACATTTTAAAGGTATGGTTGACAATGTAAAAATCGACTTGTGCCAATATACATTTTGAAAAGCCTAATATGCAGCATTGAAGATAAAAATGCTGAGATTTTTTACAGTAATATCAAGAGAAAACAAATGCAACAGAAATAAAATCAATGATTTGTAGTAGTGAGTAACAATACCATAGTGTAGGCCTACCTGCGATACCAGTTCAAATGTAAGCTATATATTCAGAGATCGTTAAGTAGGGTATATACTACTGGGGAAATTGAGTTATCACTGCAATACCGTAATGTAGTAATTTGACCCATTTTATGAATATACTATTATGAAACAGTTTATGCTTTGTAAGATGTCTGACAGGGTGTCTTAGCATAATTTAAAATAGCTACCAAGAAGTCCATAATAATTGTATTGGTCAAATATTTTAATCGCAATTCATCTTATAGAACAAATGTTAAAAGTGCCTTGAACACTTACTCACACACACACACACACACACACACACACACACAGTGGCCGTGACACACACATCACCTATGGGTTGCTATGAACACCAAGAGACACTCAGTGTAATAGAATTACCAGTGTACATGTGAGTAATTATGCACGCAACACTCATTCATGCGGTCCAAATCCTGTCCCTGTGTGTGTGCGACAGCCAGAACAAAAGCTCAGCATTTTGCACCACCATGCCAATCCAATTTAGACCGGTTTAGTAGAATTAGGTGGAAACACATGTGTAAACCACTTATCATAGATGATCTGCATCACAATGACTGAATATAGTAAATGGTCATATATGGACATAAACACAAGCATTATGGATTTTCACAGATGGATTCTAGAAACACATCTGCTAAATGTATGAGACAAAATACTGTCAGTGAATACATTTTCGTTATTGTTTAGGGATATTGTCAATGTTATTTGTAAATATAATGAACATTATTGACAAATCTCTCATCATATTGCATGTTCATCACCCTGATGAACATCTTTTTTACTGGAAGCCGTCCATACATCAAACTAGACCGTCTCTAATCTGGAGACAAAAGTTTAACCGTCTGAATATGAATGATGGTGCTGGGAGTGTAGAAAGTTATTCAATTACAATTACAAGATCATTACACGTAAGGCTGGATAATGGCCTTCTCACAGGAAGAAGGCAACACACAGCGTTGCCGTGACGAACAGCCTGATTTTAACCTCCACGTTACGCCAGATTATCACTTGATATTTCGCTTCTAAACGTCCTGAACGAAAGGCATGAGTCTGACAACGATTGCAGGGAATAAGAAACCACATACAGTGTGATCGATGCCGGTGTGAAGACACATCACATGGTCACAGGGGCCTTCTAGTGCTTTCCACTTGCTCTTGCTTCTAGCTCGCCACAAGGCATGTTTTTGAAAAAACCCTGCATCTGGCACCTTGCTATCCAGCACCTTCTGAGGATCTGATCCTCTTCCGTACTGTACAATACAGAAGATGAAAGGGTGAGTGTGTGTGTCCTCTGTCTCTTTCTCTGTTCCTCACTCTTTCCCACCCTGCCTCCCACACACACACACACACACACACACACGCACCCCTCCATGAGAGATGGCGGTGTCTAGAATGTCATAGTCATGAATCTCAGTCCTCTTTTGCATCCCCTTGACAAACCGACCCAGCTCTCTGTCGCTGGTTGCCACAGCTAGACATGCACAGCAGATCAAGGCTCCTGTAAGTGGAGTGAAAAAGGAGCTAGAGAGAGAGAGGGAGGGAGAGAGAGAGAGAGAGGGAAGGAGAGAGAGGGAGAGAGAGAGAGGGAAGGAGAGAGAGGGAGAGAGAGAGAGGGAGAGAGAGGGAGAGAGAGAGAGGGAGAGAGAGGGAGAGAGAGAGAGGGAAGGAGAGAGGGAGAGAGAGGGAGAGAGAGAGGGAGAGAGAGAGAGGGAAGGAGAGAGGGAGAGAGAGGGAGAGAGAGAGGGAGAGAGAGAGAGGGAAGGAGAGAGAGGGAGAGAGAGAGAGGGAGAGAGAGGGAGAGAGAGAGAGGGAAGGAGAGAGGGAGAGAGAGGGAGAGAGAGAGGGAGAGAGAGAGAGGGAAGGAGAGAGGTGGGAGTGTCCATTGACAGTCCGTACTGCCTTCATTTGCATATATTCAAATAAAGCATGAAAACTGTGCATGCAGCAAACAAAGGGCAGCCAATGGGAGGGCTCGTTTCCTGTGGACCCAGAAGTCCACAGCATTCCCAGCAGCACCCTGGGAGGAAGCCTGGGTAGTGTGGGAACAGACAGGCCTCCAGGACGGTGCCCGGGGAGAGCCACTTGTGGCCCCATGTGAATTAGCATTTTATTTGTGTCCACTTCCCAGTAATTTCTGAACACAGATGGCTAATATGACGGAGGGATTACCATCTGTATCAACGATGATAATGATGAACGTTCTTTCTTTTTCTTTCTTAGCCATCTTTTTCTCACTGACTGAATTTTAGTGCTCAAAATGTAATTTGAGAGACTACAGAGAACGTGCCAGAAATGTGCAATGATGAATGTGTGAATGCATAATGATGAATGTGTGAATGCATAATCTATTAATGGGAAATCAAATCTGAACACATTTCCACTGTCATTGATTTAAGTGGTCCAAAAAGAGAGTCTACAGTGGCTGCTATGGAATATTCTGGTTGCATTGCAAATTGTAAGTCAACACATTGACTAAAACAGACAAGTATACCGCATGTTCATATACTATTTGTCATTACATTACGTTACATTACATTTAGTCATTTAGCAGACGCTCTTATCCAGAGCGACTTACAGTAAGTACAGGGACATTCCCCCGAGGCAAGTAGGGTGAAGTGCCTTGCCCAAGGACACAAAGTCAGTTGGCACGACCGGGAATCGAACTGGCAACCTTCGGATTACTAGCCCGCTTCCCTCACCGCTCAGCCACCTGACTCCCATTTGTCAGTAGTAAAATAATACATTTTATGGCACACTTACAATGTTGAGATTGTGGCTTTGCAATGCACTTTTTCATCTGTAATTCATATTAGAATGACATGCTGTCCTGCACACACATGTATTTTGAGGCTATCACAAACATAGAAAGGGGAGATGGCAATTAGCAGAAAGTTGAAGTTCAATCAATATTTTGGCATAAGAAGAGGACCACTCCCTAAACAAGTGAACACACATGCTAAAACCAGATTTGACTGCCATGAATGGTTAGGTCCCAGATCCTCCTGGATCCTCTCTGCATCAGTGGAGGAATACAAACTACTGCTTTAAAGAAATAAGATGATCTGTAATTTCAATGCATGTCCAGGGGTAATGTGTGTGTCTCTGTGTGCGTGACATTTTGTGATCATGTTTGTGTGAGTGTGTGTTTGTGTGTGTGTGTGAGTTGGAAAGAGAAATAACGTTTTTATGTGTGTGTCTTTCTGCATGTTAGTTCACATTACACTGCGGAAGTACAAAAGAAATACTGAGGTCTTAGTTTCCTAAATATTCCCTTTGCACTGGCTTAGTGAGGGCTCAAACGCATGTAATCTGTCTAACACCGTAACTGAAAATCAAGAAAACAAGTTAATAAACCAGATTCCAAACGACAATATAACAATGTCGCTGTTGTAGTCTACAGTCTAAGTGATCATCAAAGTGTTTGAAAAATAAGACCACTCGTGGGTTAAAGAATTAAGCTCTATAATTTAGCCTACGACACATTGCAAGACAGCCCACCAACAACTAAAACGGAGGCATGCATATCTGAGACTTTAATCTTGATAATTAGCATAATTCTGCGCTGTGGGCTTTCAGATGGTAGACCCGCTGTGTTCAAAGCATTCGAAAAGGGAGATTATCATTAGGGAGATCCTAAACAAGGTCTTCAATGGTGTTAAGGAAGCGTGGCATAAAACCAAGACTTGTGGAGAGAAAACGACATTTAGAATGTAGGACACGTGGAAGAGACAGAAAAAGAAAAAAGTATTAGCTCTACATGAGTCTTAAAATGTTTAAATAGAAGAAAACAATTGATACAGTGATAAATATAGGCTAATTAATACGTTTTGCTGAATATGTTCTTGTGTCGTTTCAGATTAGGTTGACCAGAAGCGAGGTTTCTGATTCCATCAACCTCGCAGCTTCTAGCATGAAAACTAGGAACCAATGAAATTGCAGGTTTGATTTATAGCCAATGGAAACGTTGGATGGTGTGCGGTTGTTCGACCCTAAATCCATGCTAGGCTACGGTTTCACATGCCAGCTGACAGCTGTCAAGAATCTCAAGCTACTGTACGGTACACGACAGCCTTTTACTGGCTACCACATAGTATAAAAAATCAGTTAATTGAAGAAAGATGGTGAGTACGTTCTCTGCGCTTGTTACAAGTGAAATCCGTAGCAGGTTTTGAATAAAATGCTTGCTTCTTAGCATGCTAGCAGTTTGCTAGCATGCTAACGTTAGAGCTAGCTAGCTAGCAAGCCACAATGAACAAGTTTTCCTTAAGCGCTAGAGTTAACGTAGCTAGCTGGTGCACAAGTTGACAGCTCCACTTTAGAAATAAAGGAACTTTGCTGTATTCATGCATCGAGCTAGTTAGACAAAGTAACGTAGACTTGTCGCTTGCATGCTTAACAACAAACTGATAGCTTTCAAGCTGGTAGATGACTATCTGCCATGCACGGTTAGCAGTCAACCTACAAGCACTTTCCACTACTAGCCAAAGCTATCTTGGGAATCGTTCTTGGTTCCTTGAAAAGTTGAATGACTGACGCAGTTGTGCACCCCCATCCACAAGCGTACACACAACAGCAGCTGCAGAGAGAGAAATCTAATTTGGCCCAAATATGTCTGTTTCTTTTTAAAAGGCGCTGATGGGAATTCAGCTGGTAGTCAGCTTGCTGGCTGCTAGCATAATGCAGAGGATGGCCCCCCATTGCTCTTTTGCACGCTGGCTTCTGTGCAACGGCAGGTATTGACACACACACACACACACACAGCCCTTTCAAACCTTGGATCCTGGTTGCTAACACTAAGGAGTCATGTTACAGTTTTCCACCCATGTCGTCAGATCACTTCACTATTGAAGCGCCCAGCACAGTATATCCCACTTTTGATGCAGGTTTCATCCAAAGTAATTCAGTGTGCATCGTCCCTTTCCAGTCTGTTCCGGTTCAAACACCCTTCCGAAGGAGAGCTGTGTGCGTTGGCAGGGAAACAGATGCCAAAGCCAAACAGGAGAGACAGGTGTGAGAGCTGGGGGGAGAGGAGGGGGAGGGGATGGGGGAGGGGACGGGGGGGACGGGGAGCTGCTGGGTTCAGTCCTCATATCACACTTCATATGTTCACCCTCAGCTGCCAGTGAAGCAGCCTACACATAGCATTTCAATACACCGTTTTGTTACGTTTGTCATTCACGATGTTTGTGTCGGTGCGAAGACACTTCCTTGTCATATGACATGTCTGCTTGTCCAGGCCACGGCTCTCTCTCGTTTTGACAACCGTAATAAAATATCAAATATGTGTAAGGATTTCCTTTTGTAAAAATCGTATACCTGTTCTTACCAGGAGACAGAATGGGGAAAACAAACCTCTTACAGTGCCTAAGGACATCGACCTTCACCTGGAAACAGCTCCTGTCAACGTCCTTGACGCGCTTGGTAAACAAACAAAGCAGAGGCAATCTGAGCTGACACTGTGCACTACAATGATCCCCCCCCCCCCTCCCAACTGACACTGTCTGTGTCCCTGTCTTGTGTCCCTGTCTTGTGTCCATGTCTGTGTCCCTGTCTGTGCTCTCAGTGCTGAGGTTCTTCCTGGAGTACCAGTGGCTGATAGACTTTGCGGTGTACGCCACAGGAGTCTACCTGTTCACCGAGGGCTACTACTGCATGGTGGACGGCAGCAGGGAGGTCAACATCGGGGTCATCTGGTGTGTGCTGACCATCTTTTTTGTCTGTATCCTAAACACACCTTAACGGCTACCTGCACCTTGAAACCCACTGTGACTTTTTATTTATTTGATCGAAAAATAAGTTTTCCTGTGTTTTTCTATCGTTTCTTATCGTGCTCAGGGAGTCAGATGGCTGAGCGGTTAGGGAGTCGGGCTATATGTCCCTGTACTTACTGTAAGTCGCTCTGGATAAGAGCGTCTGCTAAATGACTAAATGTAAATGTAATGCTGTGCTCTCTGGACTGTGACTGTGTCATTTTGGAGGGTCTTCGTTTTCATTTCGGAACCCAGCAAGAGAAATGGACATAGATATTGCGATATGCCGCCAGCGCTCTCGTTCTGAGGGCAGCCGGTGACCTCACCTGATTCCACCAGAACGGCAGTCCCTTCTCCTTAACCCCCCCCCCAGGAAGACCCTCCACACTCTGATGAGCCACTACTTCCGGTCCGACGAGGGTGGCGAGCGCTCCGTGTGCCTGGCCTTTGGCTTCCTGTCCCTGCTGGTGGCCATGCTGGTGCTGGTGGTCCGGGAGGACTACCTGGAGTTCGGTCTGGAGCCTGGGTTCACCAGCCTCTTCGACAACCTGGAGGTCTTCGCCAAACAGCAGGGCTACGCCGAGTGGTCGTAAGTTGCCTTTCAGAATTTTATTAATTACTTTTCAGAATACCTATCTTTTGGACCTTATACATAGCCTTTAATTGATTTAATACCTTTTATAGAAAGATGTGGCTGGCAGGTCTTCTAAAACGGATTGGTTTTGACTCCCACTCAGAATCCCAGTGACTAAGCTGACGCTGAAGTTTGGTTTGGCTGCCATCTGTGCTTTTATTGGTGCACTGCTGGCCTTCCCCGGACTGCGATTGGCTCAGACCCACCTGGATGCCATCCAGATTAACTCTGATCGCCCACTCATCCAGTAAAACACTAATAATAACAATTGGAAATAATGATATGTGGCAGGTTACAATGTTACTGAGATACCATTGTGATGCCCTAGCTTGTGTCTTTAGTGTTTACTGTTGAATGCTGACATGGTGTTTCCTGCGTCTTGAAGGATTCTGCTGCACACTGGCTTCCTGGCTCCGGTAGTCGTAGTGATCCTGTGGATCAAACCCATCTGTCGTGACTTCCTGGCAAACGCCCCCATGGGGAAGACCTCCGTCACCCTGTGAGTGGGCTCTGTCTCTGATCCCCAATCACCCTGTTAAGGGTCAGATGGCTGAGCGGTTAGGGAGTTGGGCTATTAATCAGAAGGTTGTTGGTTCGATTCCCGGCCGTGCAAAATGACGTTGTGTCCTTGGGCAAGGCACTTCACCCTACTTGCCTCTGGGAGAATGTCCCTGTACTTACTGTAAGTCGCTCTGGATAAGAGCGTCTGCTAAATGTAAATGTAAACACACGTCTTAACATCCCCTCCCTCTTCCCCTGTGTGTGTGTCTGTGTGTTGTGTGTGTGTGTGTGTCTGTATCTCAGCATCCCCAGCGCTGCGTTCGACTCTGTGCGTCTCTGGACGGTGGTGGTGCTGTGCGTGTTGAGGCTGGCCCTCACCCGCTACCACCTGCAGGCCTACCTCAACATCTCCCAGAAGTGGGTGGAGCAGATGAAGAAGGAGGCGGGCCGCATCGCCGCCATCGACATCCAGAGAAAGGTCCGGAACATGACTTAAGCTTTTAGCTGATTTCTGTTACCGAGTGCAACCTTTGTGAGTCATTGATGGCTGCGTCTCTCCGGGGTACAAATCCAAGCAGAGCAGCTCAACAGAAAGTTCGGAGACATTTTTTAAGTTATTTTGATGTTTTCTGACTGAGGGAGAATCTGTTGTTTTCCCTCCAGGTGACTCGGGTATTCTGTTACCTGACCGTGGTCACTCTGCAGTACCTGTTGCCCATTCTGCTGGTCCTCTTCTCCACACTGGCCCTCAAGGCTCTAGGTCAGACACACACACACACTCTCTCACAAACACACACACACACTCACAAGACATTCCTACAGCCTGTAATTCACAAAACCACTTTCCCGAAGAAGCCAACTCACCCATCTCTCCTAAACCCCCTGAAGTTAATAATCCAGAAATACTGTCTGTCCGTATAGCCTTGGAAAATCAACGACCGATGCTCAGTCACGCATGGAAATGACCCACAGCTTTCTACCCTGGTCATTACACGAGTGTTTCCGTCATTCTGTGTGTGTGTGTGTGGTCTCCTCTCCTCAGGCGACTTCTCCTGGGGCCTGGGCGAGGACGTCCCTGGGGTGACCCCCGCCATCATGATCCCCGCCCCCACGCCCGTGCTGCCGGGCCTGGAGGAGGACGAGGAGGGCGTGGAGGACATGGAGGAGGAGGTGCAGGCCACCGTGGCCCACCTGACCGAGGCCTTCGGGGCGCTGCGCGCGCTCCTCACGCCCATCTTCTTCAGGGGCATCTTCGCCTTCCTCACCTGGTGGGTGGCCGCGTGCCAGGTCATCAGCAGCCTCTTCGGCATCTACTTCCACCAGTACCTCATGCAGAACTGAGGGGTGAGGCGGAGGAGGACGGGAGGGAGGGAGGGTGGAAGGAGCAGCTGCTGAAGTCTCTTGGAAGAAGAAGAAGAAAAAAAAACCTCACCAACCAGCACAGGGCCTGGACAGATTTCAAACGGCGCGCGCAGGTCGAAGGTCAAACCGGAAGAGACACGAGGCGGCGTGGGTGAACCGGATGAGGGCGTCTCTCGGTTCTGTGAGCAGAGAGGTGACCTTCATTACTTTGCTCTTTCCAACCTGGTTTGCACCCGGTTTTTCCCCGTAGGCCCTGACGGTCGGTTTCATCTTGACCACGGGGAGCAGGGTGTCTACCTGTAGCTGGCCATTATTGGAGCGCTGTGACTTGCACTGAGGACTGGTCTCCTGGTAGACAGTGCCTCTGGAAACTTAACCACCAGTGTTAACCTTTTCAGTTGAAACACACAACACTGAATGCTGCAGATAAGACGTCGCTCGAAAGAAGGGCAACTCTGTTCTCATCCAGTACTCAATTCAGCCTTTCATTTAGAAGAAGTTTGTGTTTTGTTTTTCTCTCGTCAGACTAAGGAGTCCTTAATGCCTTGTTTTTGGTGTATTATTGTATCTTCTGTTCCCGCCTCCTCCGCCCTGATTGTAGTGAAGCGTGCGGAGCTGAGCTTCAGCCTGTCGAGCCAGATGTTCACACATCGATTTAACCGAGCCCTGACCTCCTCACAGTCCTGCATCATTTATACTCATCTGACTCCGAAGCACTGATAAGGAGTTATGGGATTTACGTGTTGAAAGCGTTCAGTTCAAGAATTTTTAAGTGCCTGGGAACTCAGGGATTATGAGTCGATGCTAAAATATCAATTTTTCGTGCAGTGTTTTGGGTTTTTTAGACTTGTGTAGAAACTGCAGTTGTAGCTTAGGCCGCTTTATGTGGTTTTGGCCTGACAGGATTTTCAAACCATCTTTCGTTCTCAAATGAGCCTTAGTTACTGTATGGTTTTGTTAACATTTAGTTAGAAAGCCGTTTTTATTTGCTGCCAAACAATCACTGTTAAAATTAGGTGTCATTCTAAACAAGTCTTGCTTTGACTTTTGTGTCAACGGTGTGTTTTGTATTTATTTATTTATTTCTCATTGCCACTAATGACTTCTTTAATTGAAATGTTTGAGGATTATATCTGTATTGTAGGTTGGGGGGTTCTTTTGTGGAACATGAGTGGGACTTGTTGTCATTTCAGTAATGTCATGTTGTGAGGTTTGTGTGACGATCCAGGTCGAGAAAGAGTTTGAATGCATGGTGTGATCTTTTTAGTTCTTAGTAAAACATTTGATTCTTGTGTGTCTTAGATCAAACAGAAATTGAATCCTTTAAATTAAAAACATTTGTTTGACCTTTTAATGCATCAGTAAGTAAAGTGCATTTGATTCTTACATTTGATCTGCTTCATTTTATTCATTTATTGGAATCCCAGCCTCTACTTTTCTCACATTGTCTTGTACCGTTGGAGATCAATGATGATAAAAACGGCCCCCCTTTTTATTTTCCGTTCTCTATTAGACCAAAGAGGTCATGTATGACTGGTGTGTCTAGCCACTGACATCAGCTCTGTCACCTCTGTCCCCAAAGCTCATGTGGGCTGTGTCATGATCAGTCATAATTACCCTGAAGCTGCTGAACAACCAGACTCAGACACAGAGAACAGAAAAAGAGGATTTTGTTCATGTGTTTAGTCACCAGGTACCTATTCAATGTGCTGCTATATACATCCCTTTGACCTTTTTAGGAACAATACCAACAACAAAAAAAGATTATATTAAAGATTTTTGGATTACAGATATCAAAAATGTTTGTGTGTAAAAGCCAGTAAAGAATCCATCTATGGTATGACTGATAGTAAGGTGCTTTGAAACGTCCTTCAGTCTCTTTCTTCCCTCTGGTCTCAGTCGCCGCTACACTGGGGCCTGTGGAGCGCTCGTCTGAGAGCTGACATGATTAATTGGTGATATTATTTGACATCCGCATCCAGTCAAAACCCACAAAGACCATTCGATTTAGGGTGGGGCAGCCCTGTGTGGTGTGCCTCGGTGAAGGATCCGCTCCTGTTCCTGAAGATGCGGAAGCCAGCCCCAACCGACGCCTTCAGCCCCAACCGACGCCTTCACACCAACCTCAACGTTCTGTAGCTAGACAAACACTGCAATACATTTTCCGTGTCATTGAAATAATGCCTCGTTTTATGACTTGGACTTAAACATTATGATGTGTGGTAACATTTTAGGGTTCTTTCTTTGTTTTACTGTTACTGAAAGCAACCGAACTTTAATGGATGACAAGCTCTGAGAGCAGCATTTCAGTCTTCTGCAGAACGCATTATCTCTCCTCTCCCACTCTCACACCATTTTCTTTCCTTGTGTAAATCCCAAATACTGCTTCACACCCATCCTCCAGTCTAGACTGTGTTTTATTCTCCCGCCATGGTCAGATCTGAACTGGGAGAGAGTCTGGCTTAATGAACTGGAAGGTGACAGGGTTGACATATCTATATAATCACGTTGATTATGTGCATCTGTTTGGAGGCCCCTTGCGCCAGCAGCGTTCGTAGCTGTTGCTATAGGGACGGTAGGCAGGCGGGCTGGCCGGTGGAGGATCTAGACAAGGCGCGCAGCCTGGGCCTTCTCTCTGGGGAGGAGACCAGACATGACCCCTGTTACTCTCTTTTCATTTAGGCAGGAAAGAGGGGTGTTCTCGCCAGTGTGGGAGGGAAAATTCCGGACAATTTCAATCCGTGTTTCGAAAGAAATGGCGGAGAGAGAGAAACGCCTCACGTGGTTTCAGAAAGACCTTCGAGCGCCTGCTGTACAGCGTGCTCTCCAGCTGCGAGAGGGAGCCATTTGCAGCTGCATATGTGTTTTTGAAGATTTTATAGAAAAGGTTCTATGGCTTTTAAGTGTTCCATTCTTCTCCCCCCACGCGCAGTGGGAATGTGCCGGTAAGTGGTTGGAAAGGGAAGGCGACATGATAATGAGTGAGTGGATGTGTTCAAAGGAGGGAACATGAATGATGCTAAATAAACAGACACATAAAAGATACAGTTAGATAGATGCATTGGCAGACAGCATTTTAGCTGTCCACAGATGAAAGGAAAAATTGAGGATTCCGTATCGCATATATTTTTTGTTCTTCATATAATGACACTGAATTAGATGCTCAGACCTCAGTGGGAACCAGGACGACAAATTCATGCCCAAATCAAATCATCCTTTCAAACCCAGTAGCTGTCATTAGAGACAGGCTACATTGATTACACCAATGATGGACAAATTGCCTCCTTCATAAATTATGTGTGCAACTACCAGTTACCATTCACTTTTTGTTCAAAATTTACCTCTGTATATCAGCATGATACATATAAACGGATTCTTTCAAGCTTCATAAAACCACATGGCAGCTATAGAGCCATAATGCACTCAAAGCTCCTCACTGTGGATATTACATGTCCGCTGTCGTCTAATTACGCTATCAGCTGGATTCCATCACAGTTCACTGCTGAACTTGACACTTGTCACAGAAAGTTGGAGAATGAATGACCCACAGCAATGGCTGAATTATTCCTGAACTAGTTTATTTGACGACTCTTGCAAAATTGATAGTGTAAGACATACTGACCTCTTGTGGTCCAACAAGTAACTGTCTTTATGAAACAGAAGATAACATAAATAAGCAGAAACAATTAATATTGCCAAATAAAGCTCATTTTAATGCATCTCAGCCAAATTATAAACACAATAGAATGCATGACACAAAATCATGGCTAAAATCCAGTGCACGACACAAACGAAAGATTACCGCCGAACCTACAACGTATGTTTTTTTTTGAAGCAACAACATATTTGAAACAAGTTCATGTACTTTATGTAGCCTGTTTAAATAACAACATATCATTGTTATTCATGATACTTATCTTATTCAAAAGCATGAATGAATAACAGCAGGTAAGCGCCACACGAAACAAACGCACATCCTCTTCATCCCTCACCAAGAATGATAAACCGATAGGATCTTCTTTCAGGTAGGGCTTTCTTTCAGGTATATACAAACCAGTACACTACAACAGTGGTTCTCAAAGTGGGGTCCCGCGAAATAATTTGCCATAAATTATAAAATTGTAAAATTGAGGCTGTATCATTAAAAAGTGAAAAAATATATCAGAAATCTACAGATGGGGTCCATTTGCATCAATAAAACAATAATATTGTGTCCATTCAAGAGCACAAAGGGTATTCTGAATGGGTGTTATGATTATGGGGGGGTCCTTGGACGGTGTACTCCCCTGTAAGGGGTCCCTGGGCCCCAAAAGGATTGAGAACCCCTGCTCTAGAGTATTCTATGATTTGGCATGTTTATGACATTGTGTATCAATTAAGAAAGACAATACCAACAAGGTAGTACTAACACAAGTGTGACGGCGTTTAAGTAGATAAAGCACACACATACATTCTGTCCTTAGCCTTTGGTCTCTGATTGAAGTGATTGTGTTCCGCAGAGACATGATGAAAACGTTCAGTACAGAAAGTACAGAATGCTAAACGCAAAAAAAACAAAAAAAAAAACATAAACCTTTGCCCTCTACTATCTCAGTTTCAAACAGAACCTGTCGAAAGAATCAAAGGGTCCAAATCCCTGAGAAAGACTTTGTGTGAAGCAGGTTTCAGTACTGAGGCCTCCTGGGGAGTCTGAGGTCGAATGATGAACGATCCCTAATCGCTCTCGTGTGAGACGACCACTTCATTGATTTTTGGGCTAAAGGCTAAAGCATTAAAGTTATATATGTACAGTAACTGGGCCTCTGAGTGTGAAAGACTACTCTGGAGCTGAAACCACAGCACACGGCTAAATGAATCAGACTATTCTGCCGACAAGCAAGGGGCTTGTGGGTTAAACCAAGACTGACTCGTCCGTCTGCACACAGACAGAAACATACCCCGGGAAAAGTAGGGTTGGTATTTACACGTGACAAACTGTCGTCACAGGACAGACTGCAGAGGCACACGTTCATCACCAAAAAGGGGAGACCAGCTCTTAATGTAGCAGGAGAGGGAAGGGAGGCTCTCTGTAGAAGTGTCGGGATTAGGGAGCCCTCCTCTTCCTCCCCTGGCTGTGTGGGGAAGCCACGTGATTGGCCGGGCTGGTGGATTGTGGGTGTCAGTGGCTTGTTGATTGGTTGGTTGGTTGGCAACGGGTGTGGGTGGCCAGGCACGTGGTGTTGGTACGGCCCCGCCGGCTATCTCTGCCACCCATCGCTGATCTCTAATTGCCTCAGTGGCAGCCCCCCTTTAGCCTCCACGGTGTGCTGGGCAGGCGGGTAGCCCCCCTTGGAGAAGTCCTCCAGCTCATTGGCAGGATAAGGCTCCAGGGGGGAGTGGTGGGTGGAATCGGGGTTGCTCATTGGAGAATGCTGCCTGAGGTGGTGCCGGGGCGGGGATGCTGGGGAGCAGATGTGCTCAGGCGAGGCCCGTTCGGATTTGATGGTGAGGTTGAGGGAGTGGTGAGGTGGAGGGGTGGGGGTGGAAGTCTGGGAGGGGAAGGAGCACCCTCTGCTGGACATTCTGTGATCAGCAGGTGAACAGAGATGGAGCATGTTATATATTTCAGATGGCGGGTAGAGAGAGAGAAAAACTGAGAGAAATAGAGAGAGTGAAAAATGAAAAAGAAAGAAGGAGAAAGAGTGAGTGAAAGAAAGAGAAAGAGAGAAATAGAAAGAGAGAAATATCGCAATAGAGAGAGAAAGTGTGAGAGAGAGAGAGAGAGAGAGAGAGAGAGAGAGAGAGAGAGAGAGAGAGAGAGAGAGAGAGAGAGAGAGAGAGAAAATATCGCAATAGAGAGAGAGTAAGTGAGAGCGAGATAGACTGCAGGAGAGGTACCCACAGGAAGAGGGATGGGCCACATGGGGACCTGAAGGTGTATCTTACGCTGGGCTGAGGTGAGCTCCGTGCTGATCCTGGAGCTGCTGGGTCTGCTGCCAGGGGTTGGCCGGGGTCCGCTGTAAGAAACCTGCAGGACTGTACTCTGGAAGTACAGGAGAAACCTCCTTTATCACCCATTCCACCATAAAACAACACACCTGTGACTGTTTAGCGGCACGATTAAAAGTTGTATTCCCAAATACTAAACTTAAACATTTTCACAGGGGAGTAGCAACAGTAAAATCTTTGTTTATTTTGTGCTTAGTGATACATCCTCTTTAGCGACACCTGCTGGTGGAAACTATTAGAACGACAGTAATTCCATCATCCACCTCCAGTGGACTTACCTGGGGGTCCAGCGGAGGGCAGGTTGTATCCCAGGTTGTGTCCCAGCAGGCCTGCCTTGCCCATGGTCACCATGGGACCCCCTGGGTGCATGCTCTGGTAAAGCAGGCCTCTCTGGTCAGGGCAAAGAGGATCACATCCAGTCAAATCACGTCAGTTTACTTTCAAGAATAATAACTGGTTACAGTACGCTTACGATCATGAGTTATAAATCCGATAGAGTAGAGTAACATGTTGTAATATGTCTGTGAAGTTATGTTAATATGGTTTACATATGTGACTCCCCCCCCCTCCCCCCTCCCCCCTCTTCCTTGTTGCTCATCAGGTGAGAGTCTGCAGGTATTTGAGCTGAACTATATGATTTGAGTTTGACTGTGTGCAGCACAGTAGTTCCTTACAGCGGTGTTGAGGTTGGTACGGGAGGCCACCATCCCAGGGTGGGTCTCTCCCCGCCGGTTCTCACTACCCAGATTCAGCGGGGGCGAACTCTTCATCTCCAAGGCCCGACTCAGGTTGCCATGGGAGAACATCGAGTAGCCAATACCTAGCCAGGAGAAGCAGGAAGTGATATTCAAGTTGTTACTCACAACCCAGAATTCATTCACACTCTGGTTCTCTCTCTCTCTCTCTCTCTCTCTCTCTCTCTCTCTCTCTCTCTCTCTCTCTCTCTCTCTCTCTCTCTCTCTCTCTCTCTCTCTCTCTCTCTCTCTCTCTCTCTCTCTCGCTCTCTCTCTCTCTCTCTCTCTCTCTCTTTTCCTGTGAGCTCATTTGAGTACCATAAGAAGCCAGAAACCACTCAAGATGCGGGGAACTGCACCCGCTGGGCTATAAGTGCACAGTAAGGTAATTCATGTGAGTGTGTACTAATAGCTACAGTGTGTGGGGGAAGAGGCAAAGCTGACCAGCAGCTGTAAAATATTCTGCAAAGAAACCACAGAGCTGTCTCCAGCCCCTGTTTCACTGAGGGTGCTGGTTTCACTCTCACTCACACACACACAAATAAGTACAGACACACACACCCTCACTCTCTTCCTGTGTGTTCACACACCTGGCTGCGCAGCACTGAGGCAGACCTAGAGTCATACACACGTCCATGGCAGACACAAACTCTCCCTGGCTAGTCGGGGCCTTCAGTGGAAGCTCCACCACTGCTGTAGCTAAGGTACGGCGGGCCTATCTGGGAACCTGGACCAGGAGGTTCATGGGTGTGAGACAACAAACTAACCAATCCCAAAATGGTTGTTGAGAACAGAGGGAAACTTTCTAGACAAATACCCCATACGACTACAGTTACCAAGATAAACCACAATTTGACAGGAATCCAAAATGAACTTACAGACAGAAAGGAAAAGACATTATAGAATCTATTAATATCTATTTTATATCTACAATGTTTAGCTCTTTAGTATATTGTTTACCTCTTTAGGATATGTTTAGCTCTTTAGTATTAGACTTTTAAATTGTATTTAAACATTCTGCTTTTTAAAAATTAAGATTTGTATATGTCTCTTGTATATGTCTCTTGTGTTAACTTACATGGCGAATAAAAAACAATTCTGATTCTGATTCTGAATGAAGCTACAGAATTATTAAGTGCGGGATACGGAGGGCAGTCATGGAGGTGCTGTCATGCAAGGGCCCTACTCTGAATCAGAATCAGAATGGGTTTTATTCGCCATGAAAGTTTGCACAGACAAGGAATTTGCTTCGGCAGGAAGGTGCAAACATGAAACATATAGGAATCTAAAATGTAAATATGAGGACTAACTATACTAAGGGTACATAACTAGCAATACTAAGTGGAATTGTCCCACACCTGAGTGTTGTGACATGAGGGCAGCGTGAGCGTGTGGGCTGGTGGGACCGGCTGACCCCGGTCTGGGGCCCAAGGGCTTGAAGGCCTGGGGTCTGTGGGCGGCCAAGCCTGGGTTAGAGAAGCCGTTCTCACAGCCTGCAGACACCAAGTACTGGGCCTCTGGGGAGAGGAGGGAGGGAGCCTGAGGAAGAGCACAGAACGTTGGTCTGCTGGAGATGACACATGCGCTTACTTCTTTATCTGATAAGGATCAGGTACAGTTTTGAAATATAATTCAGTCGCAGGCAGGTGATCAATAACGGTGTTGACAAAAGACATGGATTTCATAAGACTTGAATCCTGGCTAAACAAGAAACACTGCACATCTCGATGATATAAAACATTTTTGAGAAATGAGATCAACGTTATCTGTCAAAGCCTCTGTTCCTCTATTACAGTAAATACCCCCTTTGTCTAAAATATTATCTAACACACACACACACAAAAACATTTCCCCCTGAAAATGAGTCACGCCAATTTTCCACTTTTCATCATGAATCAATGGCCAGTTTGGGCCCACTCACAGCTCTGACCTCGGTGTGCGATCTGAACAACAAGAGAGGAGGTGTTACTAACGTAGTAGCGCTGCCTGGCGACGGAGAGATCCATGCCCTCGCCGAGGGGAAGCTTGTCCGCCCCCTCCTGGACGCTCTCGTCCGTCTCCAGCTCGGCCGCGTCCAGACCCAGGCCCTTCCTGCGCAGGGTCTGCACCCGGCAGGGACACACAACACACGGGTCACACGCACGCACAGCGACAGACACGCACGGCAGAAACACAACCGGACGGAGAGAGACAGGAAAGGAGAGAGAGAGAGACAGAGAGAGAGAGACAGAGAGAGAGAGAGAGAGAGAGAGAGAGAGAGAGACAGAGACAGAGAGAGAGAGAGAGAGAGAGAGAGAGAGAGAGACAGAGAGACAGACAGACAGAGAGAGAGAGAGAGAGAGAGACAGAGAGAGAGAGAGAGAGAGAGAGAGAGAGAGAGAGAGAGACAGAGAGACAGACAGACAGAGAGAGAGAGACAGAGAGAGGGAGGGAGAACGCGAGAGCGGGAAACAGAGAGATGTAGAAAAGGAGAGGAAGAGAGACAGAGAGGAAGCTTTACATTTTGAGAGAGAGAGAGAAAGAGAGAGAAAGAGAGAGAGAGAAAGAGAGCGAAAGAGAGCGAAAGAAGGAAATAGAAAAATAAATAAATACACAGATATACAACTGGACACAAAGCCATGCTGTAGAACACAGCTCTGTCTCTCTCTCTCTCTCTCTGTCTCTCTCTCTCTCTCTCTGTCTCTCTCTCTCTCTCTCTTCGTCTCTCTCTCTCTCTGTCTCTCTCTCTTCGTCTCTCTCTCTCTGTCTCTCTCTCTCTCTCTCTCTCTCTCTCTCTCTCTCTCTCTCTCTCTCTCTGTCTCTCTGTCTCTCTCTCTCTCTCTCTCTCTCTCTCTCTCTCTCTGTCTCTCTCTCTTCGTCTCTCTCTCTCTCTCTCTCTCTCTCTCTCTCTCTCTCTCTCTCAGAGCTCTGCACACCTCCAGGATGTCCGTGTTGGTCCTGCTCTCGTGGGGCTCGCTGTACTCGGTGTACTTGAGCAGCACCTTGTCCATGTCGGTGCTGGCGTACTGGAACAGGCGGTTGGTGCTGTTGAAGATGATGAGGGCGATCTCGCAGTCGCACAGCACGCTCAGCTCGTACGCCTTCTTCATCAACCAAACTTACGCTTGGTGAATGTCACCTGAGAGGAGGAATTAGACGACATTTAGAGATTCTACTGGAATCTATTATAAGACATTAGCGTTGCATTGGCGTAAGGTGAGGTTAAGCACTTATACCTGTCGATTTCTCTGGTCCAGAATACGAGAGATCTGGATCTTCTTCCGGCCCATTATATATGATGTCTTGTTCTATGGCTCTAAACACGTGGCTGAACCTGAGAAAACAAAAGATTTAAAGATCCTCGTAGCTGAGATGTCCTGTTTGAAATCATCCCAAAAATACAAGCCATGTCAAATATACAATGTACCTCTAAGAATGATGTGAACTGGTATATTTCACAGGAAAAATAGTTGAAGTGACTTAAACTTAAAAATGCCTTATTAATGCCTTAATCGCAATACAAAGAGGATAGACTGTTGGTGTAAATTGTACAGCGCATGGCTCTTAACCTTCGTATGATACTGATGGGAAAGTCATCTTCCGGGACCTCGGTCCCACCCTTCCCCCCTCATGATGGCGTCCTGTTTATTTATATCCCCCATTAGGCGATGGGGGCTAAAGTTAGACTGTGCTCACTGTACGCACTGACACCCCCTCAGTCTGGGTTACCCCAAGAACGGCTCCACGAACTGAGGGAGGGAGGGAGAGGGAGAGACAAAGAGTGAAAAGATAGAGGTATTGAAAAAGAGAGATAGCGAGAGAGAGAGAGAGAGAGAGAGAGAGAGAGAGAGAGAGAGAGAGAGAACGGAGACAGAGAGAGAAAGAGAGAGAGAGAGAGAACGGAGACAGAAAGAGAAAGAGAGAGAGAGAGAGAGAGAGAGAGAGAGAGAGAGAGAGAGAGAGAGAGAGAGAGAGAGAGAGAGAGAGAGAGAGAGAGAGAGAATGGACAGGGTTAAAAATAGCACATCTCCCTGTCATGGTGAAAGCCAGCGGAAGAAAAATAGTGTGTTTCAGAGAAGGGAAAGTTAGCTTTAAACCACCCCCTCCTCTCCCAGGTTCTGGTAGGCTGGAAAAAGAGGTGTATGGACAGGCTCAGGATTCAAGATGTCTGCTTCCCCGATAAAGGAGAGGGGGCGGGGCGCAGGACTCGGATCATCCTACAGGGAAGATGATTCGATTGAACTGGGATTCAGAACACATCAGGAGTTATACTGAATGAGCTTGTGATCCTTAACCCCAAAAAACTCTGACCTCGATACAGTTGGCTGCAATTCCAGCTATTTATCTCTCTCTCTCTTCGTGAGCTTGCACATTGTAGTGAACAGAACCTCCAGGTCCATGCTCCACCTCACTGCAGCCAACACACTGCAGCCACCTCACTGCAGCCCAACACACTGCAGCCCCCACACTGCAGCCACCTCACTGCAGCCCCCACACTGCAGCCCACCTCACTGCAGCCACCTCACTGCAGCCCCCACACTGCAGCCCACCTCACTGCAGCCCCCACACTGCAGCCCACCTCACTGCAGCCCACCTCACTGCAGCCCACCTCACTGCAGCGGTTAGGTAAAAAGGTAGAAAAGCGCTATATAAATGCAGTCCATTTACCATTTACCCTGAACCACCGCAGTCTCTGCTGGTGCAAAGCCCAGAGGAGCTTCCCCTGGTTTTCCCCTCATACTGGACATGTGACCTCATCTAAATTTGGAGCCCGGTCCTCTGAATGGCGAGCGGATCTGATGAGGTGTTCCCACGACCCCCTCAGTGCCCGCTGCCCCCCAAGCCCACGCTTGGCACACAGGCATTTGGGGCATTTGGGAGGAATCCACCTCTCGACCTCCGTCATTACCTTATAAAGCTCTGTGTTCCCTGCAGTGACGGCGTTTGTAGGACCGGATATTGTACACGCACGCCTCACGCTGTCGGAAGGTTTTTAGCTATACTCGTCAACGACATCTCATGTTTGGCCTCTTACACAGAACTCAATTAGTTCGAATTACTCACATTAATCGCAATTGATTTGGATTCATTCAACGTGGGATCATTTTGTATGTTGTTTTGGACCGAATCGTCTGTCAAACAAAGAAAATGTACAAGTACAAAGAAGTTTAAGGTTTAACAGGACTTAAAATCAACTGAAAAGTTTGATTGACTCATTGAGCCTTGGAGTGAAGACTATACTACAAAAAGAGTATCTTCAGCCAGTGTGCTGAGAATAGAGGCAAGTGGGGAGATGTGAGGTTCAGGGGAGGGAAAAAGATCATTATCAGGATGTTCCTGTCACTCAGTTAATAACCAACTCACCACAGACAAAACCAGTCGCTCTCAGGGGGCCAATGTCACCTCCACTCTAAGAGGAAGGATAAGGGGACCTTGTTGCTCTTTCAAACCTTCTCCACAGAGCTGGTACACCGAGAACACTCACTCCTCATATCAGATCATTATGGGATGTAGTGAGGTCCTATAAGACAGTAGCACTAACAGTTGAGGTTTTTAAGGTTGTAGCTGTGTTTTACACACAGTCTTGGGGAGTCCAGTGAAAAATGGATTGTCAAGTTTTACATTCTGCTGACTGGTGTGTGAAATGTGAAAATGTGTCTCAAGTCAAGGGGAGAAAGTCTGGCCTTCCAGAAATAAATCCAGAATCCTTGATGAATGTAAACAACGCTTGATCAACGCACTAGAATAAGGCTAGCACCCGCGGAGAGGACCCTGTAATTGTGCAATCATTGCACTCACACCCTAGAGCTCTCAGCTCCTAGGGAGAGCCCAGCTTCCTCTGACGCCTTCCCAGAGGTCAGACAATGGAAAAGACTGAACACACACACACAAACATGGCAGGCTTCTTACTGTAACCCAGGCCCACACTCTCATAGACAAACTGCCCCCTGGGGTTTGAGGACCAGACTAATTGCTGGATGTCTCACAGGGACAACACAGCGTGAAATCCAACAACAAACAGCTTTGTCCTTCACGAACCATGTCGATGCTATAACAACATGGTATCAACAACATCTTGATGTGAATGGCGTCGACCCTGACACAGATGATAATACCTTTAACTACTGCATTTTTAAATGAGTAATTCATGTACAATGTTTGCTTTGTGTCATTTGCACTTTTGCACGTCCCTTAGGATAAAAGCGTCTGTTAAACAAACACACGTAAAATGAACAATACTGTTTTGCCGTCCAACCCACACAATGATTTTGATTTGCGAATTGTTGCCCTAAGTAGAAGGCAAGGCACGGTTTGCACTCGAGTAAAATAGCGCTCATACGAAACCATGCAGTACAGTTGATGACACGTGAAAAAACATCCCAGGGGTCTGTTTTCTCATGTCAGTCATTCCGTCTCAATGGCAAGATGAGAAAATGGGCCTAAATCCGTTGCCTGAAATAGAAAGTTGGATTCCTATTTGCATATCCTTGACTCGCAAGAAAAACCCAAAGTCAAGACGAACACTCTGAAGGGTCTAATGAATGACTTGTATACCCGTAATCTGTAACTTTGTATGATAGAAAGGGAAGTGTTGCTGTTTAGTAACACTACAAAGTTGACACTTAATTTGTCACTGAATCTTTCATACTATCTGTGGTAAGCGGTAGCATTTGTAGGGAAACTATAACTGAGCTGTGAAACCTTAATGTGTCTTCATTTATATGTTTCTTGTGTATTTTAAGTCCAGAAAGTCAATCGGTAAGAAAGCATGTGGGCTTAGTTACACCAGATCCCTGCACTGGCCAGGCATTTGCAAAGCGGAGGTGAAGAAATATTTTGCTTATTTTAACAGGAGATAATCGAATTGCCTGGATATTTCTGATAGGGCAAGAATAGAGAGGGTGGAGACTGGATTCAGGACATCTGATCGTTTTAAAAAGGTCATGGGATTTTTGAAGACCAGAGATAGTCAAGACCTTGGTATGATGGCTGGCCTCAGAAGAGATGCTTGATTTAAAGTTTCTTCAACTCTAGGGAGATCATGAAGTTATGAGTAGAAAAAGACATCTACACGCTAAGAATCAAATATGATTTATGGTATTAACAAGGCTTCAATATCAGTCTGTCTTTTGAGTATTTGTCCTTAACTGGTTGTGTTGTGGGGAATCACAATTTGAATATTAACTAGTTTAAAATGACTGCTGAGCTCTACTGTCAGCATAATGATGTGAATTACAAATGGATCCTCAACAGCTCAATAATTAATTGAATCTATAGGTCAGTATATCAGTCTCATTGAAGCCAAACATTCTCCAAATAGGCTACTTTTTTTCGGCGACATCTCTTTCAGACGTTGAAAACAACTGGAACTTGTGAACAAAATACTTAATGCTATAGCTTATGATTTGATCCGTTAGAAAAAGGCTCGTACAGTACCAGTACGACTAACTTCCCATATCTGTAAAGATACACGAGGACAAGCTTCAGCACTAAAAATAAAGACTCTGTGACTGTCCTTGCTAAGAATAAGTGGCCCAAAGACTTCAAAATAATTACTAATTTACTGACGTCATTCAAAATACTCGAGTTAATATTAGACTGGTCTGTCCCTAAGTTACCAAGTATCCCATCTAATTTGGGGAGGCTGTTTGCCTCCGTAAAGGCGAAATAATACAGTTACACCGCGTAATTAACATGTTACCCTCCTTCGGTTTTCATATGTTAGAAAGAAGGCGAAGAATGAATATTATGAGACCACAGGATTCCATCAAAGGGAAAAAAACAAATGAATCCCATGCTCACCTGTTGTCTAATGTTTCTCCGGTTTCTTTCCTCCCTTGACTGCAGCGTTTGAGACGGTTATTACAAATATGGCAACTGATACAGTTAATATGATATCTTATGTTTTAAATCAGGGTGCGTTGTCGATGTCTCTAGAGTAAATCTTGCCAGCCTTGGTTTAGAGAGACGTCCACCTGATGCTCGAAGCTGATTCAGGACCGCTGCCTCCGACCGCGCTCAACATCACCAGCAGCAGCTGGCTTCAGCCCACCTCTAAATTAGCATAAACCGCCCTCTCATCGGTGCTATTGGTTTACGGCGACGACACAGTCATCCGCCTCCGTGCCAGCGATAATTTCAGTAGACAACGCTCCAGAAGTAAGCTACCATTCAATGAAGTCTGTCACAACAGTACCTTTAAATAGCGATATGCCACACTGATATGTTCGTTCCTTAGTTTATGTTATTGTTAGATCCCCATTTACTGTAGGCTAGATGGCAAGGCAATTGCAGTATGTTAAAACATTTGCCAACAACAGTTGTAAAGCCTTTGGCTACTATTAGAACATATTTCTGATTTAAAAATAAACCAGATCGACCGTTATAAACTCACATTCCCTCATATAATTCTGGCTACCATTCACGGAGGGTTGGTCTTTGTAATTGATAGAGGTTCATGGCATGATGCAAACCGAATTACGATTAAATCTTTCTGACAACTGTCCGGTTCAATGATACAGATGATGGAGCGACTAAACCAAATCTTTACACCATGCAGGAACTAAAGTCTTCAACAGAGTTATTATAAATCGTGATCTAGTGAGTTCCTATAGACATTTTAGGCCAAACTGACCTAGGGTATGCAGAAAAAATGGTAATTGGTCACATTTTGTTTTCAGTGTCTTGTTAGCCCACGTGATCTTAGTCTCTTTGGAGACACATGACTCTATAATAATAAATGATCATAGCTACAGTTTATTTAACTATTATACACTGTATTGAAGCTTCTCTTTTGACATTCTTCTTCTCTCTCTCGCTCTTTCGCTAACACACACCACACACACACACACCACACACACACACCCACACACACACACACACACACACACACACACACACACACACACAATGCACTCGCCGTACGCCAGGCCTTGCACTGTAACATGTATGTTGGTCTATTTCTGACCATTGTTGTCTCTATGCTTTGTTTCCAAAAGAACACATGTGCCTAGTAACCGCAGCGTCCAACCAATTGGGTTTACTGATTTTTCAACAACTTATTTGCTCTGAATAGTTTTATTTATGACCATGAGATTGATTATTAGCTCTAATAGTCTTGGTCGCTGCCTCCCTCATGTTGTATTTGGGACTGGAAGCCTAACATCAGTAATATAGGCTATGCAGGTGAATCAATCAAAATGAAAACAAGATGTGTACATCAAATCTATAATATTTTAAATATGGGAAGAATACATTTGTCTTCTCTTCCAGTTCCTATCTGAGTCCTGATAAGAGCTTCCAAATATCTCACTTGTCCTAGTAATGTTAGACTGACGTTTTGAACTTAAATTGTGCGTCTGCTTAATGACTAAATGTAAATGACTAAATGTAAATTGTGTTTAAACTCATGGACTTTCTCATGCATATTCCCTATACACTTTTTAAACTTTCCTAAATCCTTATTTATTCAAACTTAAACTCCAATCAACATACAAATATAGTTCAGAATAAATGTGCCCATCAACAAGATGGTTCAAAGGATATTCCACATACTGTTAGCTTAATAGATATTTTTAGAGGTAATAACTCAATCACTTATATGAGCTACATTATTCTTGCCTATTCTTGGGACGTGGCACATTGCTTTCATCACTCCTAAAAATAATATAAGGACAAGTGTTATTAACATAGAACAATCAACCATGGGAGATGTCCAGGGCACGCACACACACACACGCGCACGCACACACACACACACACACACACACACACACACACCCACACACACACACGCATACACACATTCACACACACACATATGCACTCGCACACAGACTCACCCACTCACACACACACACTGTAAGGAGTCCATGTTATATCTGCATTCAAAATGCTACGCTGATGCAAGACTTAGCAACATCCCAGAGGATTGTTATATCCCTTCCTATTGGTGGCCTTCCAGAATGGGAGTGGCTTGTTTACTCCAGAAGAGAATGATTGGTTTAGATTTTTTTGGATGCAGCCCTTACCTGTAGATTAACCGAGGTAAATCACCTGGTTACACTGCCGAACAATACACTGCTGACAAGCCTATGTCTATGCATGCTATATAGTTGTGCATAGCTGATTGTCAATGGCTCCACAGGAATTAGTGATAGGTTGAATAAGCCAACATGCCTAAGTGTTAACCCCAAATATTAAAACTGAGTCAGATGAAGGAGACCTTGGAAAGTGTTCACATTTAGACTTCTTTTTTGTTTTCCTGAAACTGCTCACTTCTGCTTTCGACAACATCAGCGACTGCCATTTTAGTACATGTGGTGAAGCTGTCGAATTCAGAAATAACCTCCATGGTCAGTGTGTATGTGTGAGAGCAATTCTTTTGCGTGTACTTTTATAGCCACATGCTTATCTCTATCGTGACAGCACCGAGACAGACCTTTCCCCCACGCCCTCCACCTTCAGCTGCATGGACAGCCCACCCCTCTCGCCCCAAGGCCTTGCAGCCACATTATATCCCCTAACACAGCAGGTAAAGTGGACTACATATGGTTACGAAAATAGTACTATACCTAAAATCAACTGGTTTTAGTGGTCATTTGAGGATATCACGTTGAATGTGTGCATCGTTAAAACCACAACAGTTGTAAAAGCTACTGCTTACATTTTTTTAATCAAATAACCAGGACAAATCTATAGGCTTTAATGGACTGTTTACACATTTGTAATCACATGTCTAGAAATATCTTCTTTTTTCTAAAGTGCCAAAACAGCAATCATGTCAGGTTATCAAATCGGCTTCGGTTGTGTTGAGTAGCTGATTATAGGCTTCAAGTAATCCAACAGATAAACGAGTATCCTAGATCTAGAACATTTAAATGTTTTCTATAGCCTAAGACTTTAGAATTTGTTCATAAAATAATAGGCCTAATCCTACGTATAGGCTATATGAAAACACATGAAGTTGTATGCAGACTATCAAATTCGTGTTATTCTTATTTAAAAGTTCAAAGTTTATTTTTATTTCCCTTGCTTTTTTATTGTGGTCAATAGGCAATTCTGTGGTTACATAAAAAAACTCATGCAGGGTTAATTCATCAATCATGTTTGGAAATGAGAGCGATATTGGCAAATAGGCTACGTTTTCTATTCCCCTGTGCGGCATTGGAGGAGAACGTCAATGCATTGTTTAGGAGAATCTGAGTGAAAGCCTTTTGTTATTGCGAAGTTTTTAATCTGGGGATTTAAGGAACATCACATGTTCATTCAGGGTAGCGGGTGCGCTCCCGCAACAGGCAAATAACTAGCATAGTTCTTGATCCGGGATAAGACCCCTGAATTCCAACATTAAAAAAACTTCGGACGTTTTTTGACTTGACGCAGGACTTCAGTAAAGTTTGCCAGAGTTAGCAAGATAAAGTGGATTCCACGCTGGGACAACTTTTCCTGGAGGAACACAAGCGTCCCGAAACGGGTGATTTACGACCAAAACATGACGTACAAATACAGCCAGCGCTCTCTAATGGTCCTATCGCTACTGGGGATTCTATCTGCGATCATGGCTGTGCTATCGGTCATTTTGATTTTTCAGCTACAGTCACAACAAACTGCCGTGAAGGAATCTCCCCCTTTATCTATTGTGCCGACTCATGTTTGGGTTATGCTGTTACCAGTGTCTACGGTCCTCTCCGCTCTGTCCCTCACTCTGAATCTGAGCTCAGTCGTGGTATGCCTTCTACACAGTTATTTTACAACGGAGATATGTCGAGGAGAGGAAGACACGGAGAGGTACCTTCATAATCTATTAATCATTGGCCGGCTACCATTAAAACAAATATTTTTTTCTTGATACACCTGTTATAGCTTTAGCCCATCGGCATGTAGCCTACAGTGAACTTAAGAGGTAGCTCAAAATAATATTTGGCATTCATAACAAATAGGTTACTATTATCTATTGATGATCCAACTAAAAGTTCATCATTCATAATATTTGGTTCAGAGTGATGGGGAACTGCGTCGTTAGCTGGTCGACCCCCCACCCGTCACTAAACTCCTAAACAATGGCCACCGCTCATTATGCACCCAGTCCACGGCCCCAGGCTGGCCCTTTCCCACGTTGTTTTAGAAAGCTAGCTGCCCGCTTCAGGACCTCTCAAAGCCCCTGCTTTAGACAGGACATTCCTTAACTCGCGGGGATCAACAATTCAGTGGTTTTCGACATGTTTAGTTTTGCACACACATTTTATATCGGCACACAGCCAAAAATGTTAAACTTTTTTTTTGTTGCAAATGTGCTCCAGTAAGGTTTGTGGGTAGGATAGTTAACGTTTATAAAGCTAATAGTATTATATATATATATATATATATATATTAGATTATGACCATATTTCACAACAAAAAGACACGGGCATAAAGAATCGAAGACCATTAAGGAGCCATCAACTATATTTACATTCATTCATTCACATTCAGCCATTTAGCAGACGCTCTTATCCAGAGCGACTTACAGTAAGTACAGGGACATTCCCCCCGAAGCAAGTAGGGTGAAGTGCCTTGCCCAAGGACACAACGTCATTTGACACGGCCGGGAATCGAACTGGCAACCTTCAGATTACTAGCCCGACTCCTTCACCGCTCAGCCACCTGACTCCCTCCCTATATGCAATAGGGTCACCATATACAAGTTGTATTTGTTACTGATCCAATTGCACCCTCTCCCATTTTCTTTGACAGGGCAGACTGGTTCCTATTGGATAGCAGAGCTGTCCGTCACGTGGCCATTGGTCTGTTCTGCCTTGGGATTTCAGTGTACTTGGCAGGTAAGAGGTCATTCATGATGAGAAAGATAACAGGCGTAAATGGTACAAAATAAATGTTAAACCCTCATACTGTTTGAACACGTGTAAGTACTTTTATTATGACAAAAGAAGATTAATTTATTCGTCGTCACCTCCATTCAGACTCTGGCCAAAAAAACGACAAAAAAACTTTTGTAGAATTACATTTTCAATGACCAAAGTGAAATACAAGCTGAAGATTGATCAGTATCCAAAGTCCATTTGGAGCAAGTCCCGTTCAAACTAAGCGATGCACGAGACCGAACAATACCGTCTTTGATAAGTGGCATTACGACTGAGAAGTCTTAATGCAGGACCTGGCAGGCTGGCCGGGTCTCCATTCCAGTGAGTGGGTACGAAGGGGGGGGGGGCAGAGCACCATGGTGATGGAGGAGGTGTTGACCTCTGAACCCTCTCCTGACCCTCGGGGGGGAACAGAGGGCAGCAGATCACGTCCCAGAGCCGTGCCTCTCTCTGCCTTCCTTCAGCGCAGGCTGGTCCACAACCCGCCTCCTAAACACCAAAACAATGACGAGTCAAGAAAAGTCACACTAATAAAACCTCTTCAGATTGCAAACATGGTTTCCATTCATCACATGGACAAAAAATATGCGCTCAACTGACGCAATGGCTTTTTCTGACCCGCCATTTAGAAATACAAAAAAAAAATTCTGACAAGGTGAGCGATCTCGGTTGTTGACCTATCTATATACCTGTCTGTGTCCCTCTCCTGCAGCTATGTCCATATACATGCTCCTGGTGTTTGAGGTCGAGACAGGCATAGCCAGCGTCTGCGTCCTGTCCTCGGGCGTGCTGGTTCTGCTGGTGATCGTGACCCACTCCCTGGTCAAAGCTTGCCACGCCACCAAACACTACCGCGGAGACCACCCCGACACCCTGTACCGGAACGACCACGGCGGCAGCCCCTCTGACGCCCGGCCCTGTGAGGTGCTCAGCGCGGGGGACAAGCCTCGTAGGCCCCGCGCAGAGTCCTACCTCCACCGGCAGTTCTCCTACCCGCCCTGCACTGACCCCAAGCAGCAGCAGCAGCAGCAGTACTCCCCCCCAGGCGGGCCCCAGAGCCACGGCAGCGACAAGGACGGCTACAGCAGTGGGGGCAGTGTCCCCCGCATGCACAGGACCCTGTCCACAGAGTCAGGCCTGCTGCCGGCTCAGACTAAACCCTGGAACGGCATCAACAACGAGATGAGAAGTGTGCTGGCTCGCAAGTCGGGCGCCTCCAGTAAAGACTCCACGCTGGTGTGACTCGGCGGTGTGAGAGGAGTGGGTCGGCCAGGGCTTCACTGGCTGTGGATATGCAGGCTGAGCTGGGCCGAGTACGACAGCTTACTGACGGGGTTGCCTCAGTAACAGCTTACTGACGGGGTTGCCTCAGTAAGACAAGGCAACCTCAGACTCTGTGACAGTGGTCACCCTGGTAACCATCGCCAACTTCTATAGGCTCATATCTGTAGTATGTGGTGGATTAAACTGTCTTGTTTCCTGATGTTATTATTTTTTAACGATTTCAATTGTTTATATCACTACACTTGTTACAGGCAAACACTTTCAGAAAATATAAAACTTAAAATGATGAAGTTATTTGTAGATTATTATGTGTAGACTGTGTGGCACACACACAAATATGGACTTAGTTTGTATTGAATATTAAACAGCAGTGATGCGACACAAGGTGATTATCCACTGTAAATGACCAATCAATGCTATAAAAGACTAAGGGTGGTTGTTGAAACACACTAGAAAGACATTGCCAAAAGTGTTTGTTTCACATTGTTTAAGCCTAGTTAATGTATGTACTGTAACATGTAGTCTGCATACTTGTTCTGAACTTTTGAATTAAGATATTGTTAAAAGAAAAAGAAAATAAATGTGAGGCGAGTGTGAAACAACAGACTAAAAAAGTTGCCTAATTCCTGAGCGAAAGCTGTGGTCATATGACAAGGTCATTTTCGTTCATCTTTCTTGAATTTCCATCAAATATGGATCACTCCTCCTGTCTAAGAATAGCTTTGGGTGCCTTTGCTGCGGAACTACTAACCTTGGAGAAATGCAGTCAAAGGTCATGAGGAAGTGGCATGGGGATGTGGTGGGACTGCGTGAGGACTTGGAGAGAGGGTCGCATCGTGCATGCTGCATGCACGAGTGGGTGAAAGGGGATAAAGGAAAAGAAGGGGGGGGGGGGGGGGGAAAGAAAAGACAGAACAAAAATCAGATTGGAGTCAGATGGCTGAGCGGTGAGGGAGTCGGGCTAGTAATCTGAAGGTTGCCAGTTCGATTCCCAGCCGTGCAAAATGACGTTGTGTCCTTGGGCAAGGCACTTCACCCTACTTGCCTAGGGGGAATGTCCCTGTACTTACTGTAAGTCGCTCTGGATAAGAGCGTCTGATAAATGACTAAATGTAAATGTGAAATGAGAAAGGGTTGATGTAAGAATGTTTAAGCATAAGATGGACATGTATACAGTAAGTGTTGTTGCTAGGTTAAATCTGGGATGATTTTGCCCTGATGTGTTAAATAGCTGGATTGGTTGATGGGATCTCATAAACACAATGGAAGTGAGCGCAAGGAACAGGTTGTATACAGCACACAACACACAAAATAACACCAAAAAATCGAAAGATGACAAAATGTGGAAATTGAAGCCCATCCCTCGCAAAAAGACTATTGTTTAGTCCGCAGCGGTGGAACATGTGGATGGCGGATGTGTTTGAAATGTGCCGTTTGCAGTGGGTGCACTTGTTTGAAACAGAGTTTCTACTGCCTCCTACCTGCGTCCTTGGGTGTTGCTGATCTGCTCCTTCATGCTGATGGCTTGACGAAGGAGGCCGTCTATGCTTTTAAAGTACAAGCTGCTATTTGTCATGCTTTTCACAGCACTAGAAATAGATGGACAAGCACGTGTTATTGTTTTGCAAATAATACAGTGAAAACTGAATTATTTGAAGAATATATGTGAAGAAAATGTATTAGGGGACGTTTAGGAAATAATTCAGACTGTCCTTACACAAACACATATGAAACACATACACATATGAAACGTTCACACACATCCATACTACCGCAAACTCACACCCACATATGTGAAATGCTCACATAGACACATTCACAGTCTGAATTATTTCCGAAACGGCCACTCATCAAAATAGTGTTTGCTTTACCTGCATGCATATTCCACAGTGTATATTGCTCCTTGACTTTGCTCTTCCCAGCTTTGCATATCTGTCTGCATATCAACAGAAATTACTTCATTGACTAAAGATATTACCACAACCTATATCACTGATAAGAGGCATCTAGCTGTAACAACGTACCATATCATGCTTCTGAATCATTACAGAACAAGATAATGTATTTGCTAACAGTGACCGAGCTACAAACAGACACCTATGTGACCGTTTGTTTAGACCTATTCAATACTTACTTTGTGTTGCACTAGTTCAGGCAGCGACCTTCTGACGTGTTCTTGTAGACGATAAAGGGCCACTGATGGTTCGTTGGCTAAAACGTACATACTCTCAGTAAACTTGTCAGTCACTGCAGACAAAAACACACAGCAGATGAGGGTTAGCTGTATCTTGATCCTGACAAGTAAGCTAACTGACTGAACCTACGTTCTGACAGCGATACAGTACCAGATTAAATGTTTACGATTCGTTCATATTCGTTTACCTCGTTTGACTTTCACTTGCATCTCCTGGTCCTCCATATTATACACAAAACGGCACTTAATAATATAGTAATATCTTACTCAAAGCGTTGTTGGTAATGTACGCGATGGCTAAATACAGCCTTTTTTTATTATTTAGGTTTTGATTCTAGATACAGCCTGCCACTGTAGACATCTCGTAGGGTCGGGTAAAACTGGCTGCAATAAGAAATCTAATTTCCGGTTGTTTTATTCCAAACTTCAACATAAAAGTCCTAACATTATTTTTATTATTTGAACTTCAGAAGTAAACTAATTTCAGTGGTTTTAACGGAATAATACAATTGTTTGAGAATACTAGACGAATAAATACATAAAGAAAATAATTTAAACTGAATTCACAAGTTATGGCACGTTCTAGGGACATACTCTTATTTTACGGCCAAACTAGCAAAAGCGGAAATGCTATTAAGAATGACTTCCCTGTTATTTATCTGCTACACCTAACACAAACCGGGTTAAACGGTGCTTGGGATTAATAGTTCCTACACGATTGCACTTGAACGATACGTACTCATATTATATTATCACGTTAATGTTGTAGTTTAATGGGATAGATGTATCAAACTTCACTTTAAGTCTACGGAGAGGATTTTTGAATGTGATTGAACTGAAAAATAATAATATAAAAAGTGAATTGCATCATGGGAATTTATATAAAATTACTTTCAGTTTGATCTCAGGAAGTTAGAGGAAATTATGCTTGCGTTATTTGCTTACATTTGTAACTGAATATACTTGAATTCATGGCGAATTAAGTGAGGGATTACTTAATTATTTATAGCTTAGCTTCAGTAAATATATATCTTAAGTAGCCTACTGTCAAATGTGACACATTGTTGATGCATTAGATCATAATGCATGCGTGCAATTACTGTTTATAGGCTTTTACATTTAACGAACTGGTAATGTAGGCTGGATAATGTCTATTATTTCTTTAGATCACAGAGACAATGGAGGACAAAGATGCTGACGACAAGCTTGCAGTACCTGTTGAACCATGCGTGCCCTATGGTATGACTATCATATTTACATTTCGGCCTCGACAAAACCAGTTAGTTAACATGACGACTTTTGATTACGTTTAACCCCCACTGCTGTAATTTAGCAGTACAAAATAATATTACCAAAACATGGATAGACAGTAATCTTTCTTAATTATTAACCAGTGATTTGAATCACATTTTGCAAATAGTATAGCAATGCCCTCCAAAAATTCACACAGGAAAGCTGTGCAAAAATATATATTCTTGTCTAGTGGCAGAAAACCCTGTCATGGATGAGGAGAGTTTGCTGAAATACGCCACCACACTAACCAACAGGCAGCGTGGGAACGAGGTCACAGTTCGACCAGCTACTTTGGATGGTAAACTGGCTCAAGCCCAAACACCTTTATCTGACACTGTTAGGATTTGATTGATGTAAATGCAATATTTTATTAATCGGTTTATTCATATTAACAAGAGACTTCTCTTGTCGCCAGCTTTGTCTGTTCACCAACTGGCCGCCCAGGGAGAAGTGTCACAGGTGGTCACACATCTAAACAGAGGTGAATCAGTCAGACCATTACAGTCCATGTAGACAGGTGTTGCCTCAAGCCTACTGACTAGACCAAGGTACTCCGTCCCTGATCCTTGTAGCTACCATTCTAAAAGTGTTCATCCAACCAGAATTGTAATCAACATGACTATTCTCATCGATCCCAGAACGTTAGGTAAAGGATCAAGCAGAAACCAGCAGAGCTAGCTCCTCAGGAACAGGCTCGGAGGTTCCTGAACAGTGTTTGTGGTGCGTTGCAGATCTCTCTCTCCTGAACAGTCAGGATGAACGGGGCTACACTCCTCTCATGTGGGCGGCGGCGTTTGGAGAGAAAACCATGGTGGACTTCCTCCTGGAGAAGGTCAGACAACGGATGTTTGCTAGTGGGTGGTTTGGGGTTCAAACAGCTGTTCTCAAAAGGTCCTCCACCCACAGCCTCTGTTTCACAGCATCACCGCGGTGACTATTTTCGAAGAGCATCTTGAACTATAGAATGTATCGGTTGAATCTCTTGGGGTGCTGGTGAGCTCCCTACAGGACCTTGACCGGTGGCTTCAGTGTAGTGTTGTGTTGTGCTGTTGTGCCACAGGGCGCAGATCCCAGGACCATAGCTTTGGAGAGAGAGAGTGCCCTGACCCTGGCCAGCTCTGGAGGGTACTCCGACATTGTCAAATGTCTTCTGGAATACGGTGTAGACGTCAATGCTTATGACTGGGTAGGGTTATAACTGTCATTTATAGCACATATATGGTCACTAAACACATGCCGACAATGTATGAGTATAGGATCTAGCGTTAACATTCCTAAAGTAAAATGGCTTCATGTATTTCATGGGAATATGCTGTTTGATACTCGTTGCATTATTTCAGAACGGTGGTACACCTCTGCTCTATGCTGTAAGAGGTAACCATGTACGGTGTGTGGAGGCACTCTTGGGTAGGTAACAGGAGGCAGGTGGCTGAGCGGTGAGGGAGTCGGGCTAGTAACCAGAAGGTCGCTGGTTCGATTCCCGGCCGTGTCAAATGACGTTGTGTCCTTGGGCAAGGCACTTCACCCTACTTGCCTCGGGGGGGAATGTCCCTGTACTTACTGTAAGTCGCTCTGGATAAGAGCGTCTGCTAAATGACTAAATGTAAATGTAACACTTGAACTATTTACTACTATCTACTAGCCTACACTAATAGGCTAAATGGCTTTCATGACATGGGCTAATATTATACATAATCCTTGTTTGTCAGATAAAGGTGCAGACCTGACCATGGAAGCAGACTCTGGGTACAGTCCCATGGCTCTAGCTGTTGCATTGGGGCACAAAAAAGGTTGGTATCCCTACAGATCTGGATAACAGTTTAGGGGGATAGTTGCATAAAAAAAACACTTCTTAATCTTGTTGGTCTGTGTTTTGGTAGTCCAGAAGGTGTTGGGTGATCATATTCTGAAGATCCTGTAAAAAGTATCGGGACACCAAGCAAGTCAAGATGTTCTCAGGGACTTGGAGCTCCACAGACATATTTTCTGTCAGACTTTGAGTGGACCAGGAGTTGACAAGGATCAAACACGTATTTATTACAGTTATGAACAGTGGTTCCGTGGTTGCGTTGCATTCCATAATAATGTATAGTATGTGGTATGTGCACAGTCAGCGCTGAACATTCAGAGAAGATTACAGATAAGTTTTGTTACTTCTTGTGTCCTATTCAATTCATTATACAGCATTTGACTGGTCTGAGGTCCAAACATTTGTTAATTCAAGTGAATCTGCAGCTGCAATGTTTTATTTTGTAAACAAAAGCACAAATGAATAGTAATCAAGCTTGAAAACCAAACCATGCATTTTTATATTTGTCTGGGATGGCATGCCATTCGCAAGGCACAATCTCTGCTTCATAATCTTTCCAAATTCAAAAATATATTAACACTCAACACCAATAAAAAAATCCTGACATTGAGTCTGTGCAGAAGTCCTCTTGTTTAAGAAATAAAAAAGTAACGATCTTAACCAGGTCATATTGGTTCCACATCCCTCTCCTGTGTCTCAGTTTATGGGTAGTGCCACCATGGACGCCTGTTTCCCTGTTCCTGTTCCTCTCCATCATCTCCCACCCTACATGGTCCTCTGGTTCTGTCTCCTCTCTCATCCAAGAACGTCACGAAGCTTTCTCCCCGAGGACATCTAAGGAATAAACAATAATTCTCCCAAAAAAGTCGGCACTGTTCTCAAACACTATTTTTAGCTTGTGCACCACAGGGGCCTCACGAATGGGAAAGCTGTGGGTGTGGAGTTAAGAACTGGGTAAGCATGGCAGTAATGACAGAAGTGCTCAGGAAAATATTGTTTGAAGAGTGTAGTGTGTGGGCGCACCGCAGCCCCCCCCCCCCCCCTCTCATACTAACATATATGTTATGACTCAGACTAAGTACACATGATGACAACCTGAATTGGCATAATTGTTAATCGTTTAAATGATTGTTTTAATCTCCTATGGGCGCAGTACTGTAAAGGATATCTGTGCTGAATTGTCGTCTTCTGGATAAAAATCACCGATTTTTGAAAAGCTTCCATCTTTCGGTGATCCTGTGAAAACATGAATCCACTGTATGTTTTGTAGTGGTTATACATGGATGCACTCCGAAAAGCGTTAACGGTATAACCCTTATGACCCAGTAATGTAGGACTACCTTCCATTCTACATGTTTTTCCGGAAAAGCCCCCTTGAAACTGCAACCTCAGTTCGGACACCTGGACCGGCTGTGGAAATTCTAAGGCAACCCACTGGGTGTCCCCCTGCAAAAGCATGCCATTCAAATGCCGTGTCACTGTTACTGGCCAGATGAGGTAGCCTACACCAACGTCAACTTTAGCGGGCAAATTACCTGATCAGAATTCCAACATGTTTCCTCGTTATTATCGAACATGTATTTCTTCCCGAACTGCTTACGTCTCTGTTCAAAACCGAACTCACTCTGTAGACAACAGGGACAGTGAATGATAATTGTCCAGTTTATAAACACTGTCAAAATGTGGGCTTTTCTTGAGATGCTACCAAGACAAATGTAGCCTAAAGCTAGTCATGTATTTTGTTTATAGATACAAAAATATGTCATGCACAAAGGTACTCGAAGTTTAATTCTTACGACCACGTGTGTTTACATTTAGCCGACTACATTTCCAAACCTGCTCTGTGTTTCCCCGCAGATCAACGAGGAAGCCATGTCTGATGTTTGCAGTGAGGGCAAGTAGACGTATTTAACTAAGGAAGAAGTAAAACGTTTTACGACAGAAATGGCAGGTGTTTATTCTATCCTTTTGTCCACTAGATGGCAATGTTGTTCATTTATTAAGTACTTTCCCTTCTCCTGGAAAGATTTGTTTGCAGTTTTATCAGCTCTGGACAACAAACATTGTTTCATGAAGATAAGAGGTAAGACCAGACGTCCAACAAGTGCTTTTTAAAATCCTACTGCCAACTAAATGTTCTGACCTGAATACCCAAACATACTCTATTTCACCCTATTTGGCAATGTTAGCTGATGCCTATTTTTGTTGTTATATTAGCCTACATAACGGTGGTATTGTGTTCACATGCTATATGAAGTAGGGACCTTCTGCCTCTGAAAGGAGTTATCCTCGGGCCAAATAAAGTAAAGTCATGTCAAATCTGAGCTGAATTCATGCAACCGTTTGGACGTCTAAACGAGAAGGAAAATAGGCGGTAGCAACGTACTAGATAGGCATTGATCCGTTAACACAAATTGTAGTCATAATGTAGACAAGAATGTAGAGAATGTCCATGGTCATATAGCTAAGTAAAAAGGACAAAACGCGAGTAACATTTACATTTCTAGCTAACCATATATGCCACAGGCCACAGACATAGGGTCAGTCAACAGCAGCCTTTCTTTTGTCTAGCTTTCTGCCGGGGAAGGAGAGGGGGGAGTGGGTTGTTTTTGTAGGAGATCTCGCTCATTTCAGATGGACCTCATGCTGAGATACGAACACAGTGCACTCGCCTCTGCGGATAATCAATACGTCTGAATTACAGAACCTGATGGAACGGCCTCTCTGTGAAAATTGCAGTTTGGAAATGGGTGGTTTGGGGTTCAAACAGCTGTTATCAAAGGGTCCTTCACCCGCAGCATCACTGCGGTGACTGAAACACCAGGCGTGTGGTCAAAGCATTTGGTCAGTTAAAGGATAACGTGTGATTGATGGTGCCTTGTGTGTGTGAGAGAGGTCGGTGTGGGAGAGGGAGGGTGGGTGGGGGATTAGTTGATATAGAACAGAAGATGCTGTAGAGAGCAAGAATGGACAGAAAAAGAAAATACTAGTACATTCTGCAATGTGTCGTTGTCCTTTTTTTTCAGGAGTAGGCGACATTAGTGGTAGGGAAAAGCAGAATGCAGGCAACAGAATGAGAGACGGAGAAGGGGAAGGTGTATAATAGGCTACCTTCTTTTTCTGTAGCTTTCAAAAACAGATGGACAAAAGATGTACAGGGAAAGAGGACAATGAGGGGAGGCAGATATATTCTGACAGATGCACAGAAAAACATGGCGTTGAGGCTGAGATGAAAGCACTAGGTCTGCTGACTGTCATTCAAGAGGTAAACAAGCAAGGCCTGGCCTGTGGGCCGAGGGTGATCTATTCCAGGGGTTATGAGCAGTGGGCACTTGTGCAGATTGCCCTGATGATGGAGGTCATTAATCCTGGACGCTGGATGAGGAACACAGGAGCCAGGACAGCAGGAAACAGATCTAGGTCTTCACCCTGCCTCCATAAACGCCAGAGTAACTCACCACACTGACAGTTTGAATGAACTAACCTTGTTTGTGGACGTGCTACATAAAACTCTGGAGACATGAATCCTGAAGAGGATGGCATAGGCATCTTAGGGTCTGCTGGGCTGGTTTTGGTAACACCGCGAAGCTGTTGAAATGGGTTGTAGACCGTCTGCCCTTGTTGATTTGATTAGGCTCAGCTTTCTTTAGCCGATTCCTTTTAGCTGAAGCTAGTTTTGGGGGAAAGCTGTCGTTAATGCTACAACGACAGCCTAATGTCTCAGAGCCATAGATACATCTTTATTACAACGGGGAGAAATGACGGAAACGTGAGTGAGATCATGTTGTAAATGCAGTCGTAAAACAATTCGGTTTAGTGACAACATTTCATGCGCTTTGAGACTCCTTTCATTTTAATAACGTTGAAACTGGGCAGGCAGGCGAGGCACATCTGTCCGCTGCTGGAGCAATTAGCGGTGGCTTGGAGAATCCGTTCCGTTTCCTGGCAAGGAGCGCTCTCTCATTTCGGTGGTTGAATTTTCTACGCTGCAATTTGAGTGAGGTTCCTTAATAAAGCCATTAAGAAGCAAAGCATTTTCACAATATGCTCTGCTGCCTTCATTACAATGCGCAATCACTTGTCATTCATTCGATTACAACAACGAGCCATGGATGTCAGTTTAAGACTGGGTTCCCCCCCCCCCCCATGGAATGTGTGTGTATGTGGCGTGTGTTTGTGCTGGTATATGTACACACACGTCAAGATTATGTGCCCTTCCTTTCATAGGAACAGCCATCCATTCTTCCTCCAGGCAGGCAAATGCCTGCATTCGCAGCTCTAAATTACAGAGTGAGATTGATGGACAGGTACGGCTTCACAGTGTTCTCTAATTGCCTATTGAAGACTACAAGGCGGCAGAGTGGAATACAGTCCCCTATGGATGCCGTCTACACCAGACACAACAGAGACCCGAGCAACACAATATGGCCACTGAACTGAATGGGAATAGGTGTATAGCTGGTGCAGGAGATTGATTATTAGATCCAGCGTCGGCTGTCATTTCTTCCTTTGCTTTCCTCTGAATAACACCCACCTGCTGTGTATAGCCTGTGCCAGATAAGGATCTGAGCTGTAAATATGTTTTATATGCTGCTGACCGCGTTGGAATCAATCGGGGAGAAATATCAACACATTGTTTGGTTTTGTATGCCGTGGCTATGCCAGGTTGGAAGGAGGAGGGAAAACATGAAGTAGGCATGGAGCTGAATGTGTCTGTTTGTCCTTGTGCGTTGTCTGGTACAGGGTAAGCCCTCTACTGCAGGGATGTGCTGAGAGGCTGCAGCTGGAGGAATTATTGAAGTCCAGCCGATCCTGCGCTCCAGCGAACGGAATCCCCACTGCTCCTACGACGGGAGTGAGACCAATCAGACGAGCCCCCCTCTTTCTCCCCCCCCCCCCCTGCACATTTCCTTCCTCTCCTGCTCCTCTATTCCCTCCTCCCTTTCCTCATCCTCCTCCTTCTAACCTTCCTTTTCTCGTTCTCCCCCCCCCCCCCCCCCGTGCGATCTCCCACTCCTCCTCCACGTATTCCTCTTCCTCCCCCTGCTCCTTGTCCCCTCCCCAAGCAGGACCAGGGCCAGACCAGGGCCAGACCAGGGCCTGAGTAGCAGGGAGGAGCAGGGTCTGAGGTAAGGACAGGAGCTGAGTTCTCCCCAGGGTTTAGGCCCCAGAGAGAGACAAGCATGTCCAGTACACCCACAGCATGTCATATCAATGCTGGGTCACTGAGGGCCGACACAAGGGAACATGGTCCACAAGGCTCATTGAATTGACCGTAAATCTATTGGCTTTGTTCCACCCTCAGCTCAGCCAGCTGGAGGGGGGTCGGATTTGAGAGGCACTGAAGGTGTGTGTGTGTGTTGCCCAGTTGCGTCAAGCTTAGCCAGTCAGCGTTTAAACCTCCTATCCTGTTTTGTCCTAGAAGGTCCTTCATCACAGTTAATCCCCCCCCCCCCCCCCCCCCGGCCCCCTCTCACCAAATATTCTGTCCGTTTGAGAATGACAGAAGAATCATGTACCCATGTCCTCTGTAGTCCAGACAGTCTGGATCTCTTTAGAAAGATTCACCCCTCCTATGTGGACAGTACCCGATGCCCTCTTCTCAGCCAGACAGACCAACGCCATGGAGCCTTTCACTGTAGTGACTCTCTCTCTCTCTCTCTCTCTCTCTCTCTCTCTCTCTCTCTCTCTCTCTCTCTCACTGTCTCCATTCATACAGCATGTTTTATCTGCGAACGCGGGATCAATTCCCTCTAAAGCCTTTTACCATGGACTGTAATACTCATACCGAGTTTAGAAGGAATGCATCTCCTCTGGAGAGAGGTTAGTGTGACGATCTGTTGTCGGTTCTTTGTCAGCATGGAAGAACATTACTCTGATGCTTGAGAGAACTGCTCAACCCTGAGCAGGACGAGGGTCTGCTGTGATCTCCAATGGCTCTGACCACACCGATTTTCAGAAGCTATTCAGACAAAGCACACTGCTTCACAATAGCCTGTCCGTGTTTTGTCAGTCACAAGTGGACTGACCTCTAATAGGGCGTCCAATTATACTGAAGTTCAGTAACTGAACATCCGCTATTGGTCCACAACTGCAAAACGAGAGAGAGAGAGAGAGAGAGAGAGAGGGGGGAAAGAGAGAGAGAGGAAAGAGAGAGAGAGAGAGAGAGAGAGGAAAGAGAGAGAGAGAGAGAGGGGAAAGAGAGACAAAGAGAGAGAGAGAGAGAGAGAGAGAGAGAGAGAGAGCGAGGGGAAAGAGAGAAAGAGAAAGGGGAAAGAGAGAGAGAGAGAAAGGGGAAAGAGAGAGAGATAGAGAGAGAGAGAGAGAGAGAGAGAGAGAGAGAGAGAGAGAGAGGGGGAAAAGAGAGACAGCAGCTTGTCATATTCTTTAGACCGCTAGTTTCTCCTCTTGGTGTTTCAGCGCTGCAGCGCTTGTCTCCAGGGAGGGCAAAGATGCTCGCTGGAGACAAAACAGCACGCATCTCTTCGTCTGGAAATCTGAACAGGGCACCTTAGCTTAACCCCAGCAAATTGTAGTTATACAAATAACACCTCCAATTAGGAGACCTCAGTCTCATTAGCTCTGCAAGTAGCAGGCACCTGCCTCGCTCCCTGTGCGATGTGTGTCTGCAAATAGGTGTGAGTGTGTGTGTAGCCGTGTGTGTGTCCCCGTGTGTGTGTAGCCACGTGTGTGTCTGTGAGTGTGTATGTGACCATCAAACCAGAAACAGAACATCATTTATTATTCACCGCACAATGCAAGTAACTGATTATTTGGCAAATGGACCGACCACAACTTATTTGACATACATTACATAGGACCCATTTTTAAATGTCAGGCCAACGTTTTCAATCGGTTTCAATTTTGATCCCTCCCTATTTTATAGTTGTACGGTATTCCTAGCCTGTAGCTGACCCCTCCACAGATTGTTTCTCCAGCAGTGTAAGCAGCCATATCTGTAGGGGCCGCAGGTTGACCTTGATTGCTGCCAGGTGTTCAAGTGCTCCACTCCACCTAATTGGCCCTAATTGGCCCAGGCAGGCCACAGTAACACAAACTCTCCTTTAGACCTCCAGGGTGGCAAGAAAGCGTGTGATGGCCACTTAATCAGGCCCCTACCCCTCCTACTTCTGCATTGTGTGCATTGTGTGTGTGTGAATATATGGATGTGTGTGTGTGTGGTGTGTATCGATGTGTGTGTGTGTGTACGTGTATGTATGGATGTGGTGTGTGTGTGTATGTGTGTGTGTAGGATGTGGTGTATGTATGTGTGTGTTGTGTGTATAGGTGTTTTGTGTGTATGATTGGTGTGTTGAGGGTCTGGTGTTGACAGGGTCGAGTGTATTATGCTGGAGCTGCAGTGTTTGGGGGGGCAGGCAGCCAGGCTCTTTAATCTGTCCAGGCAGCTCAGTAATTGGGGGCTGGTGTGAAGGGAACGTCTGATAACACGAGCATGAGGCTGCAGGGGAGAGAGAGTGTGTGTGTGTGTGTGTGTGAGAGAGTGTGTGTGTGAGAGAGAGTGTGTGTGTGTGTCTCAGGGGAAAGTGAATGGACAAAGGGGGTGCCTGTGGTGTGTGTGTGTACTGTAAGTGTATGTGCGTGTGCAGGAGTGTGTGAAGGGGGAAGTTGAACGCATAAAATGGGTGCTGATTTTGTGTCTATGTGTGAGTGTGTATGTGTGTGTGTTGGGAGTGTGTATGTGTGTGTGTTGGGAGTGTGTATGTGTGTGTGTTGGGAGCGTGGGATGGGGGAAGGTGAATGTATATAAGGCCCACTGGTGGTGTGTGTGTACGTGTGCATGGTGAAGGGATTGTGATGACACAGTCTAGAGGGGGGGCTAGAGGGGGGGCTAGAGGGGGGGCTAGAGGGGGGGCTAGAGGGGGGGCTAGAGGAGGGGCTTGGGGGGCTCCCCAGTCGGCCAGAATGGCGACGTCATTGTCTGGGTCGATTCACCGGGTCCCCCACCTATTCATGCACTCAATCTGGTCAAATCCAATTGTGCCGGGGTCTGAATGGGTTCCAATCACCGCCGTAAGTGCTCCCAATTTCCATTCAAATGAAGTTCAAACACTTTTACTTTAAATCCCATCCCAGAGCCTCAGACTCATAATGTGGTCCCCCGCAAATCCCCCTGACCCCCCCCCCCCCCCTGCCTGCTTCCTGTCAGCTCTGGGAGATCAACCCTCCAGCCAGGTGCCTCTACTGCTCTCAATGTCAATCTGTCCCTCGGAAATTTAAGCCCCGTGATTGTGTCTTGTCAAATGGAGTTGGCCTGTCGCAGAACCATTTCTGTTGGCTGCTGTCTCTCTCTCTATGATGCTATAATGTCTCTCTCTCTCTATGATGCTATATTGCCTCTCTCTCTATGATGCTATAATGTCTCTCTCTCTCTATGATGCTATATTGCCTCTCTCTCTATGATGCTATAATGTCTCTCTCTCTCTATGATGCTATATTGCCTCTCTCTCTATGATGCTATATTGCCTCTCTCTCTATGATGCTATAATGCCTCTCTCTCTATGATGCTATAATGTCTCTCTCTCTCTATGATGCTATATTGCCTCTCTCTCTATGATGCTATAATGTCTCTCTCTATGATGCTATAATGCCTCTCTCTCTACAATGCTATAATGTCTCTCTACGATGCCAAAACACCGCTGCAGAGCCAAGACATGTGAAGCTTTAGGCGATATTGCAGTATTATGTTGAGTTTACAAAGTAAGTTGGAAAGCATTTTTCAGTTGATTCTGACAGACGACATTCGGTGGAGCGGCGGGGAAGGCTGCCAGAGCGTTTGAGATCTGAGCTGTGTCACTCCTCCTGTGTAAATGCTCTGTGGACTCTGGCTTCTTCCTTTGCGGAGTCGACTCCGGAAAGAGCCATGTTCCTGCCGCCCCTGTCCCCGGGGGGGGAAGAGAGAGCCATCACTCGTCTCCCTGCTGCAGCTTCTACACAAAGAAGGAAAGAAAAAAGGAGAATCGCTCCAACACCTATAATAACATGTTAACCCTCAGTGTGTAAATCATGGCGTTCACATTCCGAGCCCTCTGCAGGGATGAACAGGGGACATTATTCAGGCGGGGGAAAAGGTTTTACAGAACGCCGAGACTCCATCAGAGCCGCACCTTCGGCCTAATTAACTTCCTCTGTCAGCAGGCCAATGAACGATCCGTCCCAGGAAGTGGTTCTCTCCGAACATCCATCTCTGGTCCTCCACCCTGAGGGCAAGTCTGCTTCCCGCTCTACTCACCTAGTTCCAGGCTAGAAAGAGGGGCAGACCTGATGTAGAATAGTACCGGAATGTAGATCAGAACCTGATTTCATTACACGGTGAAGTACGTTAAGGTTAATATTTCGAGATGGATTAAGCCGAACCATTACACAATTTACATACTTATCCCTAACTACTTTTCGTTTGTCAACATTGAAAGAGCGTCTGAAATGTGTATTGCCTGTAAACTATTTAATTGAATTTGTCGTGCTCTTCCACACAGCATCCTGTGATTTACACAAACAACTCTGTGTGGATGGTTTTGCTGAACGAGTTTGTGTTTGGTGTCTGTGTTTTTGAACTAGGCCATTTAGTCTGGCATGCACATTTTGGGGTTGGATAAGGATTCCTCAACAGTAGTCGGATCAGTGGGTTGGAAAAGGTTGTGTTGGAGAATACTGTGATGTGGAATGAGGGAAATGATTCGGAAACCCAGGCCTTAATCTGTGCTGCGTTAAAGCACGGGTGAGTGTGCAGGGCGCCGGGCTGCGTGTCTGTGTGTGTGTGTGTATTTCTGTGAGTGTGTGTGACTGTGTACTTGTCCGGCGCCTGAGTGCTTGGTGTGTGTGTGTGTGTGTGTGTGTGTGTGCGGTTGCGCATGTTATGTCCAGGCGTGTGTGTCTAGCCATGAAAGCGTGACCTATTCTTTTGCTTCTCCGCTTGTTTCTCTGATACCAGACTCCTCATCTCTCTGTAGCTTAGCGACGCGCATCTCCTGATTAGGACCGCGATTATTCTCCTGTGGACACACATTCAGTGGGATTTCCATGATGTGAGGAGATTGGATGATTCCTGCGTGCCCACAGAACAGCCCCGTGTTGGAAAGGATCATGAATTGACTTGTTATCTGGCAACAGTAGACACCAGCGATGCGTTTTGGCGTTGGATATCTGTGCTGTTAGAGCTCGCCTCTCTGGTGCCACATCCTTTTCACCTTCACATTCTAATAAACTTGCTTGTTGAAAAGGGGGAGATTACATTTGCAAACCGATTCTGGATGTTTGTGCACATTGAACAGTAGAGTTGGTAGCCTGGTACTCCCAGCTGTATCATTGGCTGTGTCTCAATCTTCACACACGTTGTCAGTACCTGTGCTGTTTCTCCTCAGTCAGAGGGTTGTAATGGACGTCTGCTTTGTTTGCTTGTTTAGTGCCTTTATTCTACCACCCCTGCAGGTACAGGGCCTCGATGGGATTACCTTAACTTTTAATAGGTAGGAAACCTAGCCCAGTAATACATCACTGTCAGCCTGGACTCAAGTATAGTGGAAATATGATTTGGTTCCTCTGCAGAAACATGTTACCAAGCATAACATCAAGTGGTCTACAATCCCTTTATTCCATTTCATGTGAGTTAGCAAACTCTGGGCTTAACAGAAATGTCCCAAAAATGTGTCTTGACATACAATTTGTCAAATAGAGAGAACTTTATGTTAAATTCTCAACCTGGTCCTTCATACACAGCAGGGTAATTAGATTGAGGTGGATTAACTTTGTGCATTTCAGGTCTATCTAGGTGATGGTTGTGAATAAGATTACCAAAATGGATTTAATTTACACCCTGCAAGTCCCTGCTGAGACGGATTCATCTGGATTATCTGAGATTCAGACCACCGTACTATGTCCTTCCCTCAGGAAAGAAAATTCTCCTAAACTTTAATGAGTTCACACATTGTCTCGTCGAAGATTAACCAAAAGAAGGAGAGGGGGGGGGGGGGGGGGGGGGGAATTACACAGTGTCTCGCTATTTCCTCAAAGACGTGCACAGTGGCTCATTCATGAGTGAGCAGCATATTTGCACCATCACTGCAAATGCTTGTTTGCACCTCTGGGCGGCCCCGCTGTGAGAATGAGCTTTCAAGGTCCAACCTTTCACGCCTCTCATCTCGAATGGGCTTAGGCTGGGTAAATGAAACGGAGCCTTCCATTAACATAGGAGCCCCTGCCTCTCCTTTCTCCTGCCTTTCTGCTCCCCTGCCTCTCCTGCCTCTCCCCTCTCCTGCCTCCTCTCCCCTGCCTCTCTCTCCTGCCTCTCCCCTCTCCTGCCTCTCCCCTCTCCTGCCTCTCCTCTCCCCTGCCTCTCCTCTCCCCTGCCTCTCCTCTCCTGCCTCTCCTCTCCCCCTGCCTCTCCTCTCCCCTGCCTCTCTCCAGCTTCTCCTCTCCCCTGCCTCTCTGCCTCTCTCTCCTGCCTCTCCTCTCCCCTACCTCTCCTTTCCACTTTCTCCCCCCCGCCTTTCCTCGTCTCTGACTCTCCCGTGCTCTAGCGGATCCCATTGGTGCGGACCTTGTTCACACTGCCATGTAGATCACCACCCAATCAGCAGATGGAGCTTTTATTGGAACTACTATATCACGCTGGCTTTCATGCTAGCTCACTTCCCATTCTGGTTCAAGAATATAGATTATAAAGAGGGTTTAAATCAGGGCTTGGAGGATAATCAGCTGGGCTGAGGCTGGGTTGGGCTGGGCTGAGGCTGGGCTGGGTTGGGCTGAGGCTGGGCTAGGGCTGGGTTGGGCTGGGCTGAGGCTGGGCTGGGTTGGGCTTAGGCTGGGCTAGGCTGGGCTGGGCTGGGTTGGGCTGAGGCTGGGCTGAGGCTGGGCTGAGGCTGGGCTGAGGCTGGGCTGGGCTGAGGCTGGGCTGAGGCTGGGCTGGGCTGGGTTGGGTTGGGCTGGGTTGGGCTGGGCTGAGGCTGGGCTGAGGCTGGGCTGGGCTGAGGCTGGGCTGAGGCTGGGCTGGGCTGAGGCTGGGCTGAGGCTGGGCTGAGGCTGGGCTGAGGCTGAGGCTGGGCTGAGGCTGAGGCTGGGCTGAGGCTGGGTTAGCACACAGTGCTGGCTTTGACAGCCTGTCATGCTGTTCCCTGTAGTTTTACTGAGGAGGATTACATCCACATGCATGAACATGCATATCCACACACACAGATGCACACACACACACACAAACTTAACTGATCATGTCATCATGAACACGGTGAAAATGATCTCTGGGGGTGCGGGCAGGCCTGTTTGATCGTACAGTGTGCACGTGTGTGTGTTGCTATGTGCATGTAGTGTGTGTAAACATGATTGTGTGTGTGTGTTGCTATGTGCATGTAAGTGTGTAAACATCATTGTGTGTGTGTGTTGCTATGTGCATGTAAGTGTGTAAACATCAGTGTGGGTGTGTGCTTGCCTGTCATGTTGCATCCGCGTAGCCCTTCATCCATAAAAGCATTTCTCCTGACAGGAACAAATGGGCTAGGTGTGGAAGGCTTGCAGACGGGGTATCCTGACTGAACATGTATGTGTGCAATGTGTGCGAGGCGGTGTGTGCGAGGGCCGCGTGTGCGAGGCGGCGTGTGCGAGGCGCGTGTGCGAGGCGGCGTGTGCGAGGCGCGTGTGCGAGGCGCGTGTGCGAGGCGGTTATTAGCCCGTTTAAGGACACAACAACCCCCTGCTTCTGCCCCCCCTAACGCCCGGCCTCACCCCCCTAACGCCCGGCCTCACCCCACTAACGCCCGGCCTCACCCCCCTAACCCCCCCCCCCCCGCTTCTCCCCCTGCACCGCCCTCCCCCTCTGGTGTCTTTTTGATTAGCACAAATCCAGTCTGTAGACCAGGGTGGGAGGGAGGGAGAGAAGGGCGGTGGGGGGTAAAAAAAAAATTATAAATATGTGAGAGGGAAAGAGAGAGAAAGATCAGAAGAGAAAAGGGGATGACATGTGAGGTGAGTGAGAGGAAGAGAGAGAGACAGAGATAGGTCGAGAGAGACAGAGAGAGAGGGGGAGAGAGACAGAGAGAGACAGAGAGAGAGGGAGAGGGAGAGAGAGGGGGAGAGAGAGGGAGGGAGGGAGACAGAGAGAGACAGAGAGAGACAGAGAGAGGGAGAGAGACAGAGGTTGAGAGAGAGGGAGAGAGAGAGGGAGACAGAGAGACAGAGAGACAGAGAGAGGGAGAGAGACAGAGAGAGGGAGAGAGAGGGAGAGAGAGAGAGAGAGAGGGAGAGAGACAGAGAGAGGGAGAGAGAGAGTCACGTCGTGTACATCCTTAATCATCTCCCTCCGCAGCTTCAAACGGTGCGGCGTCGCGTGAGATGTGAGACGGCGTCTTGAAAGAGAATTCATCCATAACTTTCGAATCGCGTCCGACAATAAGCTGTGTACAAGTAAAGAAATAAAGGAACCCAGAGAGGTCATGTGACGAGCAGGGGAGAAGGAGAAGCTCGTCTGCTTAAGAGAGGTCATGTGACGAGCAGGGGAGAAGGAGAAACTCGTCTGCTTAAGAGAGGTAATGTGACGAGCAGGGGAGAAGGAGAAGCTCGTCTGCTTAAGAGAGGTCATGTGACGAGCAGGGGAGAAGGAGAAGCTCGTCTGCTTAAGAGAGGTCATGTGACGAGCAGGGGAGAAGGAGAAGCTTGTCTGCTTAAGAGAGGTCATGTGACGAGCAGGGGAGAAGGAGAAGCTCGTCTGCTTAAGAGAGGTCATGTGACGAGCAGGGGAGAAGGAGAAGCTCGTCTGCTTAAGAGAGCCATCGACGGTTGCAATTAGTGCAGTCAAGTCAGCAAGTCGCTGCCAAGGAGGTATACAAACGACGGAGGAAGACCATCAACTCGGGACCCGGGCTCACTTATTCTTCCCAGAAAGCATTGCAAAGAAGGAAGCTCCAAATGATATTCGGCGCCTTTGAAAAATAAATTGTTGTCTTCTTTGGCTCGCCAGACAGCGTTTTGTTCAAAGGAATCATCGGTTTAATTACCCCCAGCGGTGAAGCCAATTAAGAGTTCAAACTCAATTAAGTTGTTGGTGGGGAGGTTTTTTGTCAAGTTAAAGTCTGGTGATGCTGCGGCTCTGACAAGAGAGCCCCTGCAGGGAGTAAAGCATGTCTGCTGGAAGCATGAATGCTTCTTTGTATAATTATCCTCACAGGGTGGAGGCATGGAGGGAGGGAGGGAGGGAGGGAGGGAGGGAGGGAGGGAGGGAGGGAGGGAGGGATGGGTGGATGGATGGATGGATGGATGGAGGGGTAGGTGGATGGATGGATGGATGGAGGGATGTACAGGGTGTACAGTTCTGTACTGAACGCCCACACAGAGTCACAAAAACTGTAATTGGTCATTTGACGCTTGGATTCAATTAAATTAATGCCCCTGGAGCAAGATATAAAGTTTTATTCAGAGTGCTAAGATCCAATTAGGATGTTCTTTTATGTCATAAAAAATTGTTAAGGAAGCTGCACAGGGCTTCACACGACAACATATTGGATATTGTGCTGCTTGGACTATCATTTACGATTTAAGCTCAGGTTTAAACCACGAAAATAACATAGTGTTGATGATATATTGAATTACAAGACGTGACGTTGAATGTACCGAATCAGAGGTCTGTTTTTGACAGGAATGTGGAGTTGAAGAAGACCAGGCTGGGATTGGTCTACTCCATGCACAAGGCTGGGATTGGTGCATGGGATTGGCCTCTTCTGTCAACTCCAGATCTGCCAGGAAGGAGCACTGAGGGGACTAATATACACTGCCAGAACAATTGAGCTCGACTCATGTGTAACTTACTAGATTGATACATCCTCCCTGCACTGCCCCCCCCCCCCCCCCCATCATCCCTCCCCTTTCGTCCGTCAAATATGTCACTCTCTACATTAGTCATAACAGTGTGAGACGCCCTCATCCATACACATTACATTCACACACACACAAATACGCATAATTTAGCTGTCTACCCTGTGGGATGCATGTATGACATGCAGGGAGGGAGGGTCGGGTGGGGGTGATGGGTGGGGGTGGTGGGGAAGGCACAGGAGGGGGAAGATCACCCCACTCTATTGTGCTCTACAGTTTCCCTGTACAGGAGATCTTTCCTTACCCTCTCCTCCCATTTCTGCATTCTTTAAAAATGCAGAAACTCCTCTCCTCTCGGTAACTAACGCGACCACCGAACGCGGGCGATTGGGGTATCGGGACCACTGACGATTGCCGGATTACTCCGAATGGCGTGGCCCGGAGAGGCGCTCGTTGAGGGAGGACAGGAGTGCAGTAATACAGGAATCGCAGGTCGACAACCTCTAAACGCCGATTCCCCCTTCTCCCCCCCCCCCCCTTTTGGGGAGGGGGGCGAGGCGGAAATTTGCCTACACATATCCGAATGATGGTACACTTTCTGTTTCCGAGGAAGTACTCAGGCGACAGTAATTTATTTGGCCATAATACATTGGTATACGTGTCCTACTCTGATATGTAGGACCACCCGGGTCAATCTAGGTGCTAAGCGAGCGATAGGCTTGGACCGCCTAAGACCGATGAGGGTAAATCACGTTTTTTTTCTTGCCCGACGTTGAAGACGAAACATACGCGAATAACTTGCGCGCTTGCATTTATCGCACACCACTACTCTAGGCTCAATTCGTGTTTAGTTCGACTGTGTCTGGTCCGGATACCATGGCGGCGCACGCAAACGTGTTGAGAGGTATTTTTCTAAGTGACGCGACGGCTTGTAGACTCACGTCTCGGGTTGCAACCACGGCAGGACAGAGGCACGGATACTCTGAATTGGAGCACATAGCCAGGGGCATTGCATGTAGTAGGACAAACGAGAAAGCAAACCGGACAAAGCTTACGAGAACCAAGGCAGGCACCTTAACTGGCCATGGCGTAGTCATTTACACCTACCCCTGGTGGCAGCTCCTTGTTAAGCCCGGCACGACCCCCCCCCACGCTGAAAGAATCGTATTCGCAGTAAGGGAACTATATGCCGACAGAGCCGTGGATAGACCCGCTCAATCCGTCGGCGCGTCCATATCTCCCCCCCCGCCATTTCTCGTAAGTGAACATTTGATACGTCACTGTCCGACGCGGCGGCCGTCCCCTTGCCCTCCCTATACGGAGAATTTCTTTTTTTTTTTTCGTCCCCACACAGGACCCAGGTTGACTGTTTGTGAGGCTGTCAGCCTCTACTAAACGCCTAACGACAGGGCTATACTATCACCTGTTCCCGCAACGTACGCATCCCGAGCCGAATCCGGTACCGGAACCATCAGAGACACCAACAGAACTGCCTCCCCCCTTCCCCCCCGGCCGGTATGGCGTCAACGAGCTTTAAGTGTCCTATATTAACTTTTTGTAGAGTCCGGGTGCCTAATGCGTCCTGTTGATTTCGGGGGCAAGCTGTTGGCAGCCCACAAATATTCCAGCCTGTGTCGAACTGCCTTTCGGAATATAAAAGTCTTTTAAGAGCTAATGTGCGTGTGCTGAAACAGCCTCAGCGTCAACTCAAATTCGGCGAGGGTCATACCGCGTCTAACCCCAGCAACGGCGAGTCGGAATGATCCTGCCTGTCTTTTGAGTTGTTGCGCAATCCATGTCCACCATTGGGCTGAATAAAGAGATAGTAAAGAGGTATCCCAACCGGGCCCAGGCCTTTCATTGACCCGAACCTGAGCCTGGGAGCAAACCTAGACGTCGCCATTGCAACGAGAACTACTCGCGAATCATACTAGTGTGTTTTCCGAGACCTGTCGAAACAACAATTTGTAGAGTAGTATATCCTCGCTTCAATCGTCCACATGGCCTGAGGTTTCTC
>CM042878.1:2581845-2785478 GCA_023658055.1 Thaleichthys pacificus | reverse complement strand
CTCTCTCTCTCTCTCTCCTCTTTCTCACCTCTCTGTTCTTCCTGTCTTTTCTGCCTAAATGCTGCAGTAGGTTTGTAGTGTGTGTTGCTTTGGGTGCGTTCCACCCATTGACACTGGGGTGAAGTTTGGGTACGTATTCTCATGTAGAGACGTGCAGATCCAACTCACCGATCCACCACTCTCTTGCCGTCACCCTCGAAATACGCCGACGGAAACCAAAGTGGCTCCAAACCTCACACGTGTGGCTAATTGTAGGATATATTTCTGGTCTGGTAATAATGGCATTACTTGCCGATTGCATCGAGCGAGCTTAGTGTAGCCAGCCTCCAGAGACACCAGTGCACTGGCACTGAGAACATTATATTTCACACAATATGGTTTCTTTTTAGCCACAGGAAGTCTCTGCCTCTCATCTCAGACAGCTCCAGTGCGGTTCTGAAGGGGCCCACTCTGGGCACACCCGGGGGTTCCTCTGAGCAGGGATCCGGGTGGGGGTGCAGGTGTTCTGTCTAGAAGTGCTGCAGTGATCTTCTTACCCTCATCCCTCCTCCCCCCTCCTCCCCCCTCCTCCCCCCTCCTCCCCCCTCCCCCTCCTCCCTCCCCCCCCCCCCCCCCCCCTACCTCTACCTCCACACATGGCAGCCGCCGTAGCTGGGCAAGCACAGGCACACGAAGGAGTTGATCTCGTCTATGCAGGTGCCTCCGTTCTGGCAGGGGTTGGATCTGGCATTCATCAATGTCTGTCAGACACCACAGAGAGAGAGAGAGAGAGAGAGACACAGACAGAGAGACACGAGCGAGAGGACAAAGAGAGAGAGACAAAGAGAGAGACAAGGGAGAGAGACAAAGAGAGAGAAGAGGAGAGGGAGAGAGGAGACAAAGGGAGAGATATAAATGGAAAGAGGGAGAGGAAAAAAGAGAGCAAGGTCAGTCACTGCCACAGCAACTAGACCAGACAAGGGAAAATCATGATATCAGCCCTGTCAATATCCCTTAGTGAACAATCTAACAGAGATCCCCTCTTCACACAGGTGTGGGAAGTTTCAGAATGTTGTAATTAAAAGCATTGATTGGAGCTGTCGATGAGGGGTTACACAGTCAGTGGAGCGAGGGATGCTAACTGAGATGGGTTGGCAAGAGGAGGTTTTAGGCCAGAAAAGAGGAGGAGGAGGAAGAGGAGGAGGGAGGAAGATGAGAAATAGAAGGTGAAAGAGAGAAATAGGTTAACAAGCCTTCCATATGTTATCCGCCAGTACACACCAACCGTCTGAGTAACACAAACACAAACTAAAGTACAGAAAACAAACAAGCAGTATGCGTGCACACACACACACAAACACACACACACACACACACACACAAGGCCAAAGTTCATCTGCTGGTGGTGGGGAAACAGTAGCAGTATTTCTCTGGCTGATCTTGCCCTGGGGGGGAATCATTATAAACCACAGCTGCGTCTCCAAGACTAGTCTGCCCTGGGATCATATAGGGATCCTGGGGGGCTGATGGGAAGCGCGAGGAGGGGGGCTGGGATTGGGTCAAGAAGTGAGGGGGGGGGGGATTCAGGTGTGCTCCTGGGATGGCTTGGGCTGTGAGAGGTGTGTGTGTGTGTGAGAACAAGTTTGGTTCTTATTGAGTTGAGGGAGTCTGAGCTGGTGAGCTAGACACAGACAAGGAGACAATGATCGGCGTCTGTCTGGGCCCGGGGGAGGGGGGTGGCGGGGGCCCGGGGGGGGCCGGAGGGGGGCGGGGGGGGCAGCCCGCACAGCGCTGACCAGCTGGCCTGACCAGCAACCTGACCAGCAACCTGACCAGCAGCCTGACCAGCAACCTGACCAGCTGGCCTGACCAGCAGCCTGACCAGCAACCTGACCAGCAACCTGACCAGCAACCTGACCAGCAGCCTGACCAGCTGGCCTGACCAGCAGCCTGACCAGCAACCTGACCAGCAACCTGACCAGCAACCTGACCAGCAACCTGACCAGCTGGCCTGACCAGCAACCTGACCAGCAACCTGACCAGCAACCTGACCAGCAGCCTGACCAGCAGCCTGACCAGCAGCCTGACCAGCAACCTGACCAGCAGCCTGACCAGCAACCTGACCAGCAGCCTGACCAGCAACCTGACCAGCAACCTGACCAGCAGGCCTGACCAGCAACCTGACCAGCTGGCCTGACCAGCAACCTGACCAGCTGGCCTGACCAGCTGCATGACCAGCAACCTGACCAGCTGGCCTGACCAGCTAACCTGACCAGCAGCCTGACCAGCTGGCCTGACCAGCAACTCTGGTCCAGGCCAGCTGGTCAGGTTGCTAGGTCAGGCCAGCTGGTCAGGTTGCTGGTCAGGTTGCCTGGTCAGGTTGCTGGTCAGGGTGCTGGTCAGGCCAGTGGTCGGTCTGCTGGTCAGGCCAGCTGGTCAGGCCTAGCTGGCTCAGGCAGGCTGGTCAGGCTGCTGGTCAGGCTGCTGGTCAGGTTGCTTGGTCAGGCAGCTGGTCAGTTGCTGGTCAGGCCAGCTGGTCAGGTTTGCTGGTAAGGTTTCTGGTCAGTTGCTGGTCAGGCTGCTGGTCAGGTTGCTGGTCAGGCCATGCTGGTCAGGCTGCTGGTCAGGTTGCTGGTCAGGTTGCTGGTCAGGTTGCTGGTCAGGCTGCTGGTCAGGCCAGCTGGTCAGGTTGCTGGTCAGGCCAGCTGGTCAGGCTGCTGGTCAGGTTGCTGGTCAGGCCAGCTGGTCAGGCTGTGCGGGCTGCCCCCCCGGCCCCCCCCGGCCCCCCCGCCACCCCTCCCCCGGGCCCAGACAGACGCCATCTTGTCTCCTTGTCTGTGTCTAGCTCACCAGCTCAGACTCTCTCAACTCAATAAGAACCAAACTTGTTCTCACACACACACACCTCTCACCACCCAGCCATCCCAGGAGCACCTGAATCCCCCCCCCCCTCACTTCTGACCCAATCCCAGCCCCCCTCCTCGCCTTCCCATCAGCCCCCCAGGATCCCTATATGATCCCAGGGCAGACTAGTCTTGGAGACCAGCTGTGGTTTATAATGATTCCCCCCCCAGGGCAAGATCAGCCAGAGAAATACTGCTACTGTTTCCACCACCAGCAGATGAACTTTGGCCTTGTGCTTGTGTGTGTGTGTGGTGTGTGTGTTTGTGTGTGTGTGTGACACGCATACTGCTTGTTTGTTTTCTGTACTTTAGTTTGTGTTTGTGTTTCTCAGACGGGTTGGTGTGTACTGCGCGGATAACATATGAAGGCTTTGTTAAACCTCTATTTCTCTCTTTCACCTTCTATTTCTCATCTTCCTCCCTCCTCTCTCTTCCTCCTCCTCCTCTTTTCTGGCTAAAACCTCCTCTTGCCAAACCCATCTCAGTTAGCATCCCTCGCTCCACTGACTGTGTAACCCCCTCATCGACAGCTCCAATCAATGCTTTTAATTACAACATTCTGAAAACGTACCACACCTGTGTGAAGAGGGGATCTCTGTTAGATTGTTCACTAAGGGATTATGACAGGGCTGATATCATGATTTCCCTTGCCTGGTCTAGTTGCTGTGCAGTGACTGACCTTGTCTCTTTTTTCCTCTCTCCTCTTTCCATTTATATCTCTCCCTTGTCTCTCTCCTCTCCTCTCTCTCTCTCTCTTTGTCTCTCTCTTGTCTCTCTCTTTGTCTCTCTCTCTCTTTGTCTCTCTCTCCTTTGTCTCTCTCTCTCTCTCTCTCTGTGGTGTCTGACAGACATTGATGACTGCCAGTCCAACCCCTGCCAGAACGGAGGCACCTGCATAGACGAGATCAACTCCTTCGTGTGCCTGTGCTTGCCCAGCTACGGCGGCGCCATGTGCGAGAGGTAGGGGAGAGGGGGTGGGGGGGGGGGGGGGGAGGGGGGAGGAGGGGGGAGGGTGGGGGGAGGAGGGGGGGAGGAGGGAGGGAGGAGGGGGGAGGAGGGATGAGGGTAAAAGATCACTGCAGCACTTCTAGACAGAACACCTGCACCCCCACCCGGATCCCTGCTCAGAGGAACCCCCTGGTGTGCCCAGAGTGGGCCCCTTCAGAACCGCACTGGAGCTGTCTGAGATGAGAGGCAGAGACTTCCTGTGGCTAAAAAGAAACCATATTGTGTGAAATATAATGTTCTCAGTGCCAGTGCACTGGTGCTCTCGGGAGGCTGGCTACACTAAGCTAGCTCGATGCAATCGGCAAGTAATGCCATTATTACCTAGACAGAATATATCCTACATTAGCCACACGTGTGAGGTTTGGAGCCACTTTGGTTTCCCGGCGTATTTCAGAGAGGTGACGGCAAGAGAGTGGTTGGGATCGGTGAGTTGGATTCTGCACGTCTCTAATGAGAATAGTACGCCAACTTCACCCCAGTGCATGGAGAAAGAGAGAGGAGAGAGAGAGAGAGAAAGAGAAAAGAGAGAGAGGAGAGAAAGAGAGCAGAGAAAGAGAGGAGCAGAGAAAGAGAGGAGAGGAGAGAAAAAGAGAGAGGAAGGAGGAGAGAAAGAGAGAGCAGAGAAGGAAGAGGAGAGAAGAAAGAGAGAGGAGGAAGAGAGAAGGAAAGAGAGAGAATAATAGAGAGAAAGAAGGCTTAGTCCTATCGATGTGTGTGTGCACGCTCGTGTATCTGTGTGTGTGTGTGTGTGTAAGCGTTTGTGCTGGTGTGTGTGCGTGTGTGTGTGTGTGACAGGAGTCTGTCTGTCAGGAGGGTGGAGGCTTGGTGAGTCCAGCTGATTGCTCTGTTGGAGCGAGACCGACCGCTTCCACGTCCCTCCCCTCCAATCACAGCCTTGCGCTGCCCGTCCATCAGCATTCCACCCACCTGCGCCTCGCAGCTCACACACACACACACACACACACACACGCCCACACACACACACACACAGCTCTCACACACACACACAACACACATACAGCTCACACACACACATACAGCTCACACAGCTGTGCTATTAGGAAGGCCAGGGCCCGTGCACACACACCACACACACAGTCACAGCTGAGTTATTAGAGATGGCCAGAGCCATGTGCAAACACATAACTCACACATCCTACCCCCAGATATTTACATCCATATTAATGCTCACATACTCTTTACATGCTCCTTACAAACACCACGGAAGTGCAAACACACACATACAGTACACATATTCACACACACACACACACACACTCCATACACACACCCATACACACACACACACCTCCACACACGCACAGACGGCACACAAACATGCACGCAGGGTAGAGCAGTGGTTTCCCTGCAGTTGTGTAAGTATCTTCATGGTTGAGTTCGATCAGCAGGACAGATCCAGTCTGTTTCCATGCCTCTGTAATGGGGCTAGGAATGCATTACACAGTGTGAGAGGACAGTGTAATTTGCAAAGGGGACTGTGAGTTGACTAAAAGAGAGACGAAAGAGAGGAGGAGAGAGAGAGAGAAATGAAGCAAAAAAATCCATAGCTCTTTTACTCTCTCTCCAGATCATCTATACTCGCCTCTTTGTGCTTGATGAGACAGAGAGAGAGAGAGAGAGAGAGAGAGAGAGAGCATCATCTATAATGCATTTAAGAAGGGCAGCATTCTCTTTAAAGACAGTGAGCACCTGGTGTTGTGGCTAGTTAACTGTAGCCAGGTAACACTTTACTCTACTGTTCTTCTGTGTGTTCCTCTGCATGTTCTGTGTTCTTCTGCTGTTCCTCTGCATGTTCCTTCTGATGTTCCTCTGTTCCTCTGTGTCTTCTGTGTTCCTCTGCCATGTTCTTCTGTGTTCCTCTGCATGTTCTTCTGTGTTCCTCTACCTTTCCACGGACCATGTGACGTACTGTGACATGCTCAGAATGATATCTTCCTCACGGCTCGACCACACAAGCAAACAAGCGCTCGCACACAGAGTTCTTAAGCACATGCACACATCATCACTTTCTCAGCTCAACAGAGCCCCACGTGCACGCAGGGCGCCCTTCAGAGGAACGTCTGCAGAGGAACGCGTGCTGCTTTAACCCATAAGCCACTCTGTTGCGTGAGAGTTAAATACTATCGCATCGTGAACATAACGCCGAACATTAATAAGAGCTTGAAAATAAACTCCCAGTGCACAGGGGATTGGAACACTTAACACACACTCCTTCTCGTCTCTCCTCTCTCTATCTCTCTCGCTGAATATATACTGTATATGTGTGTGTGTGAGAGTGTCTGTGTATATATATACTGTGTATATCTCGCTCCAGAACAAAATAGCCTACAAATTGAACAGAAGCCAGTATAAGACACAGTGCAGATAATTAATCCCCAGACGAAAGGATGTAAGGCTTGTTTTCTCCTGTTATCTGTACGAAGTCCCCCTCCCCCCTCCTCCCCCTCCTCCCATCCTCAATCCCTCCCCCACCTCCTTCCATCCTCCCCCCTTCCCCTCCCTCCTCCCCCCTCCTCCATCCCCTCCCCCCTTCCCTCCCCCTCTCCCCCCCCCCTCCCCCCTACCTTCCCCCCCCCCTTTCCCCCTCCCACCTCTCCTCCCTCCTCCCTCCGCCCCTCCTCCCTCCCCCCTCCCACCTCCTCCCTCCCCCTCCCCCCCTCCTCCTGCCCCCTCCCCCCTCTTCCCTCCTCCCCCCCTCCCTCCCTACCCCCTCCTCCCTCCTCCCCCTTCCCTCCTCCCCCCTCCCTCCTCCCTCCCTCCCCCCTCCTCCCTCCTCCCTCCCCCCCCCTCCTCCCTCCTCCCTCCCCCCTCCCTCCCTCCCCCCTCCCCCCTCCTCCCTCCTCCCTCCTCCCTCCTCCCTCCCCCCTCCTCCCTCCTCCCTCCTTCACAGACAAACGGCGAAGAACTTCACCCTCCTCTTTACGCTCGCCCTCCCTTCAGTTCCCCCTCACGCAGTGTCTTTTTCATAAACCCTGCATAACTAGAGAGAGAGCGAGAGGAGGAGAGAGGTGGGGGGGAGAGAGGCGGGGAGGGAGGGAGGGAGGGAGGGAGGGAGGGGAGGGAGGGAGGGAGGGAGGGAGGGAGGGAGGGAGGGAGGGAGGGAGGGAGGGAGGGAAAGCAAGGTTGGCGTCTAGAGGTGTTATACCCTGGTGTGTTGCTGAGAAGGAGGTGGAGGAAGATGAACGTGGCCTCGTGTTCAGCCAACAGACGGAGACTCCTCTGCCTGCTGGCTACGCCGGCGCAAGTGTGTGTTGCACAACGAATGTTGTGCAATGTTGTCCAACGAATAGAAAGCGGAATCTCTCGTCAAAGTCCCCGGCGCTCAGTGAATTTGCAGGTTGAGAGGAATAGGTTAGAGAATGACGCGTTCACCTCAGTTTAATCCTACGAACAAGCGGGGGTGATTGTACGTTTGGGGGTTTTTTCTAAGTAAATGAGAAAAGTACACATTATAACACATCAACTACTGTCATTGAAATAGTGTCCATGAGCCAAGTAGTCCTTGAGAATATGTTTGTAAATCCAGAACAGAAAGGTTCTTCCTCAGAAATCCTTTGTCTGAATTCAGAGAATACTGTGGGCCGTGTGGCCTCTGTTTCTGACCCCATGCTGGGCCAGAAGCTTTGAAGCTTCTCCTCTGGGAGATAAGGACAAAGGGGAAGACCCTTTCAGGGGTAGGAGAAGGTGTGATGGTACCGTGCTTTGTCTGTTGACTGTGCTACACCGTACACACACACACACACACACTGCTGTGGGCCTGCATCCACCAACGCTCACTCGCACAGGATACAAACACTTAACGTGCTCACAGAGAGCATACTAGTGTGTGTGTGTGTGTGAGTACACACACAGAACACAGACGATGCATACCATACACACACACACACACACACACACACACACACACACACACACACACACACACTGGTGGGAGAGTGAAAAGAAGCTAACATAAGGCGCCTCAGAGAGAAATGGTCTTTTCTGTTCCCTTCCATGCCAAGTGTGTGGGTAAGAGGCATATTGTTTTGCCAGCCGATGCCCACATACAACGCACACATATACACACACCTGTGCAGATGTACTCACTGTGCAGGGTGGAGATATCCACCAGCCAAGATGGGTTAGGTGTCAGAAAAAGCTAAGAATGTCCAAGCAAACAGACAGACGGGTAGACAGACAGACAGACAGATGGGTAGACAGACAGACAGGTAAACAGACAGACAGAGGGTAGACAGACAGACAGACAGACAGGTAAACAGACAGAGGGGTAGACAGACAGTTAAAAACAGACAGACAGAGGGGTAGACAGACAGACAGGTAAACAGACAGACAGAGGGGTAGACAGACAGACAGACAGATGGGTAGACAGACAGACAGACAGGTAAACAGACAGGTAAACAGACAGGTAGACAGACAGACAGAGGGGTAGACAGACAGACAGTTAAAACAGACAGACAGATGGGTAGACAGACAGGTAAACAGACAGGGTAAACAGACAGACAGAGGGGTAGACAGACAGACAGACAGGTAAACAGACAGACAGAGGGGTAGACACAGACAAACACGTTTACATTTCTAGTCGGGCGTCTCCAGGGACAGCCTCGGCAGCTAGTCAACAGCAGGCTCCTGTATGCTAAACCACAAGTCAGCACACTCCTCGCTAAATTAATTTCTGGCCATCCTCTGGGTCTTTAGAGGCTATTAATGCTAATGAAGATGTATGCTTTGTAATAACACGTCAAGAGCCTCCCGTGACACGAACAGACAGACAGACCCTGGATCGAAAGGGCTTCTGCCTCGTCTTAATCCTCACACGGTTCCTCACCAGCGATCCTAGCACACACACACACACACACGCACTTGTACCCGCACACTGACACAAACTTAACGTGCCGCCTTAGAGACATGCCCGCATGCACACGCATCCACACACACACACACACACACCTCCCTTTTCAGGGTCCTTGCATCTGGACGGGGGGAGATTATCCCCAAAGTTTTGCGTCAGGCAGCTTGGCGTGGTGTACTCCAAACCCAGTAATGAAGTGTTGTCACGGTAGCCTCACGGTGAGCTGGTGCGCTCAGTCCGTCTGCCAGGGGGCGGCTGGGCGCGGGGGGAGATGGAGGGAGGCAGGGGGGAGATGGAGGGAGGCGGGGGGAGATGGAGGGAGGCGGGGGGAGATAGAGGGAGGCGGGGGGAGATGGAGGGAGGCAGGGGGGAGATGGAGGGAGGCAGGAGGGAGATGGAGGGAGGCAGGGGGGAGATGGAGGGAGGCAGGGGGAGATGGAGGGAGGCGGGGGGAGATGGAGGGAGGCGGGGGGAGATGGAGGGAGGCAGGAGGGAGATGGAGGGAGGCAGGGGGGAGATGGAGGGAGGCAGGGGGGAGGGTTGACAGGAAGAGAGGCGGGTGTACACATTTGATGATGAGAGTCCACGCAGGATAAATACCACATGGTGATTTAGATAAAGGAGCCAATCAGTCAACTGGAAGCGTCTGCCCTTTTCTCTCCCAATGGCCGTGCCTTCACACCCCTCACACAAGCAGATGCACCCTGTCTGGAGAGAGAGACACAGAGACACACAGAGAGAGAGAGACAGAGAGAGACACAGAGAGAGAGAGAGACACACAGAGAGAGAGACACACAGAGAGACACAGAGACACACAGAGAGAGAGAGAGACAGAGAGAGACACAGAGAGAGAGAGAGAGAGAGAGAGAGATGAGAGAGAGAGAGAGAGAGAGAGAGAGAGAGAGAGAGACACAGAGAGAGACAGAGAGAGACAGAGAGACAGAGAGAAAGAGATAGAGAGAGAGAGAGAGAGAGAGAGAGAGAGAGAGACGAGAGAGAGAGAGAGAGAGAGAGAGAGAGAGCAGACATATGAATATACTATATATACTATATATCTGGGTGTGGTCATGTCAGACACTGGTTCAGACTGGTGCTGGATGAGACTAAGCCCTGATATGTGGAGCAGAGACAGGCTGTTGGGCTCTGCGCTCCCTGCCTACTGATCTCTGCATGGGGCATCTCTCTATCTGACACCCTGCTTAACAAATATTGATAGTCTGAACCGTCTAATGAGCAGTGGAAATCCAACCAAAGGATCTGATGAATAATGTGTCTCTGGTGTCTGTGTGGGTGTGTGCGTGTGTGCGCGTGTGTGTTTGTGTGTGCGTGTGTTTGTGTGTGTGTGTTTGTGTGTCACCATAGCAGCTTCCATGGGGCTGAGCCAGGCTGTGATAGGGCAACCTCGCCACCTCTACTGCCTCACCCTCTACTGCCTCACCCTCTACTGCCTCACCCTCTACTGCCTCGCCACCTCTACTGCCTCACCCTCTACTGCCTCACCCTCTACTGCCTCACACCCTCTACTGCCTCACCCTCTCTACTGCCTCACACTCTTTACTGCCTCACCCTCTCTACTGCCTCACACTCTTTACTGCCTCACCCTCTCTACTGCCTCACCCTCTTTACTGCCTCACCCTCTCTACTGCCTCACCCTCTCTACTGCCTCACACTCTTTACTGCCTCACCCTCTCTACTGCCTCACCAACTCTGCTGCCTCAATGACTCCTACTCTGTCTGGGCCTGATGCCAGTGTATGCCCACAGAAGTATGAGTGTGTGTGAGTGCGTGTGCAAGTGGGCTGTGTGCGTGTGGCTTGTGTCTACATAAGTATGCCTATAATACATGAGTTTTTGTGTGTGTGTATGTGTGAGTGTGTGTGTGTGTGTGTGCCCGCCCCTAGAGTGCCTCCTCTCCCTGTTTCTCTAGATAACAAGGCAGCCGTTGCAAACCCAGCCAAGTTGGGCTCATTCCCTGCCCTAATACAATATACCAACCACTGAGAAGGGATGGCTTTAGCCTAGGTAGCTAGCGCGGGCAGAGGCACTCTGTGAAGAGTGAAGCTGTGTTGTCATTCTGAAGCTATAGGCCCCACAGGAACAGCAACCACATCACGGCAGCAAAGCCTCGTCAGACCGTCCTGTCAGGAATCCAACAGAAACACCGCTTAGAGGAACATGGGCAGTTTACACTCTCCAAACCACACAGCACATTGTTATTGTGTGTGTGTGTGTGTGTGTGTGTGTGTGTGGTGTGTGTGTGTGTGTGTGTGTGTGTGTGTGTGTGTGTGTGTGTGTGTGTGTGTGTGTGTGTGTGTTGTGTGTGTGAATGGGCTAGCTTGTGTTAACACATGATGAAAGCACACCCTTACACACTCCCCTCCCAGGCGCCATCTCTAGCATCTACTCCGTTCCGTCAGGCTTTCAGACACATCTGTGTGAGTGTGTGCACACGCGCGTGTGTGTGTGTGTGTGTGATTGCGTCTTGTGGGAGCTGTGGTGCTGGAGATAACTACCCCGGTTCTGCTTCCTGTGGGGTTATGGGCTCGGGTTAGTGTTTGTGTTTGCAGGGCAGTGGGGCAGGAATCTGTCTTCTCCAACCCTGCCCACTTACGAACACACACACGTTCACGTGAACACACACTCACACCCAGACGCTAAATCTGTTTTTTATCTATCTCACACACACACATACACGTTATCGTATACACACATGGACTCTCAACTCTCATCACATTGGAGGTACAGATCTTTCAGTCACAGAGCTAACCCCCTGGAAAGATGGAGGAGAGACGGAGAGGGGGCTGGAGGCAGGGAGGGAGGCAGGGAGAGAGGGAGGGAGGGAGAGAGGGAGGGAGGTAGGGAGGGAGAGAGGGAGGGAGGCAGGGAGAGAGGGAGGGAGGGAGGCAGGGAGAGAGGGAGGCAGGGAGAGAGGGAGGGAGGGAGGGAGGGGCTGTGTGCTGACAGAACTGTGACAGGGTTTAATTACCTCACCAGAGCTACACGCTGGAAGACATTTCTGGGGATTGTTGTCATTTGAATAGATTAAAAGGCCTTTCATTGGTCTAAGCCTCTCTCTCTCTGCTCCTCTGGCTGTGGATTACACTTGAGCAGCAGACTGGAGGGAGAGAGAGAGAGAGAGAGAGGGGGGGGGGGGGGGGGGGGGAGAGAGGGGGGGGAGAGAAAGAGAGAGAGAGAAAGAGAGAGAGAGGGAGATTAAGGGAGGGATGGAGTTGTGGAGAGAAGGAGGGTAGAGATGAGAGAAGTGTCAGACTAGAGGAAAATCGAGCATCAGAGATAGAGAGAGATGGTGGGGGGAGTTGGTGTGACAGGTAGACGATATGTCACACTCACACTCACACAGAAGAGGACAGAGTGATTACTCTGGCGTTAGAAACAAGCAGAAAGTGTTGCAGAGGATGCAGATCTGAAAGAGAGTGTTTGACAGAGTTGTGTGTGTGTGTGTGTACGTTTCTCTGAAGTGTTTGCTTCTAGGAAGACTAAGCCAAAATCTCTCTCTCGCTCTCTCAATCACAACGCCCTCTCTCCTTCTCTCTCTCTCCCTCTGTCTTCATGACTATTTCTCTCTCTCCCCCCCCACACTCTCTCCCTCCCTCTCTCTCTCTCTCTCCCCCCCCACACTCTCTCTCTCTCTCTCTCTCTATCCCCCCCACACTCCCTCTCTCTCTCTCTCTCCCCCTCTCTCTCTCCCTCTCTCTCTCTCTCTCTCTCTCTGCATCACCACCCCTCCTCCCCGCAGACACGGAGGGCTGTGACCACACCTGGAGGAAGTTCCACGGTCACTGCTACCGCTACTTCAGCCGGCGCCACACCTGGGAGGACGCAGAGAAGGACTGCCGCCAGCACAGCGGCCACCTGGCCAGCATCCACAGCCTGCAGGAGCAGGACTTCATCAACGGTGGGTCTGACGGGGCCTCACACACCACCTGCCCTCACACACCTGCCCTCACACACCAGCCTCACACACCAGCCTCACACACCAGCCTCACACACCACCCTCACACACCAGCCTCACACACCAGCCTCACACACCAGCCTCACACACCAGCCTCACACACCAGCCTCACACACCGGCCTCACACACCGGCCTCACACACCAGCCTCACACACCAGCCTCACACACCACCACCCTCACACACCAGCCTCACACACCGGCCTCACACACCAGCCTCACACACCAGCCTCACACACCAGCCTCACACACCAGCCTCACACACCACCACCCTAACACACCACCCACCCTCACCCACCCACCATCCCCCCCCCCCCCACACCATCCAGTGTTCTCCTGGTCCCAGCCTGGTCCCTACTCGCTGGGACCCAAAGAGGGGCCAGAGCTATCCGTTACAGCCACCCTCCCCTACCCAGACACATTCACCAAAAAAAGTGTGTTTAATTGCCTCGAAAATGGACGTCCTCCACCCTAGTAATAAAGAGAGTACAGCCATTAGGGAGATTAATGGCCCTGGTGATGATGTTAATCAGAGGCACCATGATTGAAATTCCATTACACTCACACACACGCGCGCATGCACACGCACACACAGGATCTCTATCCACGTCTACTCAAGGATGAGGTGGAGACAAGATCAGCTAGCCAAACCTCGGAGAGGACTGGCTCTGAATAAACTAGACATGGAATGAGAATAATAGTTTTGTGTGTGTGTGTGCGTGTGTGTGTGTGCACTCAGGTCTGAGCCACGACAACACCTGGATTGGCCTGAATGATCGCACAGTGGAGGAGGACTTTCAGTGGACGGACAACATGGACTTGGTAAGGAGGGGGAGGAGAGAGACAGAGAGACAGAGACAGAGAGAGGAATAGAGAGTGGGTGGAGGGGAAAGGGCAGAGAGAGATGAGTCAGGGAGTCTGTTGGGAACCAGAAGTGCTGGAGACTGTGTGTTGACGTGTCTGTCTGTTCCAGCAATATGAGAACTGGCGGGAGAACCAGCCAGACAACTTCTTTGCGGGCGGGGAGGACTGCGTGGTGATGATCGCCCATGAGAACGGCAAATGGAACGACGTCCCCTGCAACTACAACCTGCCCTACGTCTGCAAGAAGGGAACAGGTGAGGAGGGGGGGGGGCGGAGAGAGAGAGGGAGAGAGACAGACAGTCAAGGAAAGAAAGAATAGATTCTTGACAAGGCGCCCATCCTTTAGAGGAAGAGTGCCTGGTCCTAAAGACCTTCCTGGTCCTCTTTAATCAGTCTCTCACCGTCAGACTGTCGTGATACGCCGCTGAAGAAGATCCCACTTCAGACAGCCGACTCAGACACCCGAACCTCATTAGGTCGACGTGTTTTATAAAACCGTGGCCAGATACAACCAACTTTTAAACAGCGTTTAACTTTGCGCTCAAAGTCTGGAGTGTTGAGGCTGTAATTAGGTGAGAGTGCCGGCGTTACACTTGTCATTTTAGACCGTCCAACAGACCTGAGGTCAGGCTGTTTTGCCCTGAGTGGATCTTGAGCCGTCGGGGTTGTGGACGATAATATCTGACCCCCCTCCCCCCGGGTTCCTGACAGCCCCCATGGAGCTGCTCTGTCATGGTGCTGTGAGGAGCAGGAGGAAGCCACAGCCTAACATGCTCCTCTGGGAGCCTATTAGAGAAGTTGTGACTCTCTCTCATTTGCATACAGGTCAGAGAGAGAGGGGGGGGGGGGGGGGGGGGGGGGGGTATTTATAGCCAGGAAGGAGCAGGTTTGTTGGCTGGTGTGGAGAAAGGCCTGGAACTTTTACATATTCTGGGTCAGGACCTGATGGTGGCTTCTACAGTGGCTTATAACCTTGACTCTGGAATGGGGTTATAGATCACAGATATAGGTTTACTAGATCCAACATGTTAGACTAGTCACAGCATAGATGTGAGATGAAGCTGCCTAGCAACATACAACCATGCAGAATACAGATATCATATCACTTGATATGCGTTAAATATGTATTCAAAATCAATTTAGAGGTCTTCATCTACCAGCTCAAAGCCTGACCTTCAATCGTGAATCACAATCAGTCCCAGTTTTTCCATCTTTCTCCTGTAAAAACAGAATCACAAAGAACATCCTGTCCTGATCAGTGTTGTGGAGTTTTCTGTCTTGATTTCTGATGCTTTGTAATCACATTCCTGTTGCGCCCTGCTCATCAGTGGCCCCGGTGCTTGATAGGTCTGTGCGCCGACCAATCAGTGGCCTCAATCACTCACACAGAGGCCAATCAGGGAGATGACTGTGTCTCGTAGAGCCCTGATGGTGCCACTGATCAAGGAGTCACTGTCATTGTAAGGACACACACACACCAACACACACACACACACCACACACACACACACACACCAACACACACACACCAACACACACACACCAACACACACACACCAACACACACACACCAACACACACACACACACACACACACCAACACACACACACACACACACCAACACACACACACACACACACACACACCAACACACACACACCCACACACACACACCAACACACACACACACCCACACACACACACACACACACACACACACCAACACACACACACACAACTACAACACCCATGTGTGCATTGAACTCCTACACTGCTCAATTCTTTTATAAAGACATTTCACACAACACACACACACACCCTCGACCCCTGTCCCACTCAGAAGACTTGTGCCCTGTTATCAAGCTCCACAGCTGCTCATGTGAATATTGATCTGATTCCACCATCCTGCTGCTGTTCGGAGGGTTTCTCGGTGTCCTGAGGCACCGAACCAAGCCGGGAACGCTTAGCTCTGATAAACAGGAGGTGTGAATCACCACCTTTACCATTCAGGAGAGCCCTGTGGAACTGCAGCCAGGGTGTCTGGATAACTGTGGTCTCTCTCATGGACTGCATCTGAAGCCAGTGATTTCCCCGGGCATGACTAACAAACATTAAGTGTTCATTTGTAGTTATCCCGAGCAATCTATGCACCCTTTGACCCGCGGTGAAATATCTTCAACTGAACCATACCCATCCCTGAGTTCCCCAAGGGGACATGATCGTATTGTGTTCATATCGCATCACATCATGTCACGCAGCCTTAACAGGCTCACCCAACCCACCAGGACACCAGTGCGACACAGTAGACAGAAACTCTTCACCATGAATCTGCATTTTTCGGGAATCCGCATAATAAGATATTTCATGGTGTTATACTTTTACCTGACGTCTCTCTCTCTCTTTCTTCTTCTGTCTCTCTTCCCCTCCGTGGGCAGTGCTTTGTGGGGCTCCGCCCCCTGCGGAAAACGCGTTCCTGATTGGACGGCAGCGGTCTCACTACGACATCCACTCTGTGGTGCGTTACCAGTGCACCGACGGCTTCCTGCAGCGCCACATCCCCACGGCCAAGTGTCGCGCCAACGGCAAGTGGGACAGGCCCAAGATCATCTGCACAAAGTGTGAGTGTCAGGTGGCCGGGGTCGGGGGGTCGCTTGGGGTCGGGGGGGGGGGGCCGGGGTCGGGGGGCGCTCGGGGTCGGGGGGGCGCTCGCTGCATTGCATGCTTCGTTATTTAGCCTGGCGTAGCTCTGAAGCTCTCACATAGATAAACTGATACAAGTGAGACATCTTATTCAGGCATCCAACTTTCATGCATCACATAGCTTGCCTGCAACCGAAACCAAATGTAAAATTCAAAAATTCACCAGTAGCATGGCAGATATTCCAATGCGAGTCCAGCAGGGTGACCTTTAAATCCAGTTCACCTTTTTTCTAATGGTTTCAGTCATGTAGATATCAGTATCACAATGTAGCCTGTTCATCTGTGTTGGCGAGCCTGAATGGAAGGGGACAGATCCAGCTTGGCAGGCCGAGCGAGCCCCAGGCTGAGTGGAGAGAGAGGGAGCGGGAGGTTAGCCCTGTGCTAGTGCACTGAGAGGGCTGTGCCCACACACTCTACCTAGAGGAGTGAGGTGCTGTGTGCTGAGAGGAGGTTGTTGAGAGCTACGTGTCTGTGATGCTAACTCCTCTCTCTCTCTCTCTCTCTCTCTCTCTCTCTCTTTCTCTCTCTCTCTCTCTCTCTCTCTCTCTCTCTCTCTCTCTCTCTCTCTCCCCTCTCCCTCTCTCCTCCCTCTCTCCCTCCCTCTCTCCTCCCTCTCCCCTCCAGCTCGGGGGTCTCACCGTTACCGGCGCCACCGCCACAAGCTCCGGAGGGAACACCGGAGGCGCAAGCACCATGGCCACGGACAGGGGGGTCACCACGGAGACGGGGGTCACCGCGGAGAGGGGGGGTCACCACGGAGACGGGGGTCACCGCAGAGAGGGGGGTCACCGCGGGGGTCACCACCGAGAGGTGGAGGCTCAAAAGCACGGCCACGTCTAAACCCACTCCCCCCCCCCCCCACTCTGCTACCCTGGTCTACCCTCACTGCCCTTTGCGGTACCCATCCTCTACCCCCCCCCCCCTCCAATTCTTTAGCTCCTAGCCCTGACTCCTAGCTCCTAGCCCCTGGCTCCTGGCCTCTAGATCCCTAGCCTCTAGCTCTTAGCCTATAACTCCCTTTCCCCTAGCCTTTCAGCCCATAGCCCCAGCTCCCATCCCCGGGCTCGCAGCCATCCTCTCATCCTATCCCCGCTCCCTGGCTCCCTGAGGCAGGCTGCATCGTACTCAAACCTGAGGCCTGAAGGCCCACTGCTAGGCCTCACTGGGACAATAACAATCCCTTTGTACTGTAATTATTTTCTTTACTCCTTGATGTTTTGTCATCTTTCCCTGCCTCTCCCCTTCCTCTAGTAACTTTAATTGAGTCAATAATGATATTGGCTTTTATCTTCTCAATCTAAATGAAGTTTTCATTTTATTTTTACATACACAATCTTGGAGGGAGGTGCTTTGGTACAAACTGTAAATAGTGACGACTTCATTTATGATGCAATATCAAAAACAGAAGAGGCAAGTAATAGAGAGGCACAGACTAGGCTTGAGTCTATCCGTGTAACAAACCGTACAGTATTTTAAAGATATACACTGTCATGGTGTGTTTCTTGACTGTTCTGTTTTTGGTTTGCTCTTTGTAAGACATTTTACCAGACCTACAGCAACAGATATTCTGAACAGATCTTCAAATGCTTTTCTTTTCAGACAGGTGGTTGTGCTGGATGATTTAAGCGATTAGCGCTCTTGCTCTTTGTGAAAATAAGCTGTTGTTTTTGTCTCGGTTCTAACCCACAGAGAGACACACATATCGTGCAGTCATCCGCAAACCATGATGGGCCAGTCAAACTGTCCTAACCTCAAACAGCGCCATCTGCTGGAGAGTGGTGGCAGTTGACATTGGTCACGGGTTAACTGGGAAAAGGGCCTTTGGTGGGTCTCTAATGGGCACAGATCCTCTCTGTTCCAGCCTCCTCCACCCCCCCACCACCCCAACCTCCCTCACCCTCCAGCCTCATGTCTACATCTTGCCCCCCTCCATCTTTGCCATACACATTTGATGTATTCCACATCCAGTTTATTGATGATGGGGGTCCTCCTCTCTGGAATTCCACTCTATTTCCACTCGAAATTAGGCTGTCAGCCCTGTCAGAGAGAGAGAGAGAGAGAGAGGGAGAGGGGGAGGGGGAGGGGGAGGGGGGAGGGGGAGAGGGAGGGAGACGGGGGGAGAGGAGAGAGAGAGGGGGGGGGGGGGGGGGAGAGAGAGAGAGAGAGAAGAAGAAGAAGAAGAAGAAAGAATTGTGGGTGGTCTGGACTCTTAATTGCAGCCCATCTCTTCTATGGCACATCAGACAGATGGATGACAGCGCTCCATGTGCTGTCTGTGGGTGCAGTGCTGTGCTCATAATTAGCTTTCCAAGGGAGTGCAGATCTGACAGGACGTGGGGCTAGGCAGGGCCTGGGGGAGCAGGCTGGCTCCCAGAGGGGGCCCGGGTTCACACACAGGTTGCAGAGGTGGCCCGGGTACACACACAGGTTGCAGAGGGTGTTGGGGATTTGGGTGTGTGTTCGTCTGGCTGACATGACCCACAGGAACTTGCTAGATAGCTAGCTGAAGGTGAGTTAGTATAACAATAGCGCTTTTTCCCAGTCTCTCTTGTTCACTCTCTCTCTCTCTCTCACACACACACAAACACACCCTTTTAATATGTCCTAAAGAGACACGCACACACGATACCTCTCACACAAACACCCACGCACCTTGTCTCTCTCCCCAGCCCTCCCGTCTCTCCTCCTCAGCTCGTAACCTGCTGTTGAGGGCCTTGTCAAGGACAAGGAAGACACACTGACAAAGAGCCAGAACAGAAGAATAGCCTCTGTCCGCTATCAGCACTTCAAATCTCTTTCAGAGGATTCCTAATGACTGAGGAGGTTAAGGAGCACTGCTCTGTCCGCTGGAGATGACAGGGGTCTTTAAACCCGGGAACAGACACACAGTGACCTGTCACACCAGGCTAGCTTGGCCGTCTTTGAGATGTCTGTCTAGTGTTGGCTTGTTTCCTGTCTGCTTGTCTCTGCACACCAGACAGATGGACTGTGGGTGGTCCGATGCTCTCTGGGCATGTAAATGAGTTGTGAATACAGGACAGGATGACAGTATTGCAGAGTGGGTGTGTAGAGTGTGTGTGTGGGTGTGTGTGTGGGTGTGTCTGTGTGTGTCTGTGTGTGTGGGATCAGGAAGACCAAACATGAGCAGCTGTGATTGGATCCCCAGGTCTGATAAGGGCTCAAGTCAGACAAGCACGCACACGGCCTGCAGAGAGAGGTCATGTGAGGAGAGGGATCCAATCAGGTGAAGCAGAGAGAGGTCATGTGAGGAGAGGGATCCAATCAGGAAGGGAGAAATCCTGACGTCTTTTTCCGAAGTGTGCTGTTTACCTTCTTTCTTTTTATCGTTCGTTCGTGTCTGTTTATCAGGAGAGACATGAAAGAGATTAGATAATGACTGAAAGAAGAGCAAGTCCCTGGGGTTTCAGACCCTAGATAGCAGGAGCAGGGAGGGACAGTTCCACCCTCAAACAGACACGCACAGACACTCTCTCAAGTTCCAGACACTCGCTCCCACGCTCAAGTCTCAATCTCTGCATTTGAAGCCCTGCAGACAGATAGTCGTCCATTTAGCTGCAAGCTTTAATTATGAAGATGAGTTGCTAAACAGGGGTCTCTCCCAGCTGTCTGCTGGCTCTCCACACCACTCCTCCCCTCCCTCCACACCACACCACTCCTCCCCTCCCTCCACACCACTCCTCCCCTCCCTCCACACCACTCCTCCCCTCCCTCCACACCACTCCTCACCTCCCTCCACACCACTCCTCCCCTCCCTCCACACCACTCCTTCCCCTCCCTCCACACCACTCCTCCCTCCCTCTCTCCCCAGCCCTCCTCCTCTCCATGCACTTGAAGCCTGGAGGACCACGCTTCATTTCATTCTCCCTCGTGGCGGGATGCGTGGGTAGCGGGGGCAAGGGGGGCACCCTAGCATTCGTAAGCCCGAGGCGTCACCCTTGCCCTTATGTTTACCCCCTCGCTCGGAGGTGTGGCGAGGAGGCGGACAGGAAGCAGACGGAAGGGGTGGAGGGAGGTGGGGACGTGGGGGAGTCGTTGGTTCTCGGGTCTATTCCTGGCCCCTCCGTGCCGGCGCCAGACATCCATCACTGACAGCTCCGCGGGGCCCGAGAGAGACCGTGGTGTTCTGCCCCGGCGCTCCACGCCTCAGTGTCAGGTCTCTGTCTGGGGAGACAGAGTCTCCACAAGCTGGTCATGTCTCATCGCTGCTGGGGACATGAGTCATAAACGAGGCCTGGCTGTTGGGTTGACGCCGTAAGCTGAAGCGAAGCCTCACTTCTCCCAAGCTTAACCTTCTGACAATGACAAACTGATAAGACTAGGGGTGACCGTTTCCTATTGATTTATTAGTTGGGTTTGTCTTGGGTTTGTATCAGCTGGTGGGTGGGATAGCTAAGATAGCATGGATCTGTACGGAAGTGTCCATTAGCTGGTCTCTGCTGATTATCCTCCGCAAACTCTGTCTCTCTGTCTCTATCTCGCCCTCACTCTATCTCTTCTCTCTTTCGGTCAAGAGACTCCGAAGTGGACAGATTGCTTCACGACGGCTCTCCGCCCCACAAACCGTAAATTGAGACGTAATCTGCACATTAGCGTCAGAGCGTTTCGATTCTGCCCTTACAGACACGAGACTGACAGAGCCCAGGTGGAGGCTTGGGTGGAGGCTTGGGTGGAGGCTTGGGTGGAGGCTAGGGTGGAGGCTTGGGTGGAGGCTTGGGTGGAGGCTAGGGTGGAGGCTTGGGTGGAGGCTTGGGTGGAGGCTAGGGTGGAGGCTTGGGTGGAGGCTTGGGTGGAGGCTTGGGTGGAGGCTTGGGTGGAGGCTAGGGTGGAGGCTTGGGTGGAGGCTTGGGTGGAGGCTTGGGTGGAGGCTTGGGTGGAGGCTAGGGTGGAGGCTAGGGTGGAGGCTTGGGTGGTGTTAGGAACAACAAACATTCTGAGACTTACTTAGTTTACCTGTACAGGGTTTTGAACTGCTCCAAAGGGCCTTTGCCATTGTGTGTGTGTGTGTTTGTTTAGACTCCGACATGAGAAAGGATTCATAGCTATTTGCAAACTGCCAGTCTTTACTGTATCACCTCTCTATGTCGTTTTTCTACACAAGCTAGACAGTGCTGAACCTAACTGATCCACAACCGTCACCGACGCTGTTCTGTCTGTGATGTAAATACTCTGTGGGATTTTTGTTTTTCTTTGAACTCTGGTTGTGTTTGTTGCTTAGATTCTATGGACCATATTCATACAAAACAGACAGACAGTGTGAATCTGGTCCTGAAGTTTTTGTGTGTATTTATTGATGTTCTTATGAATTCCCGTTCTGTCAATGTATTATATTCTTTACAAGACAAATGATCATTAAAAACCTTTGATTGGATCTGTAACCCAGTTGTGTGGCTGTGAGTTTTTGTAGGAGTTGTGTTTAGCGGGTTATGATTACTTTTGAATCACAGACTGATCACCTGATTGGATGAAAACAGACATGAAGATGCACAAAACAATGCTATTTCCTGTTCTTGAAGAGGCCAGGGCCATTAGAAAGACCTATTTGTATCAAAGCCTGTACAAATCACATCGTATAATGCTGACAGAATCCCTGTCTTCTGACTTTGCAACGTTGTCAAGAAAAGAGCATCCACAGCCAGAACATAACACTACAGTAAACCCTTTTTAATTAATACCCTGTTCATATAATGACTACTGGAGGAAACAGGCCTTCGAGGGGGTTTGTTTCATTTAAGACGTTTTATACATGTTTCTTCTACTGTTCATCCATGAAACATCTTCACCTTCAGGCTACATATAAATCCCACCTCAGTTTGTGTTTCTCCTAGCCAAGAGCATCCCATTTCTTCTCATTATGTTAAAATCAAGGTTGCTCTGTTTTGGTGGTGCTGTATTGATTTGTTCCAGGGCATAGACAACATTGTGACCTTATGTGGGGAGAGATGTGTTTTTCGAAAAGCCTGGAGGATTATTCAAAGTGCAGAGGTATTGATGCTGCTTACCAGGACTGCTGTAGTTTGATTGCTATTCGGAACAAATTTGTGTTCAGTCTGTTTCACTTCTCCAAACGCTGAAAAGGGCAAGCGGGCCGGCACTCGTAAGAGAGGGAGAGACAGATGGAGAGAGAGAGAGAAAGGACGAACGGGAAGAATGAGAGAGCGTTGAGGAGTGAGAGAAAAAGGCGGGAAGGGGGGGGGGGGGGGGGAGGGGAAGATGAAGATGAGAGAGAATAACAGGCGAGGCCATGATACACGCCCGTCGTACCTTTCAGAGACCCACAGACGGATTTCACTTGAGCAGATTCCCCCATTTGCTCACTCGTTCAATAACTGCCAGTGCTCTCTCATTAAACCCAAACAATAACTCGCCCTGTCACAAGGGCATCCAACTTTGTTGCACAAGTTCACAATCATCTCTCAGCTCTGCGGCGTTGCCTCTACCATCTTTCACTCTGCCTTAGTAACATCATTGTATTTTAACATTGTGGACGTCTCCTCTCCCTAGTTGTTTTTTTTGAATAGAGAAAGGATTTTTCTCTCTCTCTTTTTTTCTTGACAATGTCTCTCTTCTCAGGGCTGTGTGGTGTTTTCTAGGCTGTGGACGTTCCAAGGACAGACAGCCTGCTCATTAAACCTGTCAGTTAAGTCGTTTCCTTGATGCAGAACGTGAACACGACCTTCAGCTTTCCTCTTTTCCAGCAGCAACAACAACAACAACAAGCACACTGCAAACAATCACAGATTAAGGAAAGAATGATTGGAATCTGCTCCCAGTTCTTGTGTTTTTGGGCCCAGACTATCATACCGTCAGCCCTAAAATAAGATAGCTACGTGCTTATCCAATAAACGACCAGGCTTCTGTTGTATGCTGCTAACCAGAGAGGTTTCAAGTTTCCTGCAGTGTTTACCTCTTGTCCATAATCTGTTGTCAACATTGACAGGGCCCTGATGTTGCATAATCTGATTGGGATGGATGAAAAGAGAGGCTTGGAAGATCAGGGATCTACGAGGATGGTAACTGTTTGTCCATTTTATCTCGCCTCGTGTCATTGTAATGCTCATTTGGCAAGCATGACCAAATCCATGGGGATCGTTGACATCTTCCCACAAAATCTCACAATGACTCAGCCAAAGTTGGGAGATATAAATCGCGAATCTGCATCTTCAGCTATTTACTAGGCGGATATAGATTACAAGAGAGGCCCCGACTCTGTCCACCACCACTGCACACAGCTTGTCCCAATCAAAAGGTTAATATGCATCTGAAGTCCATTTATCTCCCGCTCCACAGCCCCCTCTGATGAATGGACCCAGCCCTCTAAGCTTTGCCGCTTCAACTGCATTTACAACGATAATGATGTTTGTGCAGATGGTGCAGCATCAGCCCACTAATAGCTTTTAGAGGAGTGTGAGAAGCAAAGCCAACGAAACGTCAGTTTGAACCCGGTCTTTTATTACGTCTGCTGGCTCTCTTCAGTTCTCCAAGCCGTACGTGCGCGACTGGCGAAGCTTTGTTGCACGACCGTGACGGATTATCCGGAAATCTGACTTCATTAAAGAAGTTTACCGCATCTCCCGACAACTGGATTTTCAGGGCTCTGAAAGCGGGAGGAGAGAAGGCTTGGTGAGGATGGAAGCAGCCACTTGTCTTTTCTCTGTAATCGTTTTTAACTGCCGGTGGCTGGTTGTTCCATTTCCCTCAGTACTCTGGTAAAAGCAATGAGGTATTAAGTTTAATAACTGGTGGTGGTGATGGTTGTGCTTGAGATGTGGAAGGTGGAGGGTTCGATCCCAGGTGCCGACAAATGTCGGCCGAGAGTAACATTTTGCGGTGGGTCTGAGTCTTGTCACTAAAGGCCACATAATTTGATAGGTGTCGTCAGGTTGAAAGAATATTGTAGAAATGCCACCATTTTTTGAAAGAAAGTTTTGAATTTTATTTTTGAAAGAAAGTTTTGAAAAACAAATGTTGGTAGGTTTCAGGCATCTCGCACTTTCCTAGTCAAAGTTAGCAGAGGGTGCAATTCCTGGCCAGGCCCAACCCAGGAATGCACGCCCCCTACGCCTGTACCCAGCTAGCTTTCAGTTACGGTAACTGATGGTGGTTGTGCTTGAGGTGTGCAAGGTGGAGTGGTAAGTTTTGAAAAACAACATTTGAAAGAAAGTTTTGAAAAAAGTGTTCAAAACTTTTTCTTCACATCTGGACCTGATAGCTGTCGTCAGAATATGTCACACAGTTTATTTTATGTATGATTATAGGCCTATAGGCCTTAATTCTAAATGTATATCTTGTTAGTCTAGCTTGTTAAGTTGTGATCCAATGAGGTAGTTAGCCTAATTTGTTGTGTGTTCAAGTTTCCCTGCTAAAAACATGGAGGAAAAAAGGATCGACGTTGGTGCGGAGAGACAAAAACGAAAAGAATGAACTCGGATGTAGTGTTGTTAGATATTTCCTACAGAGTTTTTGTTTTCGGAAAATACCTATATTTAACGCGTTCGTCGAGGCCTTGAAAAGACTATTGCTAATAGAAGGTCGCCGTTTTCGGGTTCAAATTCTAGGTGAGTGCCTTCAGTGAGGACGATGACCGAATGCTGTTTCAGAGTTTTTCCAGAGGACATCTGTGAATCGTGAGTAAGCAAAAGGGAATTTATGGCGGGGATCTTTCGGGGGTTGAGCTCCAATGTGCACCAAGATGTACGAAACTTGTTTTACAGACTCCTAGAATACACCTAGCAGACCAGGGCTGGTGCTTGTAATCGCACTAGACTTCAACTAACGTTAACAAGTCACATTTGGGTGTGTCAACGGAGCACAGCTCCAGTATGGTCATAAATTTACAATTACTATTTTAGTAGTAGTGTAGTACTAGTTTCCTATTATCACTAACAGGTAAACAAAGGGTCCCCCCCCCCCCACACACACACACAGAGACACTGGAAAAGTGTAAAGATGCTGTCACTGTGAGGTTATGAGTGTGATGGGTGAGGAGGATTGGTCTTTGGGTTAGTCGTGGACCCTTGGAGATTCCTAATCCTTTGTTTTCCAGTAGGAACACAATAGCTCTCTTACCAGCCAATCTTGTTCCTTATTCCTGCAGAGGACCTGCAGCCCTTGAGTCAGATGAGGTCCTTTATCACACTGCATTCCCCTCACTTTTTCTCGGTCCCTTTGTTTTTCTCTCTCTCTCACCCCCCCCCCCCCCTCGCCCGCCCACAAACACACTCTAGTCCTGTGTTCCTCCCCCCTGGTTCACTTCATTGCCTTGGTGTTTCTGCTGTCTTTTCTACCTTTCCCACACACACACACACACACACACACACGCTGCCTCATTCTTGCAGAAAAAAGGTTTGGATTGTTTCATTAACCTTCCACTACTCGTTGTCGACCCAATCTGGGATTGCTGAAACAGCACAGTGAGACTAGCGTGTTCTCACTCTCTAGATCTTGGGCTGAAGCTGCTTTCAATCGCATCCAAACAGCAGGACTGTGTCTGAGAGAAGAGGGGAGAGAGGATGGAGAGGTGGGTGGGGGGGGTGGGGGGGGGGGGTGAAGGGGTCTGGGTAAACACTGAGGAACCTTCTTTTCAACTGCACTGCAGGCGTAGACGACAAGGCCTTCACGGGCTCACATTCATTATCCACAAAACGCTTCATTAGACGGTAAACACTTTCAATTACCTCAGCAGAGCTGAATATTTAAATGGCCGCGCTCCAGGGAAACCTTCTGCAATTTTGCCAATTAGTCTTTCCAGCAACAAACTGTTTCTAATGCAGAGCACGTACATCCGGCATCTTTTTAGTAGATTACTCACTGCCCTGCAAACTGTGTGTAACGCATTTAGGGAAGTTGTTTGGGGAAAAGGTGTGATTTGTGAAGTTGTTTATGAGTATTGGGTATCATTCACATTGGAACTGATGGGATACCTTGAATTCAGTCCCGGTACTTACAAGTACCTTTTGTAGTTGTTTGTAGCAGTTTGTACTCTCTGTAATAACAAAAATGTAATATAGAAGTCCAAACTTCTATATCATCTTCTATAGTTATTGTATTCTACAACTTCAAAGTATAAAATGAACTACTGTAGCAATGAACTACTCTGAACTACTCTAGCAAACAGCCTTCTGGCTGCAGGCATGCTATATTGAGAGTCAAATCAATTTATCCAAGTTTGTTTGTCTATGGAATCGTTAGCGAGCGCAGGGCTGCCGTTAAAGAAGATTGTTTTGCCGCTGCAACACTCTGCCATCAGAGCCAAGCTGTGTATACAGCCATAGTATATAGAGGGAGTCGTTGGGGAGCTGAGGGGGGCAGATGGGGAGAGAGTCTGGCAGGGATTCAGTTCTGGCCGCACCTCTGGTTCAGATCTTCCAGCTGACGCTCGTCCTCTCAGGCCTATGTACTACAAGCCCGACCCCTCACCTCTTGCAGGGGGCTGATAAATGAGACTCGAATGAAAGCGAGCGTGGCCGTCTGCACCCCAGTTTACTCTCCGGGGGGGGTGGGGGGGGGGGGGGGCTGGGGACCCAACTGTTATTGGGTCACCTAATTTCATTTCGTGCCCAGGGTAGAGGAGGAGGTCTGCTGAAATGAAAATAGCATTTTCATCCATTCGCAGTTCCTGAGCTTGAAGTCGAAGATGTTCTTCCATCTCTTCACCACCCTCTCCCACATAGCTTACTCCCCCCTCTCTCTCTCCTCCAGCACCCCCGCCCCCCCTCCCTCTCTCTCCTCCATCCTGTCGCTGTACAGGATGTCTTATTCCAATTATTGGTGGTTTAAGTTTCTGTGGCTCTCATCACTTAGCAACATAATCACTCCATCATGAGACTTCGCTACTTCTCCGCGACCTCGAGCTGTTGCCACGGCAACGGCGCTGTCACTTCTGTGACACTTGTCTCCGTCTGTGCTCCCTGTCGCAGCCCCCCCCCCCCAAAAAAAAATACAATAAAAAAACTTTAGACAAAAAACAAGAAAAAGGTGGAAGAGTGTGTAGGTAATGAAGAGGCATAGACGGGATTCTAGTCGCATCACATATTTAATCACCTGTATTGTCAAGACTTCATTCCCCCACCTGGGAAGGTTCCCTTAAAGAAACCTTTACTCCTCATACATTCATAAATCAAGACAATGGCAATGCGTCCACTGGGTAAAATTGTGCTCTCTGGTACTAGAACAAGGAGTGCAGAACAGATGACTGTGGCTGCAAAGCTCAGAAGGTGAACAAGCAGCTTGAAGGTTCAGCAAGTAGCCTATCTAAAGAGAACTTAGTTCAGGTATCTCAGCCTGCAGTCCCACAGATCCTGATAGAACATGCTGGCTGGACTCAGGCTAATATAAGAGAACCGGCTTAGGAGAAAGCAAAGAGCAAGAGTAGTATTCTACCATTTTAAGCTTTTTGTGTTCTGGTAATCTATGCCACTGTTGTAACTCTTGTACATGCATGTTGAGGAGGGGGGTTACGGACAAACCTGGCAACCAAATGGATGAGGCTTCATTGGCCGGGTGGAAACATGGCCATGCCATGCTCTGCCAAATCTCATCCTGGCCCCTGACGCCTACAATGACTGCATGAGCATGAATTGGGTTTGTAGCTAATTATGTCTGTCTTAATCAGACCTCTGACGGTGTGTTTTAAACAGCTACCCCTCTATCTGCCTGCATGCCTGTCTGTGCTGGCTGCTAATTAATGTCTCTCTGGTTGTTCAGAGTATTTTATTTCTCTTTTATCACAGAAAAACTCTTCTCTTTTTCCCCTCAAACCCACAGGGACAAAACAGACTGTGTAAGGCGAGCACACACACACACACACACACAGGCACACAATGTGATGAACCAGGAAAGTAATGAAAGGCTTTCTAACCGGATGTGCCTGGGTTCTAATCAGTTGTATTTAAGCTTGTGGTAGCCAGCGATGATCGCAGAGACTCTCTCGCTCCTACGATGACGGACTGTCTGACCCCATTTACCAGAAAACAGAGAAAGACGTCACCTCTTATTTCACACCGCCACGCTTCTCCTCCCTGGCAAATCTCAGAATTAGTCTCGTCAGTGTGCGTTTTAGAAAGAAGCCATGGATTGATTTGCTGTGTTGGTCGTCTGCCTAGCCTTTCCGCTCTAGACGGACCTGGTTGTGTTCACGGGGAGGTCGTTGCTGCCGTTCCTCAGCGCCGGGAGCCGTGTGGGTCTGCCGTCCACGTCCTCTCTGTTCTTGCGGAAGCAGAAGACCCCGTAGAGGCGGAACTTCTTATCGGGGAAGCCCAGGTTGCGGACGCCGGGCTGGGCTCCGCCACAGCGGGCGCGGGGGTTCACTATGGGGTACCGGATGCTGCCGTCCTCCAGCCAGCCGGCCTCGCAGCGATCCAGAAGCTGGAGCTTCCAGGCGGCGTACAGATGCCCCACCTTGGCCACGGACGAGCCGTCACGCAGGCAGGCCTTCACAGCCTCGGCGTAATTCACCTTCTTGAAGCGCTTCAGGAAGTAAACCTTGCCTGGAGCAGGGAGAGAGGAGGGGTGGGGGGGGGAGAGAGAGCAGGGGATGAGGGATGAAGGAGAGAGAGCAGGGGATGAGGGATGAAGGAGAGAGAGCAGGGGATGAGGGATGAAGGAGAGAGAGCCCCCTGAGACTACAGGAGCCCCGAGGGAATGGGCCTCTCCGCCCAGACTAGGTTGGGTCTGAGCCTTCTCCTGCAGTGTGTGGACTGCGGTGTGTGGACTGCGGTGTGTGGACTGCGGTGTGTGGACTGCGGTGTGTGGACTGCGGTGTGTGGACTGCGGTGTGTGGACTGCGGTGTGTGGACTGCGGTGTGTGGACAGAATACTCAATCAAGCCCACATCCATTCAGCCCAGGCAAACGCTCCAGCTCCAAATCGAAAAGCAATACTTTACCCATGGATGGCCCTTCTGGCTAAAATTACTCTAAAACGCTTCCATTTATACTTTAATCTCGCCTAGGGGGACGAGTTTTTCCCCTCGTTAATGTTACAAAAATGGTCTTGCAATTCGCAGTTTGACCTGAAATTAACTGTGTTCTGAGAACCTAGAACCAGAGAACTCCAGCGCTTAGCTATCGATTCACCGTTTGTTTATGTGACTTCTGCCTGTTAGGGAAGAACATTGTCTCATATTTCCCAGAGGCCCACTCTGTAAATGTCCTCCAGATGGTGCGTAACAGGATCGGCCACAATCGTTCCTGAAGTTCCAGTCTTAGGCCAAACTGTCCACATGAATTACCTCACGGTGGTGAGGATGGCGGGGTTCTGAACTCCCTCCATACATACAGGCTGTTCACCTCAGACCAGCTTTTATGTTCATAGGAATTCGATTTTTTGTTTTCTAAAGAACAAAGGGATTATTTTGTTTCCAGGAATGCATACGAAATTATTATTCTTTCTCTAGTCGCCATTGCCCACAGTACCTTTCACAGACTCCTGGCTATAAATCATGTTTTTGTCAGAATGAAATGATATAAATTCCCCTGTACGAGATGTTTTATTCTGTCAAGGCCCTGCGTAGGATACTGCTGTGCCCTCGAAACTTCACCCTTTCCTGAGATTCTTCAACTTAGTTTGGTTTCGTCAGGAAGTCTGCAGAAGGCCGGGGGCGAGTTCCAGGTCTCCTACACTGTCACACTGTTGTGTGGGTGTGATGGGAATCAAAGAGGCCCAGATGAAAGAGCAGCCTGGTGGCCCTGTGGCCCCTCTCATTGGGCAGAATAAACTGATCTGAATCCTGGGGCCTTGAGCCTGCCAGATCACAGGAAGAGATCTGAGGCCGTCCCCCGTGGAAGACAGTAACGGGGCTGCCCCCCCCCCCCCCCACCCAAACACAGAACATTCACCTGGGAGTCAGGTGGCTGAGCGGTGAGGGAGTCGGGCTAGTAATCTGAAGGTTGCCAGTTCGATTCCCAGCCGTGCCAAATGACGTGTCCTTGGGCAAGGCACTTCACCCTACTTGCTTCGGGGGGAATGTCCCTGTACTTTCTGTAAGTCGCTCTGGATAAGAGCGTCTGCTAAATGACTAAATGTAAATGTAAAAATGTTCTCTTCGCCTACTTCTCCACAGATCTGATCATTAACAGGTAGGAAGAGACCACCTAAAAACACAGTTTAGGACGTACTTAATTTGACGTCAGATCACCGCAGAGCAAGGAAGCAGCGGAGAGGAGAGAGGAACGGACTCTGGCAGTGCAGAAGCAACAGGCAAAGACGCACACACTCACCGTTGAGGTTGGAGGTGAAGCAGAAGGCGTCGTAGCGCTCGTCCTCCTTGTGTCTGTAACCGTAGTTACGGACCCCCGCAGGGGTATCCTTCCTGCCGCACTCGTCCCGGGGGTGGGAGACGGGGTACTGGACTGAGCCATCCTCCAGCCAGCCGGCGTTGCACCAGTCCAGCCCCTCCAGCCAGGCCTTGTGCAGCTGGGAATGGGAGGCCAGGATGGCATCCTGGCCTCGGCACGCCTCCTCTGCCTGCTGGTAGTTGAGCTTGTAGCGTCCCACTGGAGTGTAGTAGGGGAACACCACGCCTAGAGGGAGACAGGGGCGCTCATAGATATATATATAAACACTAGATGTCTTACGGCGGAGTCTAGAACGTCCGCACATGGCGGCCATCTTGCTACAGTCAACTCGCTCACCCATAACATTGTGTTGATGCTACATGTACTTTTAAAATGATCATAACTTGCTCAATTTTCAACCGATTTTGAAACGGTTTGGTTTGTTATCAACGTCAGAGATGTCGTAATGCCACTGCATACTTCGATTCTATTTGTTTTTAAATAACATAATTATTCATGGGTAACAACAAGCATGTCCGCTTCCTAAAGCAGGTCATGATTTCATCCTTGGATGTCCGTCTGACCTTCAAGGTCGAGGTTAACGAATCCCGTGTCGTCCTCCATGTCGTTGGTCACCTCGCACTCGTAGCGCCCGTAGTCGTCCAGCGTGACGTTGTGGATGACCACGGACGCGTCTTCCGGGCCAGCCTGCTCCAGGGACACCCGTCCCAGGTACCCCCCGAACGCCCTCTGCTGGCGGCCCAGCGCCACAAACACGTCCACGAACTGCAGCGCGTCCGTCACCTTGGTCCACTTGATGCGGACGCGGTCCGGGTCGGAGTTCTCTGGCTCGTGGTGGAACCGGCAGGGCAGCGTGATGGAGCCCCCGCGGTGACTGACCACCTTACCGGGAGCCGTCTGCACGATCACCGCCCCAGTCTCGTCCTCTACCGGGAGGGGAAGGGGTTGGTGTGAGTTTGAGTCGCCGCAAAAATAACAGACTTCTTTTGTTGTGGAGTTAGCTACTTAGGCGAAGACGAAATTGAACCAGGTCCAGTGTTCCCACTGCAGTACCTACGCCCACCTATCGGACCCAGGAGGTCTGGTTTATGTTACTGGCACGCAGGCTGTGCATAAGACTTGTGTGTGTGTGTGTGTTTGTTTGTGTTTCGTGCTCTGCTTCTAAGGACCTAGCCATTAACAACACAAGAGTGATGCAGCCAAGCTGAAGGAGTCGATAACAGATTTCCATTCCTACTCATCATCTATATTCCTGAAGGAGATCTCACTCTTGGCAGTACTCTTAGCTTTAGCAAACATAACAGCTGCTCTTTTTTTTTTTTTTTTTTATAGTTTCTCTCTGCGGGATAAAACTTATTTTTCTCCAGAGATCCAGTATATGTGTGTGATTGGAAAGCCATCTTTCGGCTTGTTAAGAACGCTGTGAGTCGGAAGAGAAGACGAGATCTTACCGAGGACGTGGACCACCCTCCTCCTCCCTTTCTCTAGATCTGCTGGGAGGGAGGTCACGGACAGGGTGGCGAGGAGACAGGTGAACGCCGCTATCCCCGTGGTCAGGACCGGGTCCTTGGTGAACATCTGTAGGGGGGGGACAGGGACACACTAGGTGGGGGGGTGGATTCATAAGGGTCCCCTGGAGCCCGGAACCTTCCAGTGGCATGCCAGGGAGAGTATTCTCACGAAGGTACTTTTAGGTTTCACATAAACACTCCACAAACAAACGGTTGTTTACGGAAATAAACAACAACAAACAAACGGTTTCATGCTGGCTGTGTGAACAGGGTTGCTCGTACGAGGGGGTTTGGGCAGGGGTTGGAGTCAGTGGAGGGGATTTGAGTTAAGGGGTTGACCTGGAATGAGGCATTTCTTGTCAGTCGGTTGCGACAGTGAGGGCTAGATGAGATGATGGTGATGAAAAGCTAAACAAAAAAGTATTTGGCTGGATATCATAGAAGAATATGTATATACGGTAGAAATGTCATGTCATTTTGGACAGAGTATATGTAGTATCATTGCCCGATCAAATATTTTGCAGTCTATGTTCATACTGGTTGTCTGCACAGTAGCCTACACATTGATACGCATTGGATAAGTAGGCTTATAGGCCGTTTCTGGAATTTCAGTACAATGTCATGAACGTCGTATACAGCATCTTGCTAATGAAATCTTCTTTGTTATGCAATGAAAACGATTATTATAATGCTGAAGGACTAACTGCAAGAGCAGAGCATATGTTATGATGACACACTTCATTAGAGTTCGTTGAAATTCGAACGCACGATCAAAATGATGCAGGTTTAATCTACATGCGCAACTGTTCTGCGTGAAGGATATACACTCTTATCAAGGCTAAACACTCCAGAATGATATCCCATGCAGTAAAAAGTGCGCATGACACAAGGAACCAAACCACTAGATCACATGATAACTTACCATCATCATAAATACAATACTTTCTGGACGAAGTTAGATTGTGCCGTCGTAAACTGTGTGCTTCAGATGGGCTAATGGTGCAGTAGTTGACTCGGATCCCCTCTCTACTGCGGTAGCCGTTTCTTGTCCCATTGCTGTTTGATTATGGCAATGCAGGAGAACTGCTGACGGACTGAATCTCCAGGATAGTGGGACGACTCCTGCGTACCTCATTTTCAGCATAATGACGTGGGAAACCCGTTCACAGTTATACAGAGCTACAAGCAAATCAGGCTATAGCCCAGTGTACAAATAACTACATAGTATACTTATGTATATGAATGTTTTTGTTTTTTGTCATTTTATATATTGTAATTTTTATTTAATTGGCGTGTCTTTCTTGATTACGCATTCATTCACGTAGAATACGAAGAATTTACTGACCCCCGGTCAGGTTGATTCCAAGAATGTCTTTTGCTCCACCGGGGGATTAGCTCAAATGGTAGAGCGCTCGCTTAGCATGCGAGAGGTAGCGGGATCGATGCCCGCATCCTCCAATAACATTTATTGTTTTGTTATGAAAATATAGGAATCGATGCCCGCATCCTCCATTTTTTTTTGTTGGAGGAAAAACATATACAGTACATAAACAAACATCGGAATAATTTGAAACTATTAATATTTAATCTTAATCCTTATAACAATATATATTATCATCAGCACAGTTACGTCTTAAAAGTTAAATTTCCCCCTCGAACTAACAACGTTTTAACGTTATAACGAATTGAAATGTAAGCAGCGATAAAGGAATGATATAATGGGATGATATTATGGAAATTAAGAAACGAAATGAAGAGTAGTGTTCACATAGGCCTACAAGAGCGTCTGCTAAATGAGGAAATGAGTAAATGTACATTTCAAGTTTCCAATGCTCTCCTCACACCCACAGATATTGACGCTGTCTAACCCTGCCTGCCTGAATCTGCCTATGTCTGTTTAGCCTGTGTGCTATATGCAGCTGAGGCAGAGCTCTCTGGGGCCCCAGGCTGAGCAGACATCTGCAGAGGGGGGCAGGGAACGTCCCTAGGGGCTCCCATCATGGACAAGGCCGCTCTGGAAGTCCACATTTGTCTGTCAAACAGTGTGAGGGAGAGAGAGAGAATAATGCTAGCATGTGCAGGCAGACCGTTCAGTGCTGCTATACATCAGCATGACAAAAGCTGCTGAGTGGGAATGGATTAGTGTGTGCGTGTGTGTGTGGTGTGTGTGTGTGTGTGCGTGTGTGGCTCATTCTGACCCATATGTGTGCTGTTAGATGAGGACCTCTTAGGTATTGATGATGTGGGTTACACAGGGCTACTCTATAACACATTTATCTCTGTTTCGAAAACGCTTGCTGTTCTGTCTTCTCAATTACCTGTCGTGGGTGTATTGAGTGGTCACATGGTAACCTCAGGATGCAAAGTATTTTCCTAAATGAGCACAAAGTACTTACGTACTACACACCTACTATTTAAAAAAACTGTATTTCCAGCATATGAACCTGTTACCTCTGAGTGTCTGTTAAAACTAATCTCTGGCATACGCTATGTTTAAGTTTATTCCAACTTAAATCTTTACAGATTTACAGGAATGACAGATTCAGGGTCTAGACTGGGATGAAATGTTTCTGTATTCAGTGTTCAGTTGTTAGGCAGTGAGTCGTGTAATGCAATTAACCCAATAACAACATCTAATCAAAAAGACCACTGGCTGTAATTGGTTGTGAGGGAACCTGAAACAACTATATCGGTGTGTTGTGCGACAGAAAACACGCCTGCCAAATCCAGCTAGGATTCATTGAGTTTCCTTTTTATAACAGAACAATTGACAAGGAGGGGCAAAGTTTACTGGGTACCCACACAGCAAATAGAATACAGTGACATCAGGCAGGGAGGCAGGCAGGCAGGGAGGGAGGGAGAAAAGGAAAGGAGGGAGGGAGGGAGGAGGGAGGAAAGGAGGGAGGAAAGGAGGGAGAAAAGGAGGGAGGGAGGAAAGGAAAGGAGGGAGGGAGGAAAAGAGGGAGGAAAAGAGGGAGGAGAAGAGGGAGAAAAGGAGGGAGGAGAGGAGGGAGGGGAGGAGGGAGGAAGGAGTAGAAGTATCTGAATACATTACACAAAAGTGAGCTTGACAAACCCCGCCCCAGCCTGGTGTACCTGTTATTAAACAAGCATTTATGAGTGTGGTGGAAAGACTGGCAGCATGACAGCTCTGCGACAGTGTGTTTGGCTGGGAGCGCCCGGTGAGGGCGAATGTTGACTGAGCTGTTTTGCCAACCACAACACAGAGACTGAGCCTCACTGGCCAATCAGATCGCTCTGAGGTTAAGAGCCGCAGCTGAACGAACACCACTTAATCGTTGGTCCCCTGTTTTATAGAAAAATGTATGGATTGCTCCCCACTCCTCTCTTCCCCTGCCTCCCTCTCCTGTCACCTTACTTCATCTCCTCATCTCCTCGCCTCGGTTATTAAGAGTGTAATCCTTGAGTTCAAACTGACTGAAACGAGCAGAAATAACCCTATGTAGTTAATGCAGAAATGGGTCTTCCATACCTACTGATCTGCGACAATCATGTCTAACAAGCAGAGAAGATTCCTTTCACTTCACCTCTCTCGTGTTCCCCTCTGTATTGATTAAGGGCTGTGTGGGTAAGCACATGGGTCTCATGCAGTATACTTTACTAAAGATTCCCATTCAAGAGCTCTTAATCTTGTTGGTTATCAAGGTGTCTTTCTCCTTGCTGTAGGGGCAGCCCTGTCTGGCCAGGGAAGGAAGACACCGTGAGGAAGAAGTTGGGGTTTTCGGTGCAGCGCATGGCGATGATCTGAGGGATGGCGACGTACACCAGGTTGGCAGCCATGACGACCAGGAAGGCGTCTCCAGGGATACGATAGGGGGCCATTGTACGAGAGTGGAGGGAACCTCCCATATGGGCAAACTGGCACTGTAGTGGAGAGAGAGAGAAAGAGAGAAGTGACCATGACTAATTACCATTCTAGCTCATATATGACGGATAACCACAAGGTCATTTAACTGATAAGCATCCAGGTTACAAGATAACTACTGGGGACACGCGACAGAAAAATCACTAAGGTCACGTGACTCAGAAAAATCACTAAGGTCACGTGACTCATAACCAATGTGACGGATCCGTATGTCCGTGAGCGAACCTGGGCCATGGCTCCGGCGAAGAACACGCTGAGGTCGGGCATCCAGTTGCAGCCGGGCTCCACGAGGCCGTACACCAGCGCCCCCAGCAGGGGCACGCCGTAAAACAGGAAGTGCAGCATCTAGGATCGGAGAGAGCCAGAGAGAGAGCCAGAGAGAGAGCCAGAGAGAGAGCCAGAGAGAGAGCCAGAGAGAGAGACAGAGAGAGAGGGGAGAGATAGTGGTAAAATGGAGAGAGACAAAGCGCGAGAGAGATTGAGAGAGAGACAGAGACAGAGAGAGAGAGGGGAGAGATAGTGGTAAGAGAGAGAGAGACAGAGAGAGAGAGGGGAGAGATAGTGGTAAGATGGAGAGAGACAGAGAGAGAGAGAGAGAGAGAGACAGAGAGAGAGAGGGGAGAGATAGTGGTAAGATGGAGAGAGAGAGAGAGATTAAGCGAGAGAGAGACACAGAGACAAAGTGTTACACTTCCCTGTCTCACAGGGGAGCTCTGACACCTCAATGGACAATTAATACAGTCCATCCTCATCTCCTGTAGAGCTGGACCAGGGCTGCAGCAGATGTAGTACCCCCACAGAATACTGATGACCACCACTGCAGCCGACACACTCTTGGAAGTGACTCTCACTTCAGTAGGAGAACATTTGCAGCATGAAAGTCAGTTTACTGCAGGTGTTGCCGTGTGGACGTATACCCCTGAGCAACGGCTTTCATTCGGACTCTGCCGTCCGGATGAATCCTAATGAACTGAGCCCAGAAGCTGAGAGCCAATCACGAATGCCCTTCAGTGTTTAGGAGCGTGTCTGCTCTGCTCTGCTCCTGGTCATGTCTGCTTGCTGTGGTTTATCACCGTCAATGATTAAAAAGGTCGGTCAACGCAAGAGCAGTGCAACCCTGAGAAATCCCTTTCTGGACACGCACACACACACACACACACACACATACTCACACACACATACTCACACACACACACATACTCACACACACATACTCACACACACACACAGACACATACTCACATACTCACACACACACACACACACATACTCACACACATACTCACACACATACTCACACACATACTCACACACACACAGCTTTGGCATGCTCACAGACATACCATTACACACACACATACAGCTTTGGCATGCTCACAGACGTGCAGTGACACACACTCACGCACACACACATACTCACATACTCACACACACACACACACACATACTCACACACACACACATACTCACACACCCACACATACTCACACACACCCAGCTTTGGCATGCTCACAGACATACCATTACACACACACATACAGCTTTGGCATGCTCACAGACGTGCAGTGACACACACACACACACACCTCTCCCACCCACCACGCTGCCGGGCTCAGTGGAAGGATTAGCTTATCAACTTCTCAGCATGCAGCTCCCTGCCTGATCGATGAACCGCCATTGTGCCAGGACTCGAGCCGCAGCAAGGTCTTTGGATAACCTATTGACTCGTGTAAGAACCCCCCGACACGACTCGGAAAAACAGCTTGCAGATGAAGGAAACCTTCGGGCTGCGATTCTATCCAGTCACCGCAGTGCAACTTCAGACTAACAAATGAGAGGGACACAGGGAGGCACTGGCCTCTCGCCCCCGACTCATTGTTGCTGTAATGATGAAAAATAGCGGTGTAATCACTTCTGGGAGGCACGCAGAGAGAGAGAGAGGGAGAGAGAGGGGGGGGGGGGGGGAGAGAAGTAAGAAAGAGCCACTCTTCTAGGAAGTTGCTGCTGATCTCATCCAACATGGGGCCGGGGCGGGCATGTGCTTACTTCGACCCGAGCGAGGCTAGGTCGTTAACGTAGGCGCTGCGCTCAGGTGTGCCTGATGTCTAAATGACCCACCATGACCCTGGGGTAGCCCACGGGGTCCTTCAGGTAAGGCTCGTACTGCTTGAGGTAGATGGTACAGGCCTCCAGGGGGGCGTCCAGAGCCACCTGCAGGGGGACACACAGCAGGGAAGGGTTAGTCTGTCTGCCCCAAGAGCCACCTGCAGGGGGACACACAGCAGGGAAGGGTTAGTCTGTCTGCACAGCTGCTGCTATAACTTATTTGGTTACAATATTTATGACACTAATGACACCTCTGTAGGGGGAGAAAGTACTGTATCGGCTATTAAAAGTGAGTGCGGATCTTTCGGTGGATCTGCTCACAGCACGAGCAGCTAACCAGCTGTCTATCGGATCGCATGCCACATGAATATGAAACTTAGTGTTAGGCTCGGTTCCCTGTAAATACTCTCCCCCACTGGGCTGGCCACACTAGTGTTCCATTCATGTTTCACTTGACCAAGAAGGAACCAGTATGAAACCATGACAGGCAGGAGCTGTCTGGTGTCAGTGGGAAGAGCATTAGGACGAGGTGTCTCGTGTCTCACCAGGCCCCTGAAGATGGTGAAGGCCATGGCAGCCAGCGCCAACAGCACCAGCATCAAGTCCTGAGGACGCCAGATCAGCCTCATGCACTGTACGAACATGGCCTGTGGAGGGAGGTGGGGGACTTTCAATAGTCTGATGAGGTCAAAATATAGACAATTAGCTAAGGTTTTAATGGATTGTTTTCACCTGTCCCTAAGGAGTGTAGACTTTAGATGAAGGAGCAGATTGCAGAAGAATAAACATTTACTACATTTTACAACTTACGTTGTATCCACCAGTCAGCTGCTTGGACTTGGCGCTGGTGAAGACTGAGATCGGCCCCCCATACAGGCACCAGCAGGAAGGGGAAGTTGAGCCAGAAGGCAGGGCGAATATCTGACCCGTGTTTACCTACCAGGGAACAGAGACGAGGAGAGTAAGACAGAAAGAGGGCAGAGAACAATGAGGAGAAAATGTTGAGAGAGAGAGAGAGAGAGAGAGGGAGGGAGAGAGAGAGGGGGAGAGAGAGAGAGAGAGAGGGAGGGGAGAGGGAGGGAGGGGGAGAGAGAGAGGGAGGGGGAGAGAGAGAGAGAGAGAGGGAGGGAGAGAGAGAGGGGGAGAGAGAGAGAGAGAGGGAGGGGAGGAGAGAGAGGGGAGGGAGCGAGGGAGAGAGAGAGGGAGAGGGGAGGGAGGGAGAGGGGGAGAATGCCATTGCTTCATCCCAGGGATTCTAGAACAATGAGTTCCACGATACTTCCAGAAGTAGAGCATTCTATTTTAACCGTGTTGAAAGGTGTCATAAGTCTCACACACGCCACATTGACGAGGCTCTGCCAAAAGAGGATCACGCAAAACGCATATTTAAATGTTTTATTCTAACCCAGTTATGACTGTAATGAATTTTTAATCACGGCCACATCTTAATTTAATGGATGACTGATAAACAAAACGTTTCGGTGAGAACGTCACCCAGACATCGGTTGGATCTCCCAGCAGGCTTTGGCATGCCTGTTTGAAACTCCCAACAACAGATGCCTTGTCTATTTTCGCTTTGTTCTGTGAAATACAAAAGCGAGCGTGTGCTGTGTGTTCCTCTAGTGCATCTAAACTGTGACACTGATGATACGAGGCAGGCCAGATGTTCCATTGATTTCCAGGCTGCCGTGCTGCGGATGGAGGAGGGAAGAGGAGCTCACCTACAACGATTCCGGTGACAAAGATACTCATGTTGGCCAGCAGGGACCCGGCCCAGAAGAGACCCATGATGCGATAGTCCTTCCTGGATGGAGGAACCACAAAGTCAGTGCTCTGACTATGCATGTCTACATTTACATTTGTCAGCCACCTGACTCCCTTTCACATATAACTACGTACAGTTTATCAATGAGATACACTGTCAATAGGACAATTCACAGTGCAGAATATACACTTAATATTTATCTACAGTAGAAGGGTTTCTAACGTCTAACCCAAGGACTCTGTAGGAAGGGGGGGTGCAGTAGACATGGACAGTCAGGCGCTCAGCATGTTGTTCAAGAGCTCTGCGTAGTCACCGAACCACCTCTGTTACATCCACTCAGAGACGACGAGCTGAAGGCCAGGCGACCCTCACCTCTCAGTGATGCGGCAGATCATGAACAGGTACAGGATGAAGTGCACGATTCCGTCCCAGTAGCACATCATGATGCCGTAGGCTGTTCCAAGGTACGGCTCCCCCTGCAGGTGGATGATCGGTACTGTCAGGAGAGCTGTGAGGCCGTAAAGATCTTTGAAAGTGGGGGGCCCGTATAAAAGATGGCACACAAAAGAAGACATTATAAATACTGACCGCTTTCTGGTAAAACTCCATGAATCCAGTGATCCAGCCGTCGTGTTGCAGAGCACTTACAAGGTCGATGACACACGTAAAGGAGAAAACTGCAAACGCTGTGGAGGCCAGAACAAAAATCGATATGTTTTCATATGGAGATGGATGAGAGAGAGAGAGTGTGGGGAACGGCAATAATTTTAGAAAGTAGTTCATTCTAAAGCAAGTCAACAAGGTCATTTATATTTAAATGCCTCAATTAGACTGAAAATGAATTGGATTAATGTGTAACTGTTTTTCAACCCTCTTTGTTGTAATTAGCATAAACTGATTGCATTTGTAAAATATTTCAGCATTGGTTAAAGAAAAGCCCTCGTACAATATGTTGAGGAATTCAGCTCAGAAAACTCAAGTTGTTAAGCAGCTCTAGGGAGGGAACAGTGATCGTTATGCTCCCATTGTGGTTATGATAAAGGGTGAGCTTATCCTCTATGTAATTACTCAATCTGCACTGTCTCACTCTTTCATAAACTGAATAACAAAGTTCTTTACTTCTTGTAAAGACGCTCTGACAAGACTGGATTGGTGAAAAGCACAACCTCTTTTTCCCCCTCATGAGACTCCTTCACTCTGTCTCTCTCTTTCTACCCCCCCCCCCCCTCCTCCTCCTCTCTCTCTCGATCCCTCTCTCATCTATCTGTGTTTAAAATATTTCCCTGCAACCAACCAGCTATTGATTTCCAGGGCTGTGGAGAGAGAGATAATGATGTCCTCCAGCAATAGAGGTTGGAAGGAGATTTATATTGGGAGCTGTGGGCTGAGTTTCCCCCTGGTTAAGAGCCCAGCTGTGAGAGCGAGGGCACCTCTGCCAGGCATGGAGACAGACTGGGCCTGGGCCTGCCGCCTGCAGCTCTGCCTATAAACCAGGGAGACACCTAATCGGAGGCCAGGGAGGGAAGATGCCAGAGAAGGCTCAAGTATGGCGGCCCAGATAAACTGGAATGGGAGTGCTGATGCAGACACTGGCTCTCTCCTCTGTAGTTTACAGCGCTGACCCTTTAAGGAACTCTGGATGGTCACCTTCCATTGATAACACTTACTTATTGTGACACTTAACGAGACAGTATTTACAGCGTTCTCTTGGGAGCCGGCGGGACGAGGGTAGAACGACTCGTACGTTTCCAAGCACGGGAATATTGTATGTTTACAGAGACGGAGCCTCTGTAAGAGACGCAGACTATAGGTGTCCTCCCTACATTTTGTCGGACGTCCTTGTGAATGACGCCGCCGTGCGTCTGAGCGAGGGGGAGGAAGGCTCTCTCGCTGACGATCAGGCTCCAGCGCCGTACCCCCCCCCCCATCTACCATCCCATTCTGCCGTCCGCTGATAAACACTCTGATAGTGACACACACACACTGTCTGCTGGCGACCCTGTGGCCCTGTAATCCTCAGGGAGGGGGGGGGGTTATCTCTCAGGGTCTAACAGGGAGGACAGCAGGGAGGATTATGGGTCGGTGTTGTGGTGAGGAGCCATGCAGAGCCCCCCGGGGGTGATCCTGCTGGGTTGGAACCCCAGAGTGCTAGCATGGCCGTGGGCACTGGACGCTCACGACCGCTTCTTAGACGACGGCTGGAGATGCTGCAGGAATTCTCCATTGTCGTTCCGATCAGGACGAATCGCAGTGGAATCTATCCGGTTTGTTCTTTCAGAAAATTCCGATGTTAACGATCAATTATTAAAGTACTACATTTAATGATGTGGAGCTAAATTCAATTTGTCAAGTCGTCAAACACTATGTTAGGTTGGTTAAATCTTCGGGCTTTGATAGCATAGCAGAGGGCTGTCGAAACATGAGTTAGGAAAGCCTGTCTAGCCTGAGCTACTGAGGTATTTAGTTTAACATGCCTTTGACGTATGTCAAGTTATTTAAACAGTCGCTACTATGAGATTGTGTGTGTGTGTTGTAAAAGACCACATTGTTGGTTCCCTCCACGTCATCAACGACACAATGCCAGTCTGGTTCCAAGCTTAACCAGTGATCCTATTGTAGCTAAGAAGATTTCAAGGATTCCGCAGACTCACAAAGAAAACGATTCATCTTGCTCACATGAGGGCAAAAGAAAATCTGGAAAATCGTATAAGTTGGCTGGAATCCAACCCAGCGAACACCGTAGTAAAACTGAGAGCAATGTTTCTTTAGACGTTTCAAAAGCAGGAAAGTTGAGCTTGGAGATAGAAAACATGGGAATGTTGTGAAATAAATAATCAGAGATCATACAATACCGAAGAATAGGAGGTCTTTGGGTGGGTTCCGCCATGTCATCAGGAAGTACACTAGAAACACAAACACCAGCACTGCAGCACCGACCTGCAGGATGACATAGGGTCTGCGGGGAATTGTGGACAAAGAGGACAGAGAGAGAGAGTGATGATAAGATATTAGGGACAGATCAGTGTTATTCAAATGCTGTTGTACAATGTCTCTATACTTTCAGTCGGTGCTTTTTAAAGAGCAATCTCCCACCAATGTTCACCCTCATTCTCTCGCCCAATTAGTTTCCATTTGAGGTCTCCTCTGCACTGTTAAATTAATGAGAGTGATGAATGGGGAGACAGAGGGAGCCATCATTACCCAGAGCTCAGGAAGGAGCGGAAGACTCTCGGATGTGTGAGTCACTGAGGACAGGAAGGGCTGCATTGCTGCCCAGGTGAGAGGCTGACAGGGAGGGGGACCCTGGAGAGGGGGACCCTGGAGAGAGGGACCCTGGAGAGGGGGACCCTGGAGAGAGGGACCCTGGAGGGGGGGACCCTGGAGGGGGGGGACCCTGGAGATAGGGACCCTGGAGGGGGGGATCCTGGAGAGAGGGACCCTGGAGAGGGGGACCCTGGAGGGGGGGGACCCTGGAGGGGGGGACCCTGGAGAGGGGGGACCCTGGAGGGGGGGACCCTGGAGAGAGGGACCCTGGAGGGTCGGCTGTGGGGCGAGTAAGCTCCGGGTTTCAGTCACCACAGCATTAAAGGCTTCAAGGCGTGATGGATCCAGCCCAAAGGTCACCTACGTTATTCTGCAACGATACCTTCAATCATCCAACAGGGCTTGTTTGATGAAGTGAAGACATGGGATTTAGGAATGAGAGAATTTAGGAGAAGTTGGCGGGAAGCCTCCTTGTGGTCCAGCTATCGGAGGAAGGGCATGTAAGGTCACCCGTACCTCCCATTTGGTCAGATGCCACAATCGCAGTGCTCGAGAAAGATGAATGTGCTCGGGGAATCCCCTTGTAAACAGCATTCCTCTCCAAACGTACAATGTGTGTAGAGGAAACCAAACAAGGCCAAAGGGAAGCTCCCTAGCTGTACCTCCGGATAGAAGATTTATGCACACAGAGCTGTTTGTTTGCAAAGCGACACAATACAATGCACATTGCGTGTCAGGAGCAATTTATCAAACTCCTCCTTGCTGCCTGTATTGATTGTCAGTATACACAGAGTGCCGGCACAAAGATTCACCAAGGGGGAGGATGATGTGTGCTCAAAAAGAGAAAAATCTCTCTGACAGGGGAAGGCTAGAAGAGAGCTGCATCCATAACCATCCTAACTATAGCCCGCAATTCATTCTTGTTTAACCCTTGTGTTATCTTTGCGTCATTCTGACCCATCAATCATTGTGACCAACCGTCGTATTGCGACAAATTTACCGCATACAAAAACAAAGTGAAGCATTTTCTCTTAACCGTTGGGCTGTCTCAGACCCCCCCCCCCCCCCCCCCCCCCCCCCCCACATTGCAAAGGTTAAAAGAAAATTATTTTTATTTGTTTTTGTATTGGGTAAAATTGGGCAAACACAACGATGGTTCGTTATGAACCTTTGGGTCGTGTGACCCGAAGGCAGCACAAGGGTAAATGTTGTTCGTGTTGCAGCCCAAAGACATCCATCATGTGTCACATCTCATCCTTTCCCAACTACAGGCCTGTGTTCGCAACAACAAAACACGTTTCCATGGCGTGCCGCGTGCCTCAGATGGCGTGCATGGAATTTGACTTCGACATTCAATAGGCCTACACGAGTCTTATAATCTGGCCAATTTCACCATCATGACATGGGTTTAGACGACGAAAGTACGAGTTGGCTAACACAAGTACGACTTACGGAGTTTGACAGATTTCGACATTTTTTGGGGGGGTAGTGAATTAAGAAATCAATGCGGTACACTCACGAGCTGATAGTGCCCTCAAGCGGTGAGAAATAGAATGTTCCGCATTGTAAAGGTCATACCTGCACAATGTATGGTATAGGCCTACTATTGTCGTCCTATATTAATATATATAATTACTTAACAATCTATCATATAAGTGTATACAATCTATCATACATATGAGATAGCATTCGAGTCTGTCGTCATCCTACGGAGCTACGTTGAAATTATTGATAAATACAAACTGTGGAAGAGAACAGTTGAAATAACCTTTATGGTTAAACAACCTGTATGATTAGAAAAGTGATCACTTACTCTTGCAACTCCGGAACATTGTTCATAGTATAGAGGACCCCGAGGGCCGTCAAGGAAAATAGGAAAACAAATACTTCCATCTTTTCAAAAGATGAAAAACAGTCCCTGGATAAATATCAGCCGCTGTGAAGAAAAAAAAAACATACATGCAATCGATCTTCAACGATCTGTACTAACTTTACCTACTACTAAAACGTTAACTATGTTGGCTACTATGTACGATGTAGCCTAATATCTATTTTCTATATTTGATTAAAAAAATAAACAATGACAGCAGTGTTGAATGGGTAGAATATTAATATCAAACACAGTGAAAATTTGCAATAACATTCGTAAAAAAGAACACCAACTCTTACCGTCTGGCTGGTCTTTGGGTGGATTAATCAAGTTCTGGCTTCCCTGGAACAAACTCTGCGTTAACAAGGGGAATTATGACCTGGACACAAAGGAGCTTTTAGGGCAAGTTATGCAACTTGGTTTGTCAGAGATTTACATAATTCGTATCAGATGTGGTCCACTTTAAACACCTCCTTTTTAACCGCAATAATCCACATTGTGTTTAGCTTTATGGGCCTATACTGCGCTTTATGAAATGACTGTCCATTGATTCTTAAATTATTTTAATCTTGATATCATTTGAGTAGGTATAATAGACGTGACACATTGTGTTCAATTCAGACTTATCAACCCAACCCAAATGTAGGCATAATTACCTTTCAAAAGTTATTGGATTGATTTAGCAATCCACTGTCTTTTAGTATTATGGAAATGGTTTGCAGTGTCTGTCCAGAAGAGGGCGCCACATCCAAAAACACGAGACTGCTCAAGGAATTTTATATAAAATATGCATGAAGAGGATCCATTATAATTGTAAATGTTTAAATATTTGATGACGCATATCTCAGATTTAAGTGTGATCCCAGGCAGCACCATGCAGGATCTGCACCTGGTACTTACAGAAAGATAAGATGAAGATGTCTTTTTATAGTATAGTACATAAATACAAACAAACACCCCATGTGTGTGTGTGTGTGTGTGTGGGGGGGGGGGGGGGGGTCAGGATCTGAACCAATACTCTGTGTGCTGTCCATTCCGTCAGGTAGGTAGCATGGTCCAGTCTTTTACCCCAATTATATACTTTTTCCACTTCTGTCTTAAGGATGGCTGTCATCACAGGACAGACTTGACAAAACACTGTTCTGTCCTAACCTGTCGCCTGTCGACCTGCTTTTGAGAGACAAACATTACACACACTGTGCTCCTCTTCATCCTTCATTCCATTGTTGCCGAAAAAAAATGGGCACTGTTGTACCAGGAAGGCCTCGGATATATTTACTGGAAACTACTGGACCTCTTCCAGTTGCATCGTTCGATACGTCATCGGGTAAGGATGCATGTGACAAAAGGAGAAACGGCAACAAAGAAGCTGCAACTCCTATTGGTCCATTATCAAATACAGACATTGGGGCCCAACACTTGCTCTCAATAAAATGAATATAAAAAGTGCATAGTATTCTCCATATCTGTCAGATTGATTGTGGACATTGTGGAGGTTATTAGCTAATAATCATTTAGATTTGAGGAGGGAACCTGGAAGAGTACAGGTGACAGCCAGGTATAAGCTTGGGTGGCCCAGTGACTCATGTAAGGGTGTGATGTACACATTTATAGGCTTACATACAGGGAATAAACACACTCACACCAATATTATCCCTATGAATGGTCTTGTTAAGTGTTTCACAGAGAACAGAACACTATTCTGAAGCAGAATTAGCCTACTCTGATGGTTTATCCTGCAGTTCTGATGGGGCTAACATGGCCATCTATGTCCTGATACATGCAATCAGATCCATTAAAGGCATACTATTTTCAACTAGGGCGTAGCCTTTAAGCAAAGGAAAAGGACAATCCCTTGTCTCACCTGACCCCCCAGCACGGGTTCGTTCAAACCTATAGTCTACCTAATCTAATGGGTACGTTGTTGTCGCTTAATGTTATAACTAGTCTGACCTGTTCTCTTTTTCGACATAAATTACAAGGATGATTTAGTTTGATCAGAAACAGTCAAATGTAGCTACACTTCATCTCAGCTACACAGAAAGACATGGAGCAGACATGACATCCATAAGCCACGGGCAACTGGCAATAAGGCATTCTTGTGTGACGACAGCAGCGGAAATATCTCCCTTGGATTGGCAAAATGGCACCGTCTCTATCAGGAAGTGAAGAAAACAACTGAAAAGAATAAGTTCGACCAAATTTCACGTTTCGATCTAATACAGGCGCGAATTCGATTAAAACCAGAAACATAAAAGAAACTGGGATTCAGAATAAGTAACACATTATTGGTGAGTGTAATTCAAGGTTATCAGATACGTAAAACTGTGTGCGAACGATATGTAGACAGCTAGCCGAGCTAGCAAGACTGAAAAAGCCAGCTAGCCAACAGTCGTCACAGCTATGGATAGTATGCTAGCCGGTTGACTAACATTAGCTAGGTGTAAGCAAATATCATATTTCGCTTTATTATTAGTATGACGCTAGCTAGCAGATGCAACGTGCATTTTTTGTTTTTATCAAACGTATGTCTTATTTGTTGTAAAGTGAATGTCATTTTCGAAGTTATTCGTCGATACCGAAAGCTAGCTAGCTCTAGCTAGCTAACTAGCAAGCGAGCTACTGTGGCTAGCCACAGCTTTGTCAGCTCCTGATAGTATAGCTAGGCTAGCTTGACTACTTTCTTAGATCTTCTATCTAGCTGGCTAACGCTTGCTAGATAACGCCTTGCTATTCGTTTCATATTTGCCTTTCCTTGTTTTATAGAATAGTATCTAGACTCCATGTGAGGAATCTTTGTTGCTAACCAGCTAGTCAAACTAGACCCGTCTTGGATAATTTGCATCTTCTGTTATTTCTAATTCATGTTTTCGTTAGCTAGCTTGATTGCTAATTTTTGTGGAGAACAACTGAAATTCATTTGTATCAGGGTTTATATAATACGATATTTCCTGATATTTGTTGTACTGTCGTATTATCTAGTCAATATATTGTTCATTTTCTAGATTATGATCATCACACTATTGGATCAGTTATCAAGTGTGTAGTTGCTCAACTCGGGGGATATTCTGTGTGGTCTTTGTGTGCCAAACCACTAACTAGCCTCGTTACATTTCTTGTCTCTCAATGGACTCTTTGACCTTTCTACGTGAAAGCTCAGGTTCACGGACTTGTGGCTGGAAGGCAGATTCACAATTTTCTATAGCCAGAGACCTGTCTGTACTTGTTGAGAAAAGAAAAAGTTGTCGCTAGCAGTAGTTTTGTACAGAAGCGCAGTGTTCTTCTTGGAAGAAGGGGGGGTGGGGGTGGGGGTGCATGCATCTGAATGTAGCCTACATTTCAGAGAACTGACAGCTGTGGTGAGCCACGGTCCCCCTAATCATCAGCCTTACTCAACAAAAAACTATTTGTGTCACTGATAATGTAGGCATCTTTTATCATGTTGATGTGGAGTGTAATATATTTACCATGTCTCTGGAATCTTTAGAGTGAAAACACTTGGGGACATTAGCCCTAAATGTTGGGCTGAAATAGTTTTGCAGACTAACTGAATGTAAGCAAGAAAACCACTTGTACTATCAAGCAATTCTATTGGCATATCAAACTAGTTGCACAGTTTGATATTATGGCACAACTGCCAGTGTGTAAAGGATAGACCAATACAGTCTGACCGCAACACAGGTTTCCATGCCAATTTTTAATCCGTACAACGATTTCCCCTCAAGTCAAGAATGAAATTTGATGATTGAAGGGTGAATGACTCACAGTATTCCCTGTTAACCTTCTGCCTAACTCAGTGGCCTTGGTGTCATTTGGATCCCTTACCATCTTTCTCCCATTTCTCCATGGTAACGGTAGCAGACGGGCTGTTTTAACCGTTAGTGTGAAGCTGAAATACAGGCTCTAAAACCACAGGCTTCCTTCTCCCTGCCCACAGAACACCACTGTGGATCAATAGGTGTCTGTTCTCTGTGTTTGCATGTTTAAAAAAGACCATACACTGTTCTTTTGTTCTATCCTGTCTTGTGCTGTTGGATCAATCTGTCACAAATATATTTAACAACCAAAAATATATCAGAAGACTTGATGAAATGCATTGTTTTTTTTCAAGCATGCATTTGCACGAACACAGATGGTGATAAAACTCGCCTCAGATGAACGAGCTAGCCCGTCAACAGTATTGACTTGAGCTAACATGTAAATCACATTCTTTTACCAAACCTTTGATGACATGTTTAATTGGCATTGCCTTGCCCTGTAGGTGTGTGTGTGTGTGTGTGTGAAGTCAATCTGTCTGTTGGTGGACAGGCTCCCCCCACTATGATGGGATCTTGAAGGCCACAAGCCTTGGTTGTTGTTCCAAACAGGAGTCTGTGAGTGAACACACTGCTGGGATTTAATGCACCCAAACAGCCCAGAGCTCCTCCACTGCTCCACTCCCCCTTCCCTCTTTCTCTTTTCTTTCTTTTCTCCCCTTCTTCTCTTCCTTATCTCACTCATACTGTCTTTCTTTTGGCCTCTCACCCTCTGTCCATCTTTCTGTCTCTCCCTCTCCACCGCTTTCTTCTTCCACTCATCTCTCTCTCTCTCTCTCCTTGTCTTTCACGGTCTCCATATCGTTCCCTCTCTCTTTCTCTCCGTGTCTTTTCATACTCTCCATCTCTCTCTCTTTCTCTCTCAGGCATGTTTTTTTTGTTGCTTTCCTTCTGCTACCACTCTCTCTCTCTCTCTCCCCCCCCCCCCCCCCCCCCCCCCCCCAGCCGGTGTCAGTGATAAATCTCATTTATGGCCTCTGGGCTGATTGGAGCAAGAATGAAATGTGGGAGTGGTCGGGGGGGGGGGGGGTGTAGAAAGTAGAGTGGTGGTGCTGCTGGTATTGTTAGAGGAAGGAGGTCAGGGATGGGTAATGGGTTGGACTGTTCTGCCTTCCTAGAACCTGGCCTTCATTAGGTAATAGTTCATGTATTAAACATGAGCTATGGGAAGGAGACAAGGCCAGCTTCTACTTTTCCTAATAAAAAGGCTCCACTGTTCCATATACTGGTGTCAGAGACACAGAGCTCCTTTATAACATGGTGCTGGGGGATACACCCTGGCTTGTGTGGTGTGCATGCCGCCCAAGAGCTGATCAGAAGATGATTGAAAGGCAGGGGGGGGAATGTTCAATGGCAGGTCATTCAGTGGGCCGTTGTAAGTTAAGAAGTAGGTAAACATCCTTGGCTGCAAAGCAAACACTGCACTCGACATGGTCGGAAATATTAAAGAACTATGCCCATCTACACTGTTGGAATATGTGACATCGGCCTAGTCGGTGTTAAGACTTAGCCTACAACTAGTGAACCAATCACCTTCACATCTTTGGACTGTGAAGAGACCCGGATAAAATACATTGAGAAATTGAAATGGATGTTTGAGTTTGTGTTTGATCCGTAGTTTTGCCAATAGATCTCAGGTAAGGTCAACTTCAGCCGCCTAGTGTTGCAAACGTCTGCCATCGCTCATCTTAACTCATCATGTACGAGTGGGAAGGAGAAAGGAAAGTGCTTGTCAAGATTCAAATCCTCTCTGTTTAGACCTATGGAAAACAAAATCCCCCAAAAAATGCAATTTACCGGTGCGAGTGACGGAACCTTCCGGTACTTATCGGGAGATTTGCCTGGGCTTTGTTGCTCTCTGAGAGGTGCTGAAAGAGGAGCCGTTCCCTGGGAGCGCTACCTCTCTCCCCGGTCCAGGATTGGTCCTCGGGGCATGGTCGTTCCCAGGAGATGGACTCATGTTATTGTTTGTCTTTTTTTTTTGGGGGGGGGGGGGAGAGGGGGGGGGGTTCAGGAGGATAATCTTGTCTCCTTTTTAAACTCTCCACATCATCGAGAAGCTGTGCCAAAGGAGATCTGCGGAAACTGACTTTTGAAAACGCGTACTTTTAAGGTGAATAGAATAGTCTTTTTCCAAAGAGCTTGAGTTTCAGCTGCCCAACATAGTAATTATACACAGGAATGGCTGATGATAATGATGGGGATCCTTGGTCCCTGTGGATCTCTGTCATGGCTGCAGAGCAGAGAAGGTCAAGGGTCAGGGTCTGGCTGCGGCTGCAAAGAGAGCAGAGTAGAAAGCCGATAAGCCCCTGCCTCTACGCAATCCCACTGTCTGTCAATATCTGTCTTGCTCTCTGTGTGGTTCAGGGTCGGTCAAAATAAAAGTTCATGTTTACATCACTTACTCTGGTGTCTGTCTGTCTGCCTGTCTGTCAGCCTGTCTGTCTGTCTGCCTGTCTGTCTGTCTGTCTGTCTGCCTGTAGTTTAGCATTCATCCCCAGGTCCCCCCATCTCCAGTTTCCAGTTGCTCCATGCCGTCTTGCAGGGAGAATCCAGTCTGGCTCTCCAGTGCACTCCAAATGTCATAGGTGCCCCATTTCTCCCAAGTCAGTCCCTAACAGCCCGGTCTGGGCCCTTTCACAAAGTCTAATGGTTCCTGATGCTGTTTGATTTAGCATGATTCAGCTGTATCGGTGCTTTCTTGGCAGCTAGACCCGATCCCCGCGGCAAAGGGAAGACGTTGTAGACTTTCCGAAGAAACCGACGACTGGAAAGATCACAACAGCCTTGCTTCTCTGATCTCTGAACCCCGCACTTTTGTTTGTTACTCTGAAAGGTCTAGGGAGAACTACGGAGGCAATGCTACGGCCTCTGCGCAGAACTACAGCCTGTTAAAGCCAATACTGCCGGTCACCTCTGCTGTTTACCCTCCAGACCTGTACATTCTATTAGGCTCTGAAGGTCCGAGATGTAGAGTCCTTTTACCTGGATTAGAAGATTTGTTTTGCATGCTGGCTGGCTGGCTGGCTATCTGGCTATCCTGCTGGCTGGCTGGCTGGCTGGCTGGTACACGTTGTGCTGTCCTGAAAAGCAGGACGTTCTCCAGCCCACACAGGAGTTCACAGGCCTCTGCCCTCCATAGCAACCCAACTCTTATTTTGTGATTACTTAACACACACACAAGCTGCATGTAACACACTGTGCGCATGTGTGTGTGTGTGTGTGTGTGTGTGTGTGCACTGAGCCAGCCCACAGCTGGAGCCCACAGCTGAGTTAGCTCACTGGGACGCATGCAGCCTGGCTGAACACAAGGCCCAACATCGTTCACTCCTCCTCAGTTCAGCTACTGTAACTGTGTGTGTGCCAACTAGAGTAGCCCTCACCCCTCACCTCTGTCTCTCTCTCTCTGTCTCTCTCGGTCTCTCTCTGTCTCTCTCTGTCTCTCTCGGTCTCTCTCTGTCTCTCTCGGTCTCTCTCTGTCTCTCTCGGTCTCTCTCTGTCTCTCTCTGTCTCTCTCGGTCTCTCTCTGTCTCTCTCGGTCTCTCTCGGTCTCTCTCGGTCTCTCTCTGTCTCTCTCTGTCTCTCTCTGTCTCTCTCTGTCTCTCGGTCTCTCTGTCTCTGTGTGTTTCTGCAATAATGAAGAGGGAGTTTTTTTCTTTCTTTCAGTCAGCTAGGAAGTCATTTGCTAATCCCCTCTCCTGTCTCTGGGACTGGATGCGGCTCTGTCTCTCTGTCCATCTCTGCCTGGCGGACACACAGCAAGGACCAGAGTCTGCCTTCAGGGGCCGTGCGTGTGTGCGTGCGTGTGTGTGTCTGCGTGTGCGTGTGTGTGTGTGTGTCTGCGTGTGCGTGTGTGTGAGTGTGTGTGTGTGCTTCCTGAGTAGAGATGGCAGGAGGCATGGAGCTGCTAAGTAGAGTAGATCTCTCTCCTTCCTCTTTGATCTTGGCCAGCTTTGATCTAGTGGCTGCTGGTGGTGAGGGGGGCGGGGCGTGTGTGAGGGGGCGGGGGCAAGGGGTGGTGGTGGTTATAGGGCCGTCATTAAGCCCCTCTATGGTGGTGGTTTCTTCCCCCTCACCCCCGCCTCCTCTCCTGTACTCATTTCCACCACAACAAAAGCCCCATTCTGACTCACCAGGGCTCTGTTGGGTTCAGTCTCAGCAGATTAGTCTGTGGAATATCACACACTGGCCTTCTCCTGGTGACGGTCACAGTCAGGGTGTCACCTCTGAAGTGGTAGGGCCCTGTGTGTGTGGAGGCGTCATTCTGGGTTTACTGTTTTGACAAGAGGAAAATTCACACCTACCGTCACAACCCCCCCCCCCCCCCCCCCCCCCCACAGTCATAAATACCTTAATTTGAGCAGTGTTCCAACTAGGCATCTTGACAATCATCTTACCATTAGAAAAGGTATGTGTGCGCGCGCACGCGTTAAATATTTGAATGGAAGAAACTCGATAACCAACAGAGCAGCTCTTAAAAACTCAATTTGTTTCTGTCAGGCTCGTGTTTGATAAGACTCTGACACTTGATCATTTGGCTTTGTGGGTCTGTCTTCGCCTCGGCGCTAAGCTCTTCACAGATCTCTGTGTCTCCAAGCGTCTCCCCGGTGGGACGGAAAGAGTCCCTGTGTGTTGAAAAGCGTCCGATTAATAATGCAGGCTGTTTTGAATGACGGATGTGTTTCCAAGGGAAGTCACTTGTTCCTTTTTATGAATTTTTCATGGCATAGCTGATGAATTTTATCTTCGAGTCCGGCCCGTGATCCTCGAACCCAGGGTGATCAAACATGTTCCATTCTGTCTCCCTCATTAAGTGATATGTGATTTGGAGAACGTTTACTGGATGAAAATGGGTTGGGATTGCCTTTGAGGTGTTTTGGTAATTGTACTGGACTGAATGTCATCAGTGTTGAAGTCTGAAGTCTTGGCAGACTCGACTGAACAGGTGAGTGTTTGAGCGTGGGCGTGTCTCTCTCTCTCGTCATGGGAACGTGATGATCTTTACAAGGCGTTTAATGAAGATGAAGGCCAAGCCGGGTTAGAGGATTGTCGTTTGTTTGCGTGTCTTAAGCAGGATGAATGCTCGGCCCCGGGGATGAGAGGATGAGAGGATGAAGGGATGAGGGTGGCGGAGGAGCGAGGGGTCACACGTGTGAGGGATGAAGAAGGATGAATCTTCACCCCCGGCCCTCATAGATGTAACACCAATGGATGGGTTTAGTAGAGGGGCTAATAGGCTGGTTTGCTTCGAGACCAACACTGTCCAACACCTTCAGATTCCAAGTCTAGATTCCGGCCTATGGGACCGTCAGCCCTGGACTGTTACCATAGACAACAGGCAACTACCTGTTGTTGTTTTGTGTGTGCGGTGCACACTTTTTTTCCACTGTGTGTGTGTGCTGTTTTTTTCCTGTGTGTGTGTGTGTGCGCGTGAGAGCCTCGTGAGTGCTTAGCTGTGACTTAGCAGCTTGAGGGAGTCACTCTTCCCTGGAGTCTTTCCATGTGCTTATTCTGACAGACAGACAGGCACGCAGACAGGCACGCAGACAGACAGGCAGACAGACAGGCAGCGCTGCAGTGACACTTCACTGTGCCTGGGCTCTGTTTACCCCTGTGTGCCTTGGCCCCTGGCCTGGGCCCCTGGCCCACACTGGGCATGGAGTCAGCCTTGCAACACACATGCAGCTCATTTCTCTTCTCAAATATGATCAAAAAAGTTAGTGTAGATAAGCTTCGAGCTTGTCGTAAAGTGTGTGTTAAAGCGCACTGGTGTGTGTGTGTGTGAGAGATAATCCCTCAGATTTAGGTGTACAACAGACCACCCAGAAGAGGGGTTGAGCAGATTATACCACACTACGACTGGCTTTTTTCTCCAGCAGTCTTTTTCTCACACTATCACGCTACGCTCCTAGCTTTCTCTCCACACCTCTCCCACCAGGAACACTGCATTTGGTGTGTTCCAATACCCTACTACCATACTACATAGTAGGCACAACATTGCAGTGCAGAGTTTAATATTTCGTATCGGTCATAGTAGAAGTATGGTATTGGGACGCACCTTTTGATTTGGAATGTTTCCTGTGTTACTGTCAAATGGGTCCCCAGCATCTCGGAGTACGTCTTAATAAAAAGCCCAGACACAAGCCAGGACCTAAATAGCAGGCGTTCCTTTTAAAAACCAGGACAAGTAAATAGATGTCTCTCTCAGCTAGGCTAAAATACATATAAGAGTCAGGTGGCTGAGCGGTGAGGGAGTCGGGCTAGTAATCTGAAGGTTGCCAGTTCGATTCCCAGCCGTGCCAAATGACGTTGTGTCCTTGGGCAAGGCACTTCACCCTACTTGCCTTGGGGGGAAATGTCCCTGTACTTACTGTAAGTCGCTCTGGATAAGAGCGTCTGATAAATGACTAAATGTAAATATAAACAACTCTCAATGTTAGCCATTCTATTATTCTCCCTCGCTTTCTCTCCCCCCCTCGCTCGCTCGCTCTCTCATTCATTTTATTTAGTGTGGCCCCCCCCTTCCCCCTCCCTGCCATTTTCCAGTAATGATAAGAGGGCCTTACAGGAAGAAGACATCTGGGAGGCAAATCATGATCAGTATCGATTGTCCTCGGAGACACGGGGTCTGCCAAAGATGGACACCTCTCCGTTGCTAGGAGACGTTTGCTGCCGCGCTGCTGCCGTCGGCATGGCGAGAGAAGGGGGGGGATGGTAGTTCTAATGCAGGGAAGGCAGGAAGGGGGGAGGATTGAGCAGAGAGAGAGAGAGAGAGAGAGAGAGAGATGTGGAATATTGGGATGGACAACTGGTGAGAATGGTGAAGGGATAGAGATGCGAGCTTGTTGTGTTTTGTCAGTTGGCTTGTTGTGTTTTGTCAGTTGGCTTGTTGTGTTTTGTCAGTTGGCTTGTTGTGTTTTGTCAGTCGATGAAGCCTTCGAGGGTGTCTTGACTGTGGAATTTCTGCTCCAGACTCCTCCTTCCCTGCTCGGCCTGTTTGTGATGTCTGTTGTCTTCTGCCAGACCCATCTGGAAGCTTCCACCAGTCCTACTTCCTCTGTTTTGACAGTGTTGGGGCCCAGCCCTGTTCCTGAAGCTGCCCCCTGCTGCCATTGATAGAGTTCCTGCTCTTCCTGTTCAATCCTCAGGGGTCGCGGACGCTGTTACCCAGCATCAAACTCCAAGGCCTAACAAGACCTCTATTCATAACCTCTCTAGCTGCCCTTAGTTAGCATGGACTGGGCTTTACAAGGTTAAGCTGGGCTAGGCTAGGCTGGGCTAGGCTAGCACAAAGACCTGCTTGTGGAGACCCTCATCTGAACTCTGTGAGGATGTACTGGCGCCCCCCCCCTCCCCCGGTGAACGCTCCGGAGCGTGGGGGAAGGTGGAACCGTAAGACTTGCATTTCGAATGAAGCCAGGGATGTGGGGGGGGGGGGGGGGGGTGGCAGACTTCACCCAGCTATGACAAGGACCATAAAGGAAGTTCCCATTAAGAGGTCCCTATTTCAGTTTATTCTCACATCAGCATATCAACCCTCGCAAATCTATATCTCGACCGTCAAATTATTGTACGTGAATAGCATTTGGATTATTTTATTTTTTGTGTCGAGAGAACCGAAATAGTCGAGAGCGAGTCTCTCATTCCTCATTTTTTTTGTGGGGTTCAGGACTGGATGTGGGTATGGTGGCATCACGTGAGGCCAACTTCCTGATTGGGTCTTTCCGTTCCCGTGACAACCCCTCATAGAAGCATGCGCAGTGATTGACATGTGGGTGTCAACAGTCCATGAGGGAAATGAGGCCTGTCAGTCAAGGGTAGAGGGAAGCGAGGCGAAGACACCTGGCCCTGACGAGAGATGGACAGCGGTGAAGTCATGTTTACCGTGGAATAGACTGACGTCATGCCCACTTGTAACCCTCCAATCAGGTCTGTCTGGGGCTGTTTTGATTGGTAGTGGGTTCAAATGCGTCATCGGTCATTTGTTTTAATTGGCTCTTATGAATGTGAATTTTAATTAATTTGTTACCGTAGGCCCGGGGAGGGGGGGGCTATTGTTTAATGGTCTCTCTTGTAGCCTCTACGATATTCAGGAGCGTAAATGTGATGAGTCTTTGCTCGCTTTCAGTCTGGCTGTAACGGCTCTTCACCGGTGTCGTCATGTGACTTGCTGCCCACTCGCTTTCACTGAGCTGGTTTCTCTCCACGCACTGCTCGTGGACCTAGACTTCCTGTTTAGCGCCGCTTCAATAGGAATATGGGATTGAACTAACTGCGTTATTTCTCTCTCAATTCCCTCCCTTTTACCCACCTTCCCTCTCCTTCTCCCTATCTCTCCTTCTCTGTCCTCCCTCCCTTCCTCTCTCTCCTCCACTCGTAGGTCATGGAGGTTGCTGGGCGCTGTTAGGTGGAGTTCAGCAGGACTCGTCGTTCCAGGTCAGGGGTCAGAGGTCAGCTCAGCCAACCAAGGGTGATGTGTGGGATCTCAGCCTGACGCCCACCCTCCCCTCAGCACCAGTCATGGACGGGGAGAACTACCTGCACCCCGAGGGCCCCCAGCTGGACAGCAGCCTGTTCACAGTGGCCTCCTCCAACGTGGAGGTAGATATCTCTCTGTCTCTCTCTAACTCTCTGTCTGTCTCTCTAACTCTCTCTCTGTCTGTCTCTCTCTAACTCTCTCTCTCTCTGTCTCTCTCTAACTCTCTCTCTCTCTGTCTCTCTCTAACTCTCTCTGTCTGTCTCTCTCTCTCTCTCTCTCTCTCTCTCTCTCTGACTCTCTCTCTCTCTCTCTCTCTCTCTCTCTCTCTCTCCATCAAGGAGCCTCTATATATAGTGGGTGTTGCGCCCAAGGGACTTTGCATCTGCACCCAAGATATTCAATGTACCATCAGAGCATGTATTCTGCAGCTTGAGTCAGCCTGCTCCTTTCGAAAGGTTGCTTTGCACGCCGTTGTCTTTGTCAGTGTTGACTGCAGCCAAACATAGTCAGCGCACGCCTCTGCGTGGCGTCTTGAATGAGAGGGGGAGCCGTGGTGGAAATTCTGAAGACGTCTGTCAACAGATCCCCTGCCTCGACTACCCTCTCATGACTCCTACTGGGTAATGAGTCCCTAACCAGAGCGTGAGCTGAAACTCAAGCGGTGACGGCCATGCGTTCAGAGTCAGGGCGACCTCGTGGAGGGCCGTGACCATAGATATATATATATATATATAAAGGGTAGATGTCTTACGGCGGAGTCTAGAACGTCCGCACATGGCGGCCATCTTGCTACAGTCAACTCGCTCACCCATTGTGTTGACGCTACGTGTACTTTTTAAATGATCATAACTTGCTCAATTTTCAACCGATTTTGAAACGGTTTAGTTTGTTATCAATGTCAGAGATGTCGTTATGCCACTGCATACTTCTATTCTATATAAAAAAAAATAACAATTATTCATAAGTATGCAGTGGCATACCGACATCTCTGACATTGATAACAAACCAAACCGTTTCAAAATCGGTTGAAAATTGAGCAAGTTATGGTCATTTAAAAAGTACATGTAGCGTCAACACAATGTTATGGGTGAGCGAGTTGACTGTAGCAAGACGGCCGCCATGTTCGGACGTTCTAGACTCCGCCGTAAGACATCTAGTCTTTATATATATCTATGGCAGTGACGTCCTGGACAGGAACACAGACTGTGTCAGACTCGGCTCGTGGTTTCTGGTTCCTGTCCTGATTCAGAGATCCAGGCTAATGACATCAATGCCATGTCTGTGTTCGTCACCTGTAGGGGACTTCTGTGATGTATAATGCTTCAGCTAGACCAAGGTAAAAAAAATAAAATCTAATCTTATATGTCAAACAAACGCCTACGGGGGTCACTGGCCTTTTCACACATGGGTGTGTACTGAGGGAATAAGACTGGTGGAAATGAAAGTATCACTTGGGACATTTGGGGAAATGTTTGTATATAAACCAAACCTTCACTTTGTCGTCAACATTTCCTGTATTCTTAGAAGAAAAGAAAAAAGTGTTAGCTTCTGTTGTGTATTGTGTAGCCTTACTATAAAAAAACATAGTTAAAACAGCATTGAACTGAACTGCATCGCCTTTAAGAGGTGTGTCCACGGCCGGCCAGTGAATGAAGGAAGCCTTGTGTGATCTTGTGTTGCAGACTTCGATGTATCCCTCTGGTTCCTGGGCCTACGCGCAGCAGCCAGGATACAGCGCCCACTGTCCTATGCAATCTGGAAACCAGTAAGTAACCAGTGGGACTCTCCTCTCCTCGCCCGGCCTCTTCTCTCGGTCCTACTCCGACACTGAACGCGGTCCCTGTTCCTCCCACACTCGCCCACGCTGGGACACGACCATCGTCTCCAAGGGTGGTTCAGTAGCATTTCCCATCACCCTGCCGTCACCTGAGCGCTCCCTGTTTAAACTGTGCTCTCTTGGTAGGAGCCTTACCCACTGGCAGGATAGACTGTCTCCTGGGCCTCGGGTCATGCTGCCCGCTGTGACTCGAGGTATCCGGGTGTCGCAGGTAAAAAGCTCCGGAGTCGGGGCGGACTTTAAAAGCGATAGCAGGGCTGATCTGCAGTGTGCCGTGAGCAGCTTGTGCCGTACGTGTCGTTCTGCCCTGCCCAGGGGAGGAGGGGGACCTGGCCCTCTGACGCCTTATTAGATCTCCCTAATTTCCTGTGTGGGGGACTGGCTGGCGTCGGGCGACCTGGGGGGGAGGGGAGAGGGGAGGGGAAGGGAGGAGGGGGGGGCTGGTAGTATCTCTGCATCTGGCAACCCTGCATGTTCTCTCTCTCTGTTTCCCTGGCCCTCTGTCTCTTCTCAGTCCTTCCCCTCAAACAGTCACGCTGTCACACATACACAGACCCCCCCCCCCCTCCCTCCACCCGAGCTCTCTGATTAACAAGACCTCTCTTCTTCCCCTGGCGGCTGGCGGCTGGTTCTTTGAAAGCATAGTGGGGACTACAACTCCGATGACGCCAGCGCAAAGGGGTCTGTGGTTTTTCACATTGAGTCAGAGGCTGTTTCGACCGGCGTCGAGCCGTCGAGCAGAGTCCTCCGCACGCACGTGGCAGCCCCATGTACTGTGTGTCTCACCACGAGGGGAAAAACAGCTGTGTTTCCAACCTAGCCTGGATGCTAACTGTGCCCCGGCTGTGTCTGGGAACACAGGCGTTCGGATCCGTTGTGAGAGGGAGGTCGTGACGTGTTTTAGATGGTGAGAAAGAGAAATCCACGGGTGTTCATTCAGCTTCAAAGTAACCGTACGATTCTGCTTTGGCAGTAGTAACGGGGGGGATAGGTCGTTGATTGTTTGCCCTGGACACGCCTCTCTTCGTCGCTGTCCAGACCCGACAGAACGACTGGTTACGTGACATGAGGAAATGTGAATGGGCCAATCTGTGTTTACACTCTGGCTCTGAGTCAGGGACCGCCAGCCTGTCGTTTATTGACGTCATTTACACACACACACACACATACAGACACACACACACACACAGACACACACACAGACAGGGGATGTACATGAGCAGGATGTGTGTGTGTGTGTTTAATGCCTGATCTTTTAAACTCAGCTAACGATGGGCACTTGCTCTCTGTGGTTTTGCCCTGTCATTTACTACGCAGTAAAAAGCACACCGCCCACCCCCATCCCATTAACAAATATACCTCGAAATGATCTCCCCCTCAAACAACTAGCGCTGCTGCAACATCACTGATAACCTCTCAGTTGACGCGCACAGAAACACGCTATATTGAGATCCCACCAGAAGTTCCCCTCTTCCTTTTTTAGGGGACTCTGTCCGTTTGATGATGTCACACTTTGCTGCTGTTAGTTCACCCTCCCCCTGATCTAGGCACCCTCCACTGTGCCAGGGGGGCGTTTATGGTCGACTGGCGCTAATTCTAACGAAGCCCTGGTGGTCACAGGGTGTGGGTGGCAACTGTGACATCAACACGGCTCTATCTGAGCTGGTGATTGGTCCAGCTGGCTCAAGCGGAGCCAGCCTACCAAGGGGTCAGACTGTAAACAGTGTCTGGCCCCCAGCGCCTGGGTACATTCTGGTTCAAATTTCATAACGAAACCACAGTCATCCAACACCCATCGACTGAAACTCAAACGTGATAAAGACTCTGTTTCGGAGTGTAAAACTGTTATTTCTCCAGCCTGCTTGAGGATCTTAATGCATAAAAACGCCGGCCCTCGTTTGTTTGAATGAAATCCAGAAGCACATTTTTATGTAATTGCTGTAACCGTGTTTGGGATGCGGGTCAGAGTTCATCCACGGGTTCCAAACGCTCTCTCCTGGCGGACTAACAGGTGGGTTCTCCCTCGCCAAGTCGGAGGCTCAGAGTACTGTACCGTTCTCGCATACCCCGGCTGTTGCCACGGCAATACTCCCCCCTGCAAACCCGGGGGTCTCTCCGGGCCGGGCCCATGGGCTCGTCCACTCACGGGCCAGTGAATTGCGGGCTTGTTATTGGTCGGTACAGGGAGGCCACTGGTCTTTTCGTGAACCCTGGCCTCGCAAGAAGAAGGAAGCAAATCAAAAAAAAAAAGGTTAGTCTTTATCAGAGCGCTGGGTTCTGCTCTTGTGAAGACTTGTTTATGGCGCGGCTGTTCTTCCTGGAAATTCGATCCGGACGCCGTTTATTCCTGGGAAGCGGCGTGGGAATCAATCATCCGGGATGATGAGTTGAAGCCTCCCTCTGTCCTCTGTGTGTCCAGGCTGTGTTTCAGCCTGTACGCTGCGCTGGAGCACAGCACCAGGACGTCTCACATGAGCGGGCCGTCAACGCCGTACTAAAAGCCTCTGATGCTGGGGCCCAGGGTCTGTGTGCTGCGCAGGAACGCCGCGTCCTCCACCTGAGGCTGGTCTCGTCTGCCAAGCCTGTCGTATCGCTGTCTCATTAGACTGCGGGGCGAGGGCGGGGATTTCTGCCCCAGATAAGGCTTACGCCGCGCGAAAACTCTTAAGACCTGGCTAGCTACCCCGACACCACACGGAATGAATGGAAACTTTATTTCTCTCTCTCTTTCTCTCTCTGTCTCTCTCTGTGCCCTCTCACTCTTTCTCTCTCTCTTTCTGTGCCCTCTCGCTCTCTCTCTCTGTGCCCTCTCGCTCTCTTTCTCTGTGCCCTCTCTCCTTCACTCGCTCAACCCTCTCTCTCTCTCTGTGCCCTCTCTCTCTCTCTGTGCCCTCTCTCTCTCCCTCTCTCTCTCTCTCTCTCTCTCTCTCCTCTTTAGGTTTTCCTCTAAACCAGCGTCTCCTGATCCTTGGTCCGCTAGGCTGGGGGCCAATTTCCCAAAGCAACCTATAGGCCCCCCCTGCTCTGACCCCCCCCCCCCCCCCCCCAACACCCTCACACACCACTTCACGTTTTACTTTCATTCTGACAGTGTGAGAGTGCGTGCGTCTGTGCCAACACAGTGCTTTCACTCTGCTGTCCTCGCACCAGCACTCTGATGTCCTGGTTGGTGACACAAACAGAAAGTCAGCAGAGAGGGTGTGGTGGTCGACGCAGATAAAGCGCGTTTTTCCAAAGAAGAATCCAGCCAGTTCTCTGGAACCACGGCTGGTGATTTTACCAGGAAGAGAGGGAGCGTGGCAGGGGGGAGAGAGGGAGCAGTCGTTCATATAGCGCTCGGAGCTTCGAGAGGGACAGAGAGAGAGGAATCGTCAGGTTGTGTTTCAGCGTCCATGTCTCTGGACCCGTGTCTAGCTCTGCTGGGGGAGGAGGGCAGCATGGGCGACGTGCAGTCAGGGTGGTCCTCTTGGAGTTTGGAACCAGAGGAGGGGTATGGACTTTCTACCTTGCACTGTGTTGTTGTTTTTTACTATCTCTCCATTTCCTCTCTCTTTCTCTGACCCCTTTTCTCTCGGATTCCGTCAGCGTCTTGCTCTGTTTCTTTGCCTCTCTTCTGCCCCTCACACCCTCGCTATCTTTCTCACGTCAGTGGCCCTGTGTGGGTGTGTGTGTGTGTGTGTGTGTGTTAGATGCGACCACAGTGATGCAGGTCACGGCCTTTATAAGAGTTCCACAGTGCTGGTGACAGTGAGCTAATCTAGCCAGCTCTGTGTGTACCTCGTTAACATGAAGTGAAGATAATGCTGAACTGAAACTTCTGGTTCAAGCCCTCCAGTATTCACTGGGTTTATTGTTTCTTTTAGATAAGTTCAAAACGGAGTGTATAAAACCGTTTCCCAGAAATCGAGTCACACTATCTAAGAACAGAACTTTGTCTGAAGGGCGGCAGTTGGTTCCTGAAAACTAAATGTTCCAAGAAGAGGCCTCGACTAAACCTGTTTACCTATGACCTTTTCCTCAGGCAATACCACTTGAACGCCAGCAGCCAGGACGTGCACATGGACATGTTCAGCCACTCTGGGTTTCATGACGTGGACTTTCCCGCCATCAGGAATGGAGACTTCCCTCAGGTAGGCCGACCCTCGCTCTGTAGCAGAGTCTGTCTTGTCTCTCGCTCTGTAGAAGAGTCTGTCTGTCTCTCTGTCTGTAGCAGAGTCTGTCTGTCTCTCTCTCTCTCTCTTACTCTGTATCAGGCTCGACTGATGTCTCTCTCTCTCCACTCACACACTCCTTCTCCCTCTCTCTCTCTCTGTCACACACACACACACACAGAGTCCGTTGTGTCTTTCATCTCCTGTCTTCAGCGTTGCAGGGCAGGTCCCCCCGCTCCCCAACCTGCCGTAGATGAACACCGATTTAAAGCCTAGTTTCCGTGGAGACAGAATAGAGAAGGTGCCTGCTTGTCTCCGTGTCCTGGCTGGTTGCTAGGGGTCGTAGCAACCGTAGCTGCAGAACAGCAGCTCTCCATGTGGGTTACGAGAATCCAAACCAGGAAGTGGGCTCACATAAATGATTTCCCCCGTTCAAGTCTTCCTTCATGTTCGCGTCTGCGATGCCGTCCTGAAGCCAGGCTTTCTGGTTTAAACTTGGGAATGGAAAGAGATTAGAATTTCGTCGCTGCGGTTATCTTGATCTTTTTTCTTTTTCTTGGTGTTACTTCCTCTTTTAATATGTTTAGTCTTCCTTTCAAGGTTTCCTTTCTCCTCCGTTCCATATCTAATGGAGGCCGGCTCATTGTCTCCCCCTGCTCCAGATTGGTTTGTTTGAATGGGAATCCCGCCCCTAACCCCCTCGGAGATAAGCTCACTAACGCAGACCACTGACTCTTAATCTAGGCAGGCATGAGTTGACAGCTGTATTTAACACACACGCACGCACGCACGCACCACACACTCCAATACCTTTATGTATATGAGAGCAGTCATGGGCAACTAAGTAGCCATTAATATTCCCCTCACGCCCAGCGCTGCCAGTATTGAGTTGGGAGGCGGGGTTTATGAGGGGGGGAGGGAGGGGAGGGATGGAGGGGGGTTGTGAGTGATCGGGGGGGAGGGGGATGGACCAGCCCTGTGTAGTGTGTTTCCATTCTAAGCACCTTGTTACAGAGGCCTGGGACTGAATGCCCTGCACACAGTGCCTGAGAGAGAGAGAGAGAGAGAGACACCATCTCTGAGTTCATCTGTACACATTAATTGGGGCCACACGTTCTCCTACACACACACACACACCTGGAAGCGCACTGTAAGAACCGCCAAAGGTCCACGGACTGAAGGGAGGGCTAATTGTGTCAGATGCTTCCAGCCCAGCCTGGCTGTAGACATGGAGGAGCAGCCGTTGCTCCTGTGTGGTGGGAGACGTGGGGGCTGATCTCAGCAGGGTGCTCGGGTTCAGACGGACCTCGTCCGCCCATGGAGGGGAGAGGCGGAGGCACCGTAGGAGAACGAGGATGAACGCTAGTCCTGGTGAACCAAGCGGGAGTTCATTGCTTTTCCACTCGACTCGACTCCTCTCTCTCGACCCTAGAGGACTGTCTGACGCGTCTGTTGAAGTCTTTCTTGGCCGTGTGTGTGTGTGTGTGTGTGTGTGTGCTTTCTCAGCTGTTCTGGGACAGAAAAAGGGCCTCCACATGTCGTGAGGCATGCAGAAAACATTTAGAAGTCACGGGGTCGTGAGTCATGACTAATTCTTAACAACTCAACCTCTCTCCTCTCCCTCCCTGTCTCACATCTCTCTTCTCTCTCTCTCTCTCTCTCTCTCTCTCTCTCTCTCTCTCTCTCTCCCCCCCTCTCTGTCCTGTAACATGGATATATGGCCCTGCTGCCTTTGCAAACAGCGTTGAGAACTTGTGTCAAGGCTGTGTGTGTGTGTGTGGGCTTATTATGTGCGTCCGTCATTCCATATCATTGCACAGATTAGCATACTACAGTTTGTCTGACAGTTAGGCAAATAATACAGTCACATGAGGAAAATGCACGTCAGTGTCCTTCATCACTGTGTCTGTGGTGTTCTAGTGAGAAGCACCAGTGGTCTAATAGCTAGCAGGCCAGGTCTTCGTTAGGCCTCGGCATCCCAGCATGCAATGCTGGTTGGTTTGTTTCTTTAGTAGCGTGGAGCTGTATCAGAGTATCCTGATAGTGTTTGGAGAGACAGGGCACAGGACGTTCCTCTGAGGAATTTGAGATAATTAAAACAAGCGTACATCCACATGTCTTTCTGCTTGAAAAAAATTAAATAAAAAAGAATGATGTTTATTTGTAGTTAACCTTGCTGTCCGTGCGATCCTGGCTGGAGAGAGATGTAAACACAGCTCTCTGTGTGTGTGTGTGTGTGTGCGTGTCAAAGGGCGAGCGAGATGCACTGCATAGTACTTTGTAAACCTCAGTAGCGCTCAGTGGGAAGAGAGAGCAGTTTCAGTGGTGTGAAGGAACACGAGCACCCGGGCAGATGACCCCGTCGTCACCGCGCTCTGCAGGTCTGGTGGAGCCCTGGCAGAGGTCCTCGTGCCGCGCGGTGTAACATGATTCAGAAAGTTTCACAAAAAAAAACACGACTTACTGGAATAAAATGCTAGGAGAGCACATTTACTAACCGCTGTCTAACCCACAAACAGTGAACAGCTGCACTCATTCTGTGACACTCTTTTTCTCTCTCTCTCTCCCCCTCTCTCGCTCTCTCTCTCCCCCTCTCTCGCTCTCTCTCTCCCCCTCGCTCTCGCTCTCTCTCTCCCCTCTCTCTCTCGCTCTCTCTCTCCCCCTCGCTGTCGCTCTCTCTCCCCCTCTCTCGCTCTCTCTCTCCCCTCGCTCTCGCTCTCTCTCGCTCTCGCTCTCTCTCCCTCTCGCTCTCTCTCTCCCCCTCTCTCTCGCTCTCTCCCCCTATCCCCCTCTCTCTCGCTCTCCCCCCTCTCTCTCGCTCTCTCTCTCTCTCTCTCCCTCTCTCTCTCGCTCTCGCTCTCTCCCTCTCTCGCTCTCTCTCTCCCCCTCTCTCTTGCTCTCTCTCTCCCTCTCTCCCTCTCTCCCTCACTCTCCCTCTCTCTCATCTCTCTCTCTCTCCTCTCTCTCTCTCTCTCTCTCTCACTCACACACACACTTGCTCTGCTCCACTTCCTGTCAGAGAGAGAGAGAGAGAGTGACTCGCAATATGTCTAAACCTCTGGTATCTCTTCAGACAGGCATTCTTTAGATTTGGATTGCCCCCCTAAAAAGTTACGTATTTTTTACGTAGAAAGTTTGATGTATTCGAGAAAGAATTGATAAAATAACATTGAAGGAGAAACAGCAGGATTCTCCCAGGAATGTTCAAGGAACTTTCAGAAAAGGCTCAAAAGATCCTCACTGTTATGACAGTCAAGTGTTACCGTAAATGTGCAGCAGGTCGTTAATCTGTCTCTGTTTGTCCTCCCGCCCTGTTGAGTTGGGACTGGCCTGGAGAGTGTGTTTCTGTCTGTGATTCTGGCCATGCAGTCTTGCGCTCGATCAGAGTTGTATTATTTGACTTAACCAGGTTCTGATGGCTGTAAAACACAGATATGTGTGTGATAGTGACCATGCCAAATAAAAAAAAATATATATATTATTATTGTATCTACCTTGTGACCAGTATTCATATCTCAGATTCAGAAACTTTTTCCAACCGGTCTTCATTCTGCTTTTCTTGAATCTAGATCCCTTAAAGGGGACTGGAGGTAAACTAGTTTGCCTCTCAGACAGTCTATCATTTCCTCTTAGGCCGCTCGCAAACAGCAGCTTGGAAACTGAATCCTCATTCGCTGTCAGACTGACAAAAGTCAGAGACCGAAATAAGCCAAGCCAGCCGTCTAACCCTAGAGCCTCTCAGCCTCTAAATATAATAATCATTAAATACTGATCCCAGACCATTAAGTGAAGCGGTGGTGTGTGAGGTCACAAAGCATCCAGCACACAGCAGTGTTTACTATACAAGCGCGGTTGAGTTACACCATGTACAGTAAAATGGGCAGGACTGCCAGTAACTCTAGTCACTTACCAACAAAAGCATCATTTCCTGAAAGCTCCTCCCTCCCTCTCCCCGGCTCCCCTCCCCTCTCCTCCTCCTCCCTCTCTCTCTCTTGCTCTCTCCCCAACCACCTTTGAGCACCGGAGGAACCAGACCACAATCAATATGACTAAACCTTCTATGCAAATACCTGGCAGCTCTGGCGAACCAGGAAGTGTGTTTTAGAGGGCCATGCGGGAGGAGAGGGTGGAGCTGGACAGAATCTACCTGGGCAGTGTGTGTGTGTGTGTGTGAGAGAGAGTGAGCTGTTGTAGAACAACAGCAGCTGTAAAGAGCCTCATTACTACTGTAGCCAGCACATACATGGATAAAGGGGGCAGGAATAGGGGAAGGTGATTTAGGAGTGTGTGTGTGTGTGTGTGTGTGGGTTCCTCTCCGAGTGTTTGGACTCATGTCGCTCATGCAGTTTTGGACTAAGTTCTACTCGCAGTTGGGACGACCGCTACCCAAGGTAGGACTGCTTTTCACTTCTCCTCTGAGTGTGTTTGGTACAGGAGCAGAGAGAGACGACAGTGGTTATACCTTTTGTTAAATACATGGTGTCTTTTTTTTGAGAAGCGACTGTTGTTCTAAAGGCTTCAATTGGTTTCCTTGCTGTCACTAGTGGAGCCGTTGACATCCCCGTGTCTGAGAGAAGTAGGTGAGGCGAGGTTTTTATTGTTTGCCGACGGTCACCCGACACTCCCTGTTAGAGCTGCTGTATTTTGGTTCAGTCGTTTCCTCCTGCATTTTAATAAAGAAGCTTCCTGCTCGGTTCTCTCGCTCTGTCTTGACGAGGTCCTTTGTTATTGCTAGGCACTTGGCCTCAAACGAACTCTGTGAACCTGGGGGTTTGGGTGAGAAATCACAAGCTGTGATCTATTTGTGGAGTATAGCCATTAACAACCTGAGTCGTGTTTGGTATTGAATGCGTGAGTGAGTGTATTCTGATAGATTTCGATTTATACTAAACGTTACCCACATTGAAGGCCATTTGTAAAGTAAGTTGTGATTCAGTGTGTTATCCTGTCGGTTAGCCAATACGGACTATTCCAGAAGATGACGTAATTCACACTGGACTCACTGGTCATCTCCTCTCCTGTTTGTTGCCTGTGTTCCAGTCAGTCACATTAAATGTGACAAATTGCCTTTCTCACCGCTGGCTTCCAGTAAGGCGTTGAACCTGATAGCCAGGCAGTCATGGCCGCAGCCCTGTCCGCTCCTCCATTCACCCCTCCATATCTCTCCCTTCTCCTCTCTTCATCTCTCCATTCACTTCTCCCTTCTCCTCTCTTCATCTCTCCATTCACCTCTCCCTTGTCCTCTCATCTCTCCATTCACCTCTCCCTTCTCCTCTCTTCATCTCTCCCTTCTCCTCTCTTCATCTCTCCATTCATCTCTCCTATCCTCTCTTCATCTCTCCATTCACCTCTCCTTGTCTCCTTCATCTCTCCATTCACCTTCTCCCTTGTCCTCTCCTCATCTCTCCATTCACCTCTCCTTATCTCTCCCTTCTCCTCATCCCTCTCTTCTTCTCCTCTCCTCATCCCTCCATCTGACCCCCCTCCACCCCCACCCCCCTTACCGCGGACATCATGCCTTTCGTAAGTTGTGATCGTTGAACCGGGTCTTTCATTAAAGATGAGCTGGTAAAGGGAGTGTGCTGTTGTCAACTGTGTCTCCAGGGTGTTCCTCCCCACGCCTCAGCTGGAGGTGGCCAGGAGATTGGCTCTGCTCTCTGTTGTCTCTGACACAAAGGTTCCCCCCCACCCACACACACACACACGCACTCGTTCATAATTTTTCCCGGAATCAAACGTCTTCTTTCAGTCTCTCCCCTGACAGCCAAAGTAAAGAACCAGTCAGCGTAGCAGGATGTTTCCAGTGTTTAGGCGGCCGTTTAAGATGTTACCCCCCTCCCTCCCCGAACACACCCACACACACACACACCCGGCCGGCCCCACCCCACGGCATGGAGGTACAGGTCCTGTCAGCTCCGAAACACACACACACACACTGCTGGGAAAGCCTGGCCGGGCAGGTAGTCTGTTACTGGAAGTCGAGGAGTAAGCGAGGAGGTGGGGGGGGGGGGGGGGGGGGATGAGGGAACAGATGAACGGGGGGGGATGGGGGGGGGGGGGGATGAGGGAACAGATGAACGAGTGGTGAGTGAGTGGCAGAATCGGAGAGACGAACGAGGGAGTAGCGGGAGGCGTCGACGGAGAGACGCTGTGTCCAGTCCAAGCGGCTCGATACTCGAGCGTCTAGTCCAGGGGTAGGCAACCCTGGTCCTCGAGAGCCGCTGTCCTGCATGTTTTAGATGTTTCCCTGCTCCAACACCCCTGTTTCAAATGAATGGGTCGTTATCAAGCTCTGTAGAAGCCGGGTAACGACCATTCATTAGAATCAGGTGTCAGCTATGGTCAGCTGACCTGTGGTCAGCTGACCATAGGGGTCAGCTGACGTGTGCGTTACCTCACGTGGTGCTCCCCCACGCAATATAGAACCCAGAACGGTGGCTTGGGGTTCAAAGTAAATCAACCCGGTGGATGTCGTACAGGAAGGGACTTACTGTGACCGAGGATTTCTCCAGGACTCGGTTGTCCCTGTCGACGTGTCACCTCTGATTTCTCCCCGCTTTCATTTCCTTTACTTGTTAGGGATGCAACCCTGCACATGCACACACACACACACACAGCACATGCACACACACACACGCAGCACATGCACACACACACGCAGCACATGCACACACGTGCTTATCAGTCTGGTTTCTCGTTTGTGTGTAGCTGCTCCCTCCTCAGCGGCGTGCGCCACAGGGTTCCGGTAAACCCCGAGCCCCCCCCCCCCCCTTCACCTAGAGCCACGCGGCTGCGTCTCAACACTCTGAAGTCGCTTCCTCTTCTGCGTTTCCGTTGCCTCCCCTCCAAAAACCTCGACTTTTCCCCAGGAGCCCAAACGTTGACGTTGGCTTTGCCTCCGCTCTCGTTCCACAGCAGAGCAGCTCGTGGCCTCAGATCAAGGCCTGAGGAGATGAGGAGAGGCAGAGAGGAGACGAGGAGAGGATGCACTGTAGAGTGTTGAAATATACCAGCCAGGTGAATGCCAGCCAGTCTCCTCCCCCCCCCCCTCCCTCCCTCCCTCTCTTTCTCCTTCACGTCGTCACACTCAGAACCCGACAGCTGGACTCACAGCCTTTTCTGTTGATAACATGGGAGAGTTTGCAGACGTCTGCATGGCTTCCTGAGACGGAACGGCACGTCACGAAACACCTCTGACCTCTGACCCCGGGGTCAGGGCGTGGAGGGCCAGGTTCGGGAAGGGGGTGGGCGGAGCTAAGCAACATGAGCCGGGTTAGGCTTTGACCTTCACAGTCAACACTGCGCTCTGGTCGCCAAGGTTTTTGGCAGTGGAGGGTGGGGTTGAAGGTCACGGTCTGTGTATGGCTTGGCTGGAAGGAGCCGGGCTGGAATGTTCAGGGCTTTCCCCTGGTCTGGACGTAGACCCTGGAGGGTGGAGCTGCCCCGCTGGGGGGCTGTGTAGTCACGGCAGCGACGGGACATGATGGTATGACAGCCAGTTCTGCCAGCCAAGCAGGGGGTCGTGGATGAATTCTGCCAGCCTTCTGCAGGACGGACTGGGCTTGGTTTGGAGAAGGAGAGAGGGACTGGGCTGGGTTTGGAGAAGGAGAAGGAGAGAGGGGACTGGGCTTGGTTTGGAGAAGGAGAGAGGGACTGGGCTTGGTTTGGAGAAGGAGAGAGGGACTGGGCTTGGTTTGGAGAAGGAGAGAGGGACTGGGCTTGGTTTGGAGAAGGAGAAGGAGAGAGGGACTGGGCTTGGTTTGGAGAAGGAGAGAGGGACTGTGTTTTGGTTATGAGAAGGTGAGAGTGACTGTGCTCCAGTCTGACGCGTTGGGAGAAATCGAGACCTGGAGGTGAAGAAAGTCGCTTGAAAAATGTGCCCTTTTCTCGTCGCGAACCCGATCCACCCCAGCGGATTCATGTGGACGAGCACAACAAAAGGGCAGAGAGGGTGATGCAGAGAGAGAGGGTGATGCAGAGAGAGAGGGTGATGCAGAGAGAGAGGGTGATGCAGAGAGAGAGGGTGATGCAGAGAGAGAGGGTGATGCAGAGAGAGAGGGTGATGCAGAGAGAGAGGGTGATGCAGAGAGAGAGGGTGATGCAGAGAGAGAGGGTGATGCAGAGAGAGAGGGTGATGCAGAGAGGGTGATGCAGAGAGGCGTGGAGGTGGTTGTGGTTGACAGGGCTCTGTTTGCTGGCTGGATGAACTGCTGGAGTTGTATCCTGTCCAGGGTGGAGGGGGATTCCCCAGCCCAGCCTAGCCCAGCCTAGCCCAGCCTAGCCCAGCCTAGCCTAGCCTAGCCCAGCCTAGCCTAGCCCAGCCTAGCCCAGCCTAGCCCAGCCTAGCCCAGCCTAGCCTAGCCTAGCCTAGCCTCTCTGGGTGAGGGGGCTTGAGGAGGAGGAGACAGTGGTTAGGACTGCAGGAAGTCTGCTAGTGTTTACTCCCTCTGCCTGTGGTAAACAAGGAGGAGGAGCAGTCGACTGTACTGCAAAACCACCGACTCGGTACACAGAACTGTCCTTCACTACACAGAACTGTCCTTCACTACACAGAACTGTCCTTCACTACACAGAACTGTCCTTCACTACATAGAACTGTCCTTCACTACACAGAACTGGATACGATATTGTTTCGAATCAAACCGAGTTAAGATCTCGAGCAGACCTCGTTTGAGACAAATAAGACCAGCTCGACCATGTGAGAAGCCCAGCCCTGCGGAGGTCAGGGAGAGATCAGGCCTCCAACCAGCCCAGGAGCAGACACACACACAGCCAAACAGCCCGCTCTGCCTGTCACGGCTCGGAGCCGGTATCTCTGCTGGCGAGGACGGGCTGTTTTCTGTCGGCTGTCTTGCTGATTCCCCGGCAGGGCGACGACCGCGGGCGAGCGGATAAACGCGCCCCTCAGGGTCTGATGCCCTCTCCCAAACTCCTCAGGAGTCTTCCTGCGGAGACCAGCGGCGGCGCGAGCCGATTAGCGAACGCTCGCCGAATGCAAATCGCAAACGATTCAAAACAACATCAAGGTGTTTTGTGTGGTGGGGCGATGGATGCCCCTGGCAGCGCACCCTCCCCGCGCTGCCTTCCCCAGACTCTCACAGCACACACTCTCCCCGCGCTGCCTTCCACAGACTCTCACATCTCGGCACTGATACTGTAAGTCTACACGCAGCCCCGCAGACTAGGAGCCACCAAATCACCCTGCTGTCTGCGGGTGTGACAGGGACGGCTGGTGTGACTGCTCTGTGCTGCCTCTATTACTCACCACTGTCTCTCTCTCTCTCTCTCTCTCTCTCTCTCTCTCTCTCTCTCTCTCTCTCTGTCTCTGTCTCTGTCTCTCACTCTCTCTCTCTGTCTCTGTCTCTCTCTCACTCTCTCTCTGTCTCTGTCTCTCACTCTCTGTCTCTCTGTCTCTGTCTCTCACTCTCTCTCTCTGTCTCTCTCTGTCTCTCTCTCACTCTCTCTCTCTCACTCTCTCTCTGTCTCTCTGTCACTCTCTCTCTCTCTCACTCACAGCCTGACAACTGTCATTATTCTCAGGCAGATGGATACAATTTAGTGTGTGTGTCTATCTCTCTCTCTGTGTGTGCATGCATGTGTGATTGCATATATCCGCGCGAGTGAGTGCGTGTGTACGTGTGTACGTGTGTGTGGGAAACGGGCCGCGTGGTCACAGAGGGGGGGGGGGGGGCGGGGGCGGGGGGTTGTGATTGTATCACTGCTGCAGATGGGTCGTGAACAGGAAGTTCGTATTTGGGCACGAGCCTGCTCTGGCCGTCTCCGGGGAGGGGGAGGAGCCTGGAGTTGAGGCGCAGAGGGAGAGGGGACGGTGTCACCGGGGGGGGAGGAGCCTGCTGGAGGGGAGGAGCCTGCCAGAGGACAGGCTGTGTGGGAACACATGTGGAATCACTCTGTTCATCCTCACACACACACACACACACACACCCCGTAGGTTTAGACAGACAGACGCAGGGAAAGAGACATGGAGGGTGGGTGTAGGACCTAGAGGTGGGGGTAGAGAGACAGGGAGGAGGGTGGGTGTAGGACCTAGAGGTGGGGGTAGAGAGACAGGGAGGAGGGTGGGTGTAGGACCTAGAGGTGGGGGTAGAGAGACAGGGAGGAGGGTGGGTGTAGGACCTAGAGGTGGGGGTAGAGAGACAGGGAGGAGGGTGGGGGGAGAAGCGGGCTGAAAGGCCAGATTAGCATCAGTGCAGTGGGACTCCAGGCCTTATCTCTGTCTGACAGGCTCCAACCTCAGCAGCAAGCAGACCCAGCCACAGGAACAAACAAGCTTCCCCACTAGTCACGCTCAGATCCTCTCCCTCCTCACCCTCTCCCTCCTCTGCCTTTCCCATCCCCCCAGCCTCCCTCATCCCCCCCCAGCCTCCCTCCTCACCCTCTCCCTCCTCTGCCTTTCCCATCCCCCCAGCCTCCCTCATCCCCCAGCCTCCCTCATCCCCCCAGCCTCCCTCATCCCCCCAGCCTCCCTCATCCCCCAGCCTCCCTCATCCCCCAGCCTCCCTCATCCCCCAGCCTCCCTCATCCCCCTCCCCTCCGTCATCCCCCCAGCCTCCCTCACCCCACCCCCTCTCTCAATCTTCATTGCTGAGAGAAAATCTGAATACCAGATGACTGCCTCTCTGCCTGCCACTCATCTCTCGGGCTCTCTGACTGGATGAACATTAATGAATATAGATTCGCGACAGTTCGGTTCAGTAACACTAGGTCGTGTGTGTGTGTGTGTGTGTGGGGGGGGGGGGGGGGTGTACATGGCTTACATTTCATGGCTGGCTTGTTGAAAAACAGCCCTCTGCCCGAACAGGCTGATTGGCTGGGCTGGTGAGGGGCTGGTGAGGGGCTGGTGAGGGGCGGGTGAGGGGCTGCAGGGAGGGGCTGGTGAGGGGCTGGTGAGGGGAGGGAGGGGCTGGTGAGGGGCTGCTGGGAGGGAGGGAGGTGAATGTCCTCCCCCCCGTTCACCTCTCCCACACCATGTAGCAGCCAATCCGCCTGGCTAGCCGAAGGCTGACGGCTTTAGCAGCCCTACGTTTAGCAGAGCTCAAGTCTGATCTTGCCCAGGAAAATAGCTCTCTCTCTCACACACACACACACACACATACACAAGACAGACACGCACGTATACAAGTGGTAATCACAGGGCTTCCAGAAAAACAGTGATTAGCTGCGTGTTTGTGTGCGCGTTTCAGAACCTCTTCCCAACACCCACACACACACACGCCACTCGCCACATCCTGTACCTGTGTTTTCGTCAGTCCCTCTGTTACTCTCCGAGCGGCGGAGAACATGATCGTTGACACGCAGACACGCACAGCAAACAGTGAGCCCCCATCTCCAGCCCCTCCTGAGCCATGTTGACAGTCAAGAGGGGCCTCGTTTGTGGTCTGGCTCCGTTAAAACAAGGCTGCCAGGTTTCGCCACATTAGCCTCGTCATGTTAGGGATCAGCTAGCTAAGGATTAGCCGGCGTGTTAGCTGAGGGGCTAGTTCCCCCTGGCCTGCGCTGCCCGGCTGTCTATCACGCAGGAGCGTGTTCCATCCGGCTGGGGAACACTCCACACAGGAGGAAACAGGCTGTTTAAAATGGAGGGGTAACATTAGCCTGTTGTCATTCATGATGTCATACCAGTGGCGTTAACTTGTCAGACTTGACCTAGCCATTCACGGTGCCCTGCTATTTGTGTGTGTGCGTGTGTGTGTGTTTGTGTCAGGAGAGTGTGTACTGTTGTGTTTGTGTAAGGCCATGTGTTTTCGTTCTCTGGTTATTGCCTGGATGTGTGGGGGTGTGGGAGATATCAGCAAGGACATCAAACTAGGGGGTGTGGACTACACGCACACACACACACACACACACCCATCGTATGCTCACATGCAAACGTTCCCATTTACAGTTTCTCTCTCTCTCTCTCTCTCTCCCTCCTTCTTTTCTTCTTTCTCTCTCTTTTTCTCTTTCTCTTTCTGTCTTTCTCACACAAACATTCTCTGGGTAAACACAGTCCCAGCCAGGCGTGTCCTTGGTCGGCCTGTTCTCCTTCCCTCGCCCCCTGGTTTCCAGGGTTCGGGTCAACCCCAGCCCACACTGCTCCTGGGGGACTCCTCACTGAGCTGGGCATGCACATTGGTTGGCTGTATAGATAGGAAGGCAGCCATGCCTGAAATGAGCTGTACTCTCTACACTCACACACACACACACTGTACTTTCAAACTCATTGTCACACACACACACACACACACATAGAAAACATACATATGCAGAAACGCATACATACACACACATAAATACTCCCTCTGCCTCACACACACGTTTCCACACGCGCGGAGAGGGGAGGTGTGTGTTGAGCGCAGGACGTGTGTGTCCCAGGTGTCACCCTCTCCTCTCCACCAGAGGAACACCAGGCCCTTCCCCCGAGCGCGTCTGGGTCAAAAACAAGCTCCGCCATCATGCACGGCTGCCTTCCCTACAGTCAAATCCAGCTCCGTTCAAGCAGACCTCGACCGCTTTCCACGCTCTGTTATCTGGCATTTCTATCAGGAACACACCGAGGACGGCCACACCGCTGGGTAAATGGCCTTCGTCAAGGTGATTTGTTTGTGCAAATTGAATGTGTACAAGACAGGGACATAAGCCCTGAGGACCAGTGTTCAGGAACAGTGTTCCCTTAGGAACAGTGTTCCCTAGAAGAGACATGTTGTTAAAGCCGTTTGTGAGAACAAGTCTGGTTTACTTGTTTGCTAATTAGTTTTTTTTTCCCCCCCTGAGTCATGGGTAGAGAGTTCCTGTTCTGAGGAAGTGTGTTGAAATCCACTGTTTGTCGTGTTACAGGCCTTCTGCTTCGCTGGTGTCATATGAAAATGACTGTGCCAAGACGCAGTTCCCTGTGTTTGGGTCCTGTTAATACAACACCAGACAAAAGTAGTAAAACAATGACATCGATTGAAAGCAAATGATAAGGAAGGAAGAATGAATGAAGGAATCATTTCCCCTCCCTTAACACTCTCTCCCCTCTCTCTCTCTCTCTCTCATCATCTCTCTCTCATCTCTCTCTCCTCTCTCTCTCTCTCTCTCTCCCTCCCATCTCTCCCTCTCTCCCTCCCGTCTCAGGACCTGTCATGCATAGATGACCTCTCCAACACATCGCTGTTCTCCTCTCCGGCCGACTCGCTGTCGGAGTACGCCGACGCCCAGAACCTGATCAGCACGGACAGCCTGTCCCACGGCCTCACCATATGGGACGTCAACACCAATACCTCGGGCCCCGCCGGCCCCGCAGGCCCCGCAGGTCCCGCCTCCACACCAGCACAGAGCCAGCTGGAGGTCAGGCCGGGCAACACACACCTGTCTGTCTATGTCTCTCTCTCTCTCTGTTTCTGTCTCTCTATGTCTGTCTCGTTATGTGTGTCTCTCTCTCTCTCTCTCTGTTTCTGTCTCTCTGTCTTTCTATGTCTCTCTCTCTGTCTCTGTGTCTCTCTTTCTATGTCTCTCTCTGTTTCTGTCTCTGTGTCTCTCTTTCTATGTCTGTCTGTCTCTCTATGTCTCTCTCTCTCTGCCTCTCTATATCTCCCGCCACCCACGTATGCAAACATTGTAAATGTTATTCCCCCCCAAACCTCCATCCACAGGTACAGAATGTGTCCACATGCATGTGTGTAGATCTAGTGGGCTGCCAACTCACACAGCCGTGTTCATATCAACACACCCATGTCCAATCTGAGAGTGAACACTCAAGATGGTTAATGTGACTGGGGTCATGTGTTCTGGGGAAGGGCAAAGAGACACATGTTATACTGGAATAAGAGGGAATGCTCCTCAAATATGTCCCACATAGAAATCCCCTCTCTTGGGGGGGAGGGGGGGGGTGTTTAACTGCCGTTTGAGTGACCTGTTAAGTGACTGTTTTCCTATTTGTTCTCACAATGCAAACCAATCAACATGACACACTTGTGTAGCGATTTGCTGTTGTCTGTTTTCGCCATTTGATGACAAATCTATTGTGAATTGCGCACACACAGGACGCACACACAGGACACGCACACACAGGACACGCACACACAGGACACGCACACACAGGACACGCACACACAGGACACGCACACACAGGACACGCACACACAGGACACGCACACACAGGACAGCACACACAGGACACGCACACACAGGACACGCACACACAGGACACGCCACACACAGGACACGCACACACAGGAACGCACACACAGGACACGCACACAGGACACGCACACAGGACACGCACACACAGGACACGCACACAGGACACGCACACACAGGACACGCACACACAGGACACGCACACACAGGACACGCACACAGGACACCGCACACACAGGACACGCACACCACAGGACACGCACACAGGACACGCACACAGGACACGCACACAGGACACGCACACAGGACACGCACACAGGACACGCACACAGGACACGCACACAGGACACACACACAGGACACACACAGGACACACACACACGCACACACAGGACACACACAGGACACAAACACACTTGTTTTTTTGTTTGTGGTTTTGTTCATTTTTTTTTTGCATTTGGTTTGAGTTTTGTTTTGTTTGTGTTCTTTGCAGCTGAATGGCTCCAGCAGGTTTCAGGGTTTAAGCAGTTTGGAGGAAATCACTGCCATAATCAGCACTCCCCCTTTTGGAGGATTCCAGGTAGCTTCCCCAACCCCCGAATCAGGCCGTAACAGGAGAGGGGAACACAGCGCTCAGACCAAGCCCAGACTGCCTGCTCAGACTGCTAGCCCAAACTGACCACATTGTTGTAAACTGACCACATAATTTTAAACGGACCTAAAAATGCGTATGTTTTCGAAATTACGCAATGCAAAATGGATCTCAAGACTTCTCTGGTATATTTCAGATCATTCCTGATCATGCAAATAGTATATATACTCTATAGATACATAGAAACATTTCTGTAATGAATGCGGTCAGTGTGGGCAGCTTCTCTAAGTAGGCTTGTGGGGTTTCCCTATAAACTTTTCCAAAAAGCCCTCGCTACGATACTAACGTTCCCCCAGCAGGGCCCTAACTGCCCCTAACACTGCACTTAAAGCAAACCTCAGCACCTTCCTTTCCAACTCCGACCTTCAATCTGCCGCTTTCATTTGGACTCTCACCCTTTCCCTTCGCCTCGGTCCACTTTCGTTTCACCTCGGTCGTTCTGGTGGTCGTAGTCGTCGACAGCCAAGCCCGAGGGTTCCAACGCCGAGAGGTGGACCCGTAAGGGAGGAGCTTCCTGTTGTGAGGGGGATGTAAACTCCATTTCCCATGTTCCCTTGCTGCGGCTGCAGGCTCCGAGGACGCAGACGCCTGCGGAGGAGGAGGAGGAGGCAGAGGAGGAGGAGACGGAGGAGCTGGGGCATGTGGACACGTACGCCGACTACAAGCCCTCCAAATGTACGCTGCACCTCCCCGCACATCGACGAGCAGCACAACACACAGGCCAGCGTTACATTAGGATAGAACAGATATGATATCTACATGACTGGGCTTGAGCCACTGGATGATCTCACGTGTTCCTCGGACGGCAGCTCTTTTTGTCTTGTGGAGGGGATATCGTGTGTAGCTGAACAAGTTGAAGTCCTGTTTTCCCTGTCAGCTAGTCTTGTTGTGCTCCTCAGACACGGCTGTTTCATTCCCCCTGTCTCTCCTCCCTCTCAACCCTCTCCGCTCTCGCTCTCTCTCTCTCTCTCTCGGTCTCTCTCTGTGTCTCTCTCTCCTCTCTCTGTGTCTCTCATCTCTCTCCTCCAGCCACCATCGGGATCTCCCACCCAGACATTGTGGTGGAGACCAACACGCTGTCCAGCGTCCCCCCTCCTGACATCACCCTACACTCTGTCCATTCCTGACCCCATCATCAACAACGGCCTGCTCTCCGCTCTGCAGCTGGAGGCCATCATCTACGCCTGCCAGGTAACCCCCCATCGCTAGGCAACCCCCCTCCCCCCCGCCCTAAACCTCACCTGCTGGAGACTGCTTCTCTCTGCCCCCCCCGCCCTGATTCATCAATAAGCCACTCAGTCACTGTGTCTGTCTGTGCTGTACATTGATTCACCATGATATTGATGATTTCTGTGTAGAGGATAATGATGAATACTGGGTGAGGTTTGCATGTGTGTACGTGACCGTGTCTGAAGTGCCCTCCCCTCCTCCCTCCTCCCTCCTCCCCTCCTCCTCCTCCCTCCTCCCTCCTCCCCTCCTCTCCTCCTCCCTCCTCCCCCTCCTCCCCTCCTCCTCCTCCTCTCCTCCTCTCCTCCTCCCCCTCCTCCCTCCTCCCCTCCTCTCCTCCTCCCCTCCTCCCTCCTCCCTCCTCCTCCTCCCTCCTCACCTCCTCCTCTCCTCCTCCCTCCCTCCTCCCCTCCCCAGCAACACGAGGTGATCCTGCAGAACAACCAGCGAGCGGGCTTCCTGATCGGAGACGGTGCCGGCGTGGGGAAGGGCCGCACGGTAGCCGGCATCATCCTGGAGAACTACCTGAAGGGCAGGAAGAGAGCGCTCTGGTGAGACCACGCCTCCCTCGCCACCCCCCACACACCTCCCCCACGCCTCCCCCGCCACCCCAACGCCTAGCAGGCGCGCCCGTCCTGGGCGCCACGGTGCTGATCCACCCTCCTCACATCTCTCTCTTTAACTCTCTGCTCCTCTCAGGTTTAGCGTCTCCAACGACCTCAAGTACGACGCCGAAAGAGACCTGAAAGACATCGACGCCCCCATCATCCCTGTGCATGCCTTAAACAAGGTGAGCCCCCCCCCCCCGCCCCCTCCTGAACGCTCGCTCGCGTTCTACGTTAACGCCGCGCGCGGCACCGATAAGTGCGCCGCCGAGTCTAACCGGTTTCCGGAATCCTCCGCAGATAAAGTATGGAGACACAGCTACCTCAGAGGGCGTCCTGTTTGCTACCTACTCCGCTCTGATCGGAGAGAGCCAGGCCGGAGGCCAGCACCGGACCAGACTCAAGCAGATCCTGGACTGGTGTCAACCCGGCTTCGACGGAGTCGTATCCTCTCTGGTCTCTTTAGCCCCGCCCTTCTAGACTGTTCCGGTCCAGTGGATAAGTGTAGAATATCTGGGTTATCACCACCGTCTCTGGCCGGACACAGGGATGGATATTGTAGTAAAGCACTTGAATTGAGTTAGCAGGCCACCTGTTTCCTGTTCCCCCTATTGACCTATATAGTCCTGAACCGAAACTAAGAACCGTGTAGCTCATTGGTCGACCATCCGGCCTGGCAGCACTGAGGCAGGTCTGAGAGGCTGGGTCAGGCTGGACCAGCTCTCTGTGTGTGTTGGCTTTAGTCTGTGTGTGGGCCCCTGGAACCTCTGGGGGGCCCTAGTCAGCGTGTTGGCCCTTGACCCCGCCCCCCACTGCAGATTGTGTTTGACGAATGCCACAAAGCCAAGAACGCCACGTCCACCAAGATGGGCAAGGCAGTGCTGGACCTGCAGAACAAGCTGCCACTGGCCAGGGTGGTCTACGCCAGTGCCACAGGTGAGGGCCACTCACACACACACACACACACTCACACACACTCACACACACACACTCACACACACACGTTTGTGTTGTTCTGTCCGTGACGAACGGCCACCGTCACAGCTGCTCTCGGTCTCTCTCAGATTGTATCTGGTGCTCGTGTCTCTCCCCTCTCTCGCTCTCCCTCCCACTCTCGCTCTCCCTCTCTCGCTCTCCCTCTCCTCTCTCCCTTTCCCTCCCTCTCTCCCCTCTCTTGCTCTCCCTCCCTCTCTCCCTCTCTCGCTCTCCCGTCGGGAGCGGAGAACATCCTGTCGATAACGAGGCCTCCTCTGTGTGCCCAGGTGCCTCCGAGCCAAAGAACATGATCTACATGAGCCGCCTGGGGATCTGGGGCGAGGGCACGCCCTTCAAGACCTTCGACGACTTCCTGCACGCCATCGAGAAGAGGTGCGCTCTCCTCCGGTCCTCCTCTGGCCCCTGCCAGCTGGCCCCACCCCCTGCCAGCTGGCTCCATCCCCCGGCCAGCTGGCTCCACCCCCTGCCAGCTTGCTCCACCCCCTGCCAGCTGGCTCCACCCCCTGCCAGCTTGCTCCACCCCCTGCCAGCTGGCCACACCCCCTGCCAGCTGGCCACACCCCCCAGCCGTGTCACTGGGACCTGACATGACGTTGTGTTCTTTTTTTCTTCTTCTTCAATGATTGACAGGGGTGTGGGCGCCATGGAGATCGTCGCCATGGACATGAAGGTGAGCGGCATGTACATCGCCCGGCAGCTGAGCTTCTCCGGGGTGTCGTTCCGCATCGAGGAGATCGGCCTGGACGACGACTTCAAGCTGGTCTACAACAAGGCGGCCAAACTGGTGGGTCTCCCCTCCCCCCCCTCCGCACGCGCCCACCAGAGGCCTGAGACTGCGTGTGTGTGTGTCAGTATAGACACGTGTGTGTAACGTGCTTCCCCCCCCCCCCCCAGTGGGCCGAGGCGCTGGCCACGTTCACGCGGGCGGCCGACGAGCTGGGCCTGGTGAGCAGGAAGTCTCTGTGGGGGCAGTTCTGGTCGTCGCACCAGCGCTTCTTCAAGTACCTCTGCATCGCCGCCAAGGTGCGCTGCCTGGTGGAGCTGGCTAAGAAGGAGCTGCTGGCGGGCAAGGTCAGTCACCCCGCGGGTCACACCGCCCCGTCTGCTGGCACGTGGGCATCGCTCCCGTGACTGTAAGCTGCTGTGTGTTGTGGTGGGTGTGGTGGGTGAAGAGGCTCACGCTGTCCTGCTCGTGTCCGTCCTCAGTGCATCGTGGTGGGGCTGCAGTCCACGGGGGAGGCCCGCACCCGGGAGGTCCTGGACGAGAACGACGGCCACCTGGACCGATTCGTTTCTGCTGCTGAGTGAGTGGCATGTTAACCTGTGTATGTTGGTGTGTGTGAGAGCGTGTGAGAGCGTGTGTGTGGGTGTGTGTGGGTGTGTGTGGGTGCGTGTGGGTGTGTGTTGGTGTATGTGAGAGTGTGTGTGAGAGTGTGTGTGGGTGTGTGTGGGCTGTTACTTGGCTGTTACTTGGCTGTCCTCGTCACGCCAGCTAAATCCCTCTAATGTCTCCTGAAGGTGTCTGATCCGTGACAGGTAGTATTTAAGTCTGTTCCTGTTTGATTGGGCTCAGCCCTGATTCAGCCCCTCCCAGCTCACTTTGTGGCTTCCACGGTACTTTCCTTACTCTCATGAATGTGGTTTGGAATGTGCGTTGTGCCAGGCACTGGTCTGTGTGCAAACACCGCCTTAACCTGTGCACGAAGAGACATCGTGAGGATGGGAGGGAGGAGGGAGGGAAGAGGGCCCGGAAGATTCCTCTGTCGAAGTTTTAAACAAAAGCAATAAAGGCTTAAAGGAAGAACACCAGCACTCTGCTATGCCGACATACCAGAGTGTCTGCTAGTCTGCCTGCCTCACCTGTCCTGCTGCTAGACAAGAAGACAGTTACATAAGGAGCTTAATCAGAAGCTTCCTGTCATAGCTGCCACAGTGACTGATGGCTTCGTGCTGCAGAGATGTGTCTTGAACCAGAAGGGGGGCTGGCTGGCTGTTTGACTGTCTGTCTGTTTGACTGACTGGCTGTTTGACTGTCTTAACTCGACTGGTCCCTGTGTCAGTCTAACCGTCTCTGTTCTCCTGTGCGTGTCCCCCCAGGGGTGTGTTCCATTCTCTGGTGATGAAGCACTTTCCCTCAGAGAAGCAGAGGAGAGAGAAGGGCCCTGGGAACAAGAGGAAACGTAAGAGAGTCTGCCAGAACGTTCTAGAAACAAACCGAATTGCAATTTTTTTTAAACCACATCTGCTTCCCATTCCCATGGCGGGACTGTGGTCGAGGGGGTCTAACCTGCTGCGGGTTCTTCCTGCCGTCAGGTAAACCCAGGGGCCGGCAGCCCAAGCTGCCCAAGCACGCGGTGGAGATCAGCGGGGTGATCAACATCAGCGACGACAGCAGCACCGACTCCGACGCCATGGAGACGGACTCCAACTCCTCGCCCGACTCGCTGCTCGACAACGACGACGTGATCTTCGTCAACCACACCAGCTGCCACACAGGTAGGGGGGGGGGGGGCTGCCGCCTTGGGGGGGGGGGGGGGGAGGGGGGGGGGGCACGGGGATTCATGTTCATGGTCGGAAGGGAGGAATTCTTATCGGTGGAATAGTGTCTGGAAAACAGGGTTTTTAGATGCATACGCTGTTCAGAATAGATGTAAACAAGATGGTTAACCAAAAAACGGTCCTCTACGGATCCTTCCGGAGCAGAGCGTCAGGGCCTGTCAAGATTTGAAAGGGGCCGGCGCTGCCGTGCGGCGGTTTGACGGCGCCCTGCTGGGCTTACGGCGCTAAACGCTCCTCCTGTTTCCCCCACAGCCAAGATCGAGGAGATGAAACACAGCCTCCTGAACAGGATCACAGAGCTGGGGAAGGAGCTCCCGCTGAACACCCTGGACGAGCTCATCGACAAGTTCGGAGGGCCAGAGAAAGTCTCCGAGGTACGTGGTTGGCTGTTGCCGGGCAGCGAGGGGGAGGGGCTTGTTTTGTTTTTTATACTCTAAATCAGGAAAGGCGAAACCTTGAAGATGAGCCACTGGGAAATCAATAGATGTATGGATAACGTGCGGCCAAAAGGAATGTCTGTGAAACGGTTGTGACCTTTGACCCCCCCCCCCTAGATGACGGGGCGTAAAGGGCGCGTGGTGCGTCGCCCCGACGGCAGCGTGCGCTACGAGTCGCGGGCCGAGCAGAGCCACACCATCGACCACATCAACGTGAAGGAGAAGGACCGCTTCATGCGAGGAGAGAAGGTCAGCGATCTCCTCGTTCTGCTGCTGCGCTGCAGTGAGAGGGGATGTTGTTTTGACACTGTGTCCCGTGACAAAGACTGTCCTCTGGAGTTAATCACTGGAAAACTGTTCGGACCGGGAACTTCCAGTCCTTGGTTATCTGATGCGCTTACGATATGCGCTTTTCTATGTCCTTTGATAAACGGGTCTGCTAACTGAATAAGTGCAGGCTTTATGTAAGACTGCAACAATATCCGTCACAACAGTCCGTGCTATGACAGACCAGAGGTCTGGAGATGATCAGATGATTCTCTCCATCATTCAGACTTGTCATCATTTACCACAGAATTCTGTCCTCCTACAAACATCCTGTTCTTCTCCCTTCTCTCCCGTCTAACCATGACACCCCTCCTCCTCTCCTCTCTAACCATGACACCCCCCCCTCCTCTCCCATGTAACCATGACACCCCTCCCCTCCTCTCCCGCCCTCCAGCTGGTGGCCATCATCTCGGAGGCGGCCAGCTCCGGGATCTCCCTGCAGGCGGACAAGCGTGTGAAGAACCAGTGTCGGCGGGTGCACATGACCCTGGAGCTGCCCTGGAGCGCAGACCGAGCCATCCAGCAGTTCGGTGAGCGTCCCGGAGAGGTCGGGGCAGGGGTCAGAGGTCGGGGCAGGGGTCAGAGGTCGGCTTTAGATGTAAGGATCGGAATAGGGGGGGTCTAGGAACCTGAAGGCCTTTTTTTTACAAGTGCTAGTAAAGAGAGACGTGCACCTGATGTTCTCCCTCCAGATGTCACCCTGTCTGGTTGGTGATCTGATTTCCAAATATCCTTGCTGTTGTTCACACGTTCCTCTCAGGGTCCACTGAAGGGTGGTTATTCTCTCAATTAGTCGCCGCAATAACGAAAGCGCGAGAATTCCGCTCCATTTAGGAGGGTGAACCGTTGTCATGCTGCTGGGAGAAGGGTTTTACTAAACGGTTTAATTATATTATTCTGTCTTAATCTCCTGCCTCCATCTGCTAGGCAGTGTGTTCAGTGCGCCAGCAGTCTTGTGAAGAGACACGCACACGCACACACACACACACACACACACGCACTCTCATCGCGGAGCCGACTGTTGTTTGCAGTAATTAGCTGGCTGAGTAATTATTTCATGTCAGCCTTCATACTGTAGGGAGCTGAACTCTCTCTGTGGGGTCGCGTGTGTGAGGATGATTGACACGTCTGCTCTTCACACAGAGTAGAGCACACACACACACAGTCATAGTAACATACACACTATCACACTCACAATAGCACACAAATGCTCAAGAAGACTGATATGCTAAAATGGTGTGTTCTGCTTTTGTGCCTAAAAAGAACCCGAGTAGATTTGAAGCCTCAGAATCAGAGGACGTTCAGTGGAGGATACTGAACAGGACGCTGAAAGACAGCAGAGATCATACTGACACAAACGTTTTGCCGTTTCTGGGGCATTTGACACAGGCCTACATTGTGACTTCTCATTGGTCGTCTTGTCACGTTCGTCTCCTCTAATTGGTCCCCTGTCCCCGCAGGTCGAACACACCGGTCCAACCAGGTGACGGCTCCGGAGTACATCTTCCTCATCTCAGAGCTGGCTGGAGAGAGGCGCTTTGCCTCCATCGTAGCCAAGAGGCTGGAGAGCCTGGTGAGTTCCCTTCCTCTCCCCCCTGGCTCAGCCCCCAGACCACCCCTCTCCCCCCTGGCTCAGCCCCCAGACCACCCCTCTCCCCCTGGCTCAGCCCCCAGACCACCCCTCTCCCCCTGGCTCAGCACCCAGACCACCCCTCTCCCCCCTGGCTCAGCACCCAGACCACCCCTCTCCCTTCCTCTGCCCTGTGGTCTCCTGCCCCCTCCCTGCCATCACCCTGCCTCCTCCCTGCCCTCTCCTCACCCCCTCACCCTGCCCCCTCCCTGCCCTCACCCTGGCCCCTCCCTGCCCTCTCCTCACCCCCTCACCCTGCCCCCTCCCTGCCCCCTCACCCTGCCCTCACCCTGCCCCCTCACCCTGCCCCCTCCTCACCCCCTCACCCTGCCCTCACCCTGCCCCCTCCCTGCCCTCTCCTCACCCCCTCACCCTGCTCTCTGCTCGCCCCCTCACCCTGCCTCGTCGAGCAGAACCGTTCCCTGGTTCCCTGGAGGTCGGACAGACCTCCTGACGCACCGCATCTCCAGTCCAGGAAATCCCCTCCATTAAAACTACACCGCCGTGGCAGCGGTTCCATATTTCACTGTATCACGGCAACCTGTTATTTATCTTCCCAGTCCCTCTCCCCTTTCCATCCGTCTGTGTGCCTGGGCTGTGAAGGGGGGGCTGGGGGGGGGGGCGGGGGCAGGACTTCCAGAAAGTCTATCCTGTCTCTGCCAACCAAGCGCCGTAATCGGCCCTCAGAATAGCCCGCATCATTGCCCCCGCCCCCACCCTCCCTGTCTGCCTCTGGCAACTTGGATACCTTTAGTGATTGTCTTGTCTCCAGATAAGCGGTGATGTCATACCCTGCCGGGGGAGAGATAAGTCTTTTGTCCTCAGCTCCAGACGTGTGTGTGTGTGTGTGTGTGTGGCAGCGACAGAGCTGGTCACCAGACTGAACACTAGCCTGCGCCTGCCCCCTGCTCTATGCTGATTAAGACCGTACTCATGAAAGACACGGCCTGGATGTGCTCTCAGATGTAGATGGCTCTGGTACAGCTGAAATGTTGTGGGGAGGAGAGTGGGGGTGCTGTGGTGATGTGAGAGAGTGGGGGTGCTGTTGGCTGTGGTGATGTGAGAGAGAGGGGGTGCTGTGGTGATGTGAGAGAGTGGGGGTGCTGTTGGCTGTGGTGATGTGAGAGAGAGGGGGTGCTGTGGTGATGTGAGAGAGTGGGGGTGCTGTTGGCTGTGGTGATGTGAGAGAGAGGGGGTGCTGTTGGCTGTGGTGATGTGAGAGAGAGGGGGTGCTGTGGTGATGTGAGAGAGTGGGGGTGCTGTTGGCTGTGGTGATGTGAGAGAGAGGGGGTGCTGTGGTGATGTGAGAGAGAGGGGGTGCTGTGGTGATGTGAGAGAGAGGGGGTGCTGTGGTGATGTGAGAGAGAGAGGGGGTGCTGTTGGCTGTGGTGATGTGAGAGAGAGGGGGTGCTGTGGTGATGTGAGAGAGTGGGGGTGCTGTTGGCTGTGGTGATGTGAGAGAGAGGGGGTGCTGTGGTGATGTGAGAGAGTGGGGGTGCTGTTGGCTGTGGTGATGTGAGAGAGAGGGGGTGCTGTTGGCTGTGGTGATGTGAGAGAGAGGGGGTGCTGTGGTGATGTGAGAGAGTGGGGGTGCTGTTGGCTGTGGTGATGTGAGAGAGAGGGGGTGCTGTGGTGATGTGAGAGAGAGGGGGTGCTGTGGTGATGTGAGAGAGAGGGGGTGCTGTGGTGATGTGAGAGAGCTGCTCTGGGCTGGTGGAGCTGACTGCTGGTGTTTGTGTCTGCAGGGAGCGCTGACTCACGGGGACAGACGAGCCACAGAGTCCAGAGACCTGAGCAAGTACAACTTTGAGAACAAGGTAGGACCCTGTAGATCCCTGTCCAGATCACACACACACACACACACACACACACTGACCTCCCCAGCCTGGTTGTGACCTGCGTCCTTGTGTCCTGTCCCTGTAGTACGGCACCAAAGCTCTGGACAAGATCACCAAAGCGATCCTGGGGCACATCGAGAGCAAGGTGCCCCCTCCTAAAGGATACCCCGGGGGAGAGGCCATGTTCTTCAGAGGTAACAACTCTCACGGGGGCAAAATGACCTTTTTTGACCACTGGCCAAATGGCTAGTGACCGTTCAGGTTTGACCAGCCACTCAATAGATTAGCGTCGTTTTTTGGCTGGTGAGAATAGAAAATCTGCTAGCCTGGTGGAGATTTGACCAGGGTTGGGCTGGTTGGTGCTGCTAATCTTGTGTCCCCGGGGTGAGAACTCTCTGGGTGCTTGGTCTCCATGTGGGCGTGGTTAAAGCGGTCCTGCAGCCAGCGGCGTTCGACTCTGTGATCACCATTGTTCCTCGTGTTGCAGACATGAAGCTGGGAATGATGGACGTGGGGATCTTCTGTAAGCCTGACCACCGCTCTGGCATCAGCACAGAGAAAGGTACGACCAGTAGGACCACAAACACACACACGTGTTGTTGTTTTGTTGTTGTTCGAAAATGTCAGTGAACGTTTGTCTGACCGCGTGTTGTTCCGGGTGGGGTTTCAGACTGCAGCATCACCAAGTTCCTGAACCGGATCCTGGGCCTGGAGGTCCACAAGCAGAACTCCCTCTTTCAGTACTTCACAGACAACTTTGACTACCTGATCGAGAAGGACAAGAAGGAGGGGAAATACGACATGGGCATCTTGGGTACGGAGAGAGAACTAGTGACCCAGACCCCAGGCCTTATCATCTCTCTGGGCCTGATGCTGTTTGTTGTTCCAGTTGAACCTTCCTAGTGAGAAGCTGTGACAGATAAGAGCTGTATCGCTCTCTCTGTATTGCCATTTGTCTGGTTGTAGAAACCAGTGTCTGTCTGATCATGCAGTGTGTGTGTGTGCTGATCATGTAGTGTGTGTGTGTGTGCTGTTCCCATCAGATCTGGCCCCAGGGAACGATGAGATCTACGAGGAGAAGCAGGAGATCTTCCTCACAGCAGGAAACCCCCAGGATGGACAAGTCGTCCTCTACAAGGTACTGGAATCACTCCACCCCTCTATCTCTCCCTCCCTCTATCCCTCCATCTCTCCACCCCTCCACCCCTCTATCTCTCCCTCCCTCTATCCCTCCATCTCTCCACCCCTCCACCCCTCCATCTCTCCACCCCTCCACCCCTCTATCTCTCCCTCCCTCTATCCCTCCATCTCTCCACCCCTCCATCCCTCTCTCCCTCCCTCCACCCCTCCCTCCACCCCTCTATCTCTCCCTCCCTCTATCCCTCCCTCTATCCCTCCATCTCTCCACCCCTCCATCCCTCTCTCCCTCCCTCCACCCCTCCCTCCACCCCTCTATCTCTCCCTCCCTCCACCCCTCCCTCCACCCCTCCCTCTATCTCTCCCTCCCTCTATCCCTCCTCTATCCCTCCCTCTATCCCTCCCTCTATCCCTCCATCTCTCCACCCCTCCATCCCTCTCTCCCTCCCTCCACCCCTCCCTCTATCCCTCCCTCTATCCCTCCATCTCTCCACCCCTCCATCCCTCTCTCCCTCCCTCCACCCCTCCCTCTATCCCTCCCTCTATCCCTCCCTCTATCCCTCCCTCTATCCCTCCCTCCATCCCTCTCTCCCTCCCTCCACCCCTCCCTCCACCCCTCCCTCTATCCCTCCATCCCTCCCTCTCTCCACCCACCCCTCCCTCTATCCCTCCCTCTTTCCACCCCTCCATCCATGCCTGCCTGCCTGCATCCCTCCCCCCCAATCCAGCCACCCAATCCTCCCTCCCTCAGTCCAGCCGTCCAGCAAAGGCTCAGTCATGCATCCATCTCTCCGGCGGATACAGCTTCGGTTTCTCCCCCGTTAGTGAGGCAGGCGTCTAACCTCCCATCGCCCCCGAGGTGTTAGCTTATGCATGCGGCTGGCGCTTGTTCCAGGCCAGCGTACCTTCATGAATGTGCAAGCGGAGGAGACGCAAGCGTGAATATCTTCCGTCTGCGTGAGGCCCTGGTGCCAGATGAACAAGCTGTGGTGTGTGTGTGTGTGTGCGTGCGGGGGCATATGTAAGAGAGTATGTACGCGTGTGTGTGTGTGTACTTGAGTGTGTGTGTGTGTGTGTGCGTCTACCTGGGAGTAGCCCGGTCGTTCAGGTTGGACGGGAGAGGAGAGCAGTGTGTCGTGCCAGCAGACAGACTCTGCTGGAACATGATCATCGCTGCTATCTCTGGCTGCCAGAGCTGCAGTTGCTGCAGGCTAGGTAACTTAGCAGGAGCGGGTTCACAGGATCAGGTACACACACAGAACCGGTTTGGCAGGTGGAGAGAACAGGCAACCCCCATCCTTAACTCGGCTTTGAGGCCCCTAGTACAAAGAGCTGTGTGTGTGTGAGCATGGATGTCTCTCTCTCTATCTCTCTCTCTCTTTTGAATCTGACCTCTCACCCCCCTGTCCTTTACAGATCAGCGTGGACCGAGGCTTGCCCTGGGAGGAAGCGTTCGGAAAGGCCCAGAAACTCAGCAGCCCTGACGAGGGCTTCTACCTCTCCCACAAGGTGAGCACTGTCACAGACACCACCGACCTGGACTACAGGTCCCAGCAGGCCCGGCGGCTCCGTACTAGTTTGCCAGGAAGTCTCCCACTCTTGCGTCTCCGGTTTCTCTCCCCGGTCCTACAGCTTCCCAGGCTAGCCAACAACAGGGACTGACAAGTTCAGCATGGTTAGGTCGCCCTGCTACGCTCTCTCCATTACTGTCTGCTGGGTCACACATTATTCAACCAAATCAGCAATTATTTACCGTTGGCTATATTTACTCTGGCAGCCTGTTTTCTGTGGGAACATCATCGAGGTTTTCACAGAAGTATCACTCTCACCCACATCGGGCCTGTTTACCTCTCTCACCAGTATGATCTCTCTCTCCTTCTCTCTCGCCTCTCTCCTCTCTCTCTCCTTTTCTCTCTCCCCTTCTCTCTCTCTCTCTCTCTCTCTCTCCTTCTCTCTTTCCTTCTAATTCTCTCTCGCCTCTCTCCTCTCTCTCTCTCTCCCTTTCTCCTCTCTCTCTCTCTCTCCCTTTCTCCCCTCTCTCTCTCTCTCTCTCTCCTTCTCTCTTTCCTTCTAATTCTCTCTCTCTCTCGCCTCTCTCCTCTCTCTCTCTCTCCCTTTCTCCTCTCTCTCTCTCTCTCTCTCTCTCTCTCTCTCTCTCTCTCTCTCTCTCTCTCTCTCTCTCTCCTTCTCTCTCTCAGCTACGGGGCAACCACCCGTGTGTGCTGCTGGCTGAGCAGGGCCGAGGACGCAACTTCATCGTGTACAAGCCCAACATCGGCAAGCAGGCCCACCCTGAGAGCCTGGACAACCTGCAGCTTCGCTACCGCAAGGTGAGCCCTCCCCACCCTGACACCTGGTCCCCTCACAGCCAGGGGCCAGCAGGCAGGGGCCAGCAGGCAGGGGCCAGCAGGCAGGGGCCAGCAGGCAGGGGCCAGCAGGCAGGGGCCAGCAGGCAGGGGCCTCAGATCAGGGGGAAAGATAGGCTGGCAGGAACCGACCACTCCCTGGCCTTCAGGCAGCGGCTTAGCCAGTTGTCTACGGTGGCCCCATTAGTACAAACAAGACCAGGGCTGGATACAAGGGCTCCTGTGACAGAAGGAGGGTTTGTCCCTTGTCGTTCGGTGCGAGCGGATTTCTGTGGAGCATGCCGCCCCCTAGAGGAGGGAGAGGAGCACTGCATCAGGGAAGTGTTGGGATCACGTCGTGGCAAGTGTTGAGCAATCGCGGCGAAATGACGTGTTGAGCAATGGCTCGCACGAAAGCATTCAGGATTAAGGATAAGGGCTTGAGAAGGTCAGGTCTGGGCTCGCGTCCCTCAGGGCTGAGTAGTAACGGCCCTGCTCCAGGGGACCTGGGCTCAATCCCTCCAGCTATGCAGGGACGTCACCACGGAGGACAAAGATCTTCTGCAACATCGTTACAAGGGGTCCTGTTACTGAACACAACCGTGTGTGTGTATGTGTGTGTGTGTGTTCAGGTGACCCCAGAGGAAGCCCAGGACAGCTGGGAGAACCAGTTCACCTTCTCCTTCAGGAAGTGTAGCCATGCCAACTGGTGAGTAGCGACACATGCCAGTCATGGCATGGTCATCGCCTTTGCAACGGGTGGACCTGGACCTCTGACTGACCCGGTTCTCTTTCTCTGTGTGTGTGTGTCAGGAACGGGAAGTGTAAGAAGATCGAGGAGGGGCAGGAGTGCCTGCAGGGCATGCGTCTGCGTCAGTACCACATGCTGTGCGGCGCGCTGCTGCGCGTGTGGAAGCGTGTGGCCGACGTGGTCTCTGACATCACCAGCTCCAGCATCCTGCAGATCGTACGCCTCAAAACCAAGCAGCACAACAAGCAAGTCGGTGAGTGGGTCCACCAGCCTGGCCAGGGTGCCGGCTGGCTGGCTGTTGCTGGCTGGCTGGCTGTTTCTGGCTGCGCTGAGCTCCTAAGCCTGATCTCTCTTACAGGCGGTACATACAGCGTTTTCATCTATAGAGGGGTTCTCCATGTTTGTGTTTGACATCTGGTCCCTCTCTCTCCCTCTCTCTCTCGCTCTCCTCGCTCCCTCCCTCCCTCTCTCCCTCCCTCTTTCTCTCTCTCTCTCTCTCTCTCTCTCTCTCTCTCTCTCTCTCTTCCCTCCCTCTCTCTCCCTGCCTCTCTCTCTCTCCTCTCTCCCTCTCTCTCTCTTCTCTCTCTCCCTCCCTCAGGCATCAAGATCCCAGAGAACTGCTGTGGCGCGCGTGCGTGAGGAGCTCCTCCAGATGGACGAGGAGGTGAAGAGGAGGCGGCGGGAGAAGGACCAGCGCGCCCAGGAGCAGCGCCTGGAGGACGAGCGGCAGCGCAAGCTGGCCCTGCAGAACAAGCACCTGCTGGCCAAGCTGTTCAGCAGCGCGCACACGCAGAACCAGACGCTGCAGAACCTCACGCAGAACCAGACCCTGCAGAACCTCACGCAGAACCAGAACCTGGCCCAGAACCGCTCCCTGCAGAACCTGGCCCAGAACCAAACGCTAAGGAACCACGCCCAGGCCCAGAAACTACAGAGGCTGAACCCTAACCAGTCCCTCCAGGACCTGACCCAGGCGCAGAGCCTACGGAACCTCACGCAGAACCAGGCCCTGCAGAACCTGAGCCAGGCCCAGACCCAGCAGCTAGGCCTCCACCCCTCTCACCGCTCCCAGGCCGGCCACCCGTCCCAGGGCAGCCTCCCCAGCATGGCTAGCCTCACCTCCCACTTCTCCCAGTTCCCGCAGCCCTTCCCCTCCCTGCCCCCGCTGAAGAGCCGCACCCTGCCCCCCCTGCACCCCAAGCCGGCCGCCCAGCCCAAGAGCCCCCTGGATGAGATCCTGGACCTGACGGTGGGCAGCTCTCCCTCCCCGGACAGCACCGAGGGCGGCCTGGGGCTGGATGCGCTCTCGGGCTCGGCGGGGGGCTACGGGGACGACTTTGGCCTGGACTCTCTCATCTCCCGCAGCGCCCTGAGCAGCCAGGCGGGCCCGCTCTCTGGCGCGCACATGCACCAGCCCCCGCCCCCTCCCCTGGTGAAGAGGCCCGAGGTCCCCAACCACACGCAGGACTTCATAGACATCCTCAACCTGTGTATGCCTTCCTCCCCTTACTCTCTGAGCTCCCAGGCGGCCCCCCACCACCACCCCCCCTCCTCCTCCAACACCACCGTGTCCCACGTGTCGGCCGGCCTCCTCTCCTCCTCCACCTCCATCCAGTCCTCCTCGCTCTTCTCCCCCTCGTCCTCCTCCCTCTCGCCGCCGCCGGACTCTCAGTCGCTGCCCAACGGCCACTGCGGCTCGGACGTGTTGAACGTGCGCGAGGTCCTGGACAGCATGCTGCGGACCGGCTCGGACAGCCGCCAGTCCGTCATACAGTACCGCCTCCAGGACTGGGACCCGGCCTAACTCCGCCCCCCCCCCCCCGTTTTTTTTTTCGAGCTGCTGGCCCCCCCTGTTAGCTGCTGTCTGTGAACGCACCCCCCCCCCCCCTCCTCTCCCCTCAGGGCCTTTAGTCACATCACTGCCTCTCCTGAGCTCCCCCCCCCCCACCCTCCTCCACTGGCTTCCCCACACCACGGGGGCATGTTGCATCGACTAAATATTCTGTCCGGTATCGAAGAGATGAGTTTCAAGGCCCAGCTGTAAGCCGTGGGATCTTTGTGTATGAGGAGAGGGGGGGGGAGAAGTTTGACGAGATATTTCGAAACTCTGTCTTCTCTCAATCTGAGTTTCCAGGTCTAATGAAGACCTGGAAACGGCATCGTTTGATTTAGAAAAGCCCACGTGAAAGGCTCTGCACACAACAGAACTTTTTATTCACGCAAACATTATGGTTGTGTTGTCCTTATTGAAAACGCTGGTGTCGAGTTCCTTTGATGTGAAATCCCAGCGCCCCCTGCTGGCTGTGTTTGGGTATGATCGGCGCCGATGCTGGATTGTGACTTTGATCAAACACTCACACACACACATCACACCCTTGTCTGCTTCTGAGTTCCCCTGTAGCCCCCGCGTCTGCTGGAAGTGAGCTATCTGGAACTGGAAATATCAACAAAGATCCGATTTTTGTTCTGAGCAAAGAACCGCCTGGTTTCCCTCCAGCCTCCCCTCCCTCCAGCCTCCCCTCCCTCCAGCCTCCCCTCCAGCCTCCCCTCCCTCCAGCCTCCCCTCCCTCCCTGCCCCTGTGGACGGTCTTCTCTGCTTCAGCGTTATTGGAGGGGAGGGAGAGGGACAGTGTGTGGTTGTAAACAGTGCCTTTTGGAAAACCTACTTAAAATGCAGTCTCTGGAACCCGTGTAGGCCTATGTATAGATTTGTATTCAAAGCATCGGTATCTTAATTTATTCTCATATTTGTATTTATCTTGAACTTCCCCCCCGACCCCCTTTTGTTGTCTCTGGTTGTGGGTCCCCTAGAGTCCCCCACGATGCCAGTACTGTGTGTGTGTGTGTGTGCGCGTGTGTGTGTGCACGTGTGTGTGCGCGTGCGTCCAGTCTGGACAGCAGGATCGTGACCTCTGACCCCCCCCCCCCCCTGGCTAGACGATCCAGGGGCTTGGATGGCGTGAGGCTGCGGAGATGGTTGTTTTTCTGGCTGTGAGGTTTTTTTTAAATGGTGTCAAATTCATACCCACTTTTTAGTCTAGAACTCCACCCTCACGTGTGACTCCTGCTTTGCTTTTTAGTTGAAGTTCTCAGGAAAGTCTAGATTGCTTTTCCTCTCCCCCCCTCTGTTTTTGTATCTGACCAATATTGATATTATAAATGTTTGTTTTTAGTCCGTATATAATCGTATATTGGAGAACCTGTGAGATTTGGCTGTTTTTTTTTATGGATGCACTGTAATTGGTTTATTAAATAGTTTGGGTAGTCCATCCAATCAGAAGCAATAAAACAGAATCTACATTTTATGAACATCTAGAGTCTAAGTACTGTTTACGCTCTTAACAGGCAAACGTGTGAGATGACCTGTGCATGGTGGTAACAAATGAATTCCTTCTTGTTTCTGTTCTACCTGTAGTCTAGAGGAGACAAAAAAAATATGTAAAAAAACACAAAAAAAATGCTGAAAAACAGCTGAAATACTTTGTATAAAACATTGTGATGGGATAAAAGCAATGTGTTCCTGGATATTTTTGTCATTATTATGCTAATTATTATTGTTATTTATATTTAAGGGATATATAGTTTTTAGTTTGTCATCCTGATTATACTTTTTAGTACAAGACACAAAAGTTTGGTCAGGGACGTTTATAGTTAAGGTTTTACTATAAAACAACAAATAAGTTTCATAAGTCTATAACCTGCCACCAAATAATATTGCACTGTTCTGTACTACTGTACAGAGTTGATGGTTTGGTCTCTTTTAATTTTTTCACACCCAGATCTGCTTGGCTACAATAGAAATGCTTTCAGATTGCAGTGGCCGGGGCTTTAGTTAGCAGAGGTGTTACCAAAGTATTCCACGACCCTGAAGTTACTGTCTTGTGCATCTGACCCTAATGTCAATTCTCAGGAAGAACCCTTAAAGATATGTGTTTGGTGTAGCGAGCTTTTAGAAACACAACCGTTATCCCCATGACGACAGCGGTGAAACTAACCAATCCACGTTTGAGTGCTGGTTTTGTTTCCTCGTTCTGCTCCTTGGCTGTATTTGTTTGTTCTTTTTGAGACTTAAATGTGATGACTTTGTGTGGCGTCGTCGTGGAAACGTCAGTGGTTTTGAGTGTCGTTCATGCCTTCTTAGGGCAAAGTTCAAAGGTCGTCTCTGCAGGAACTATATTATGCCCCCCCCCCCCCCCCCCCCCCCACCCCAACTAGTGCTGGTCGGACATTTAACCTGGGTGAATGCTGACAGATTTGCACCAGAACATTTTGTGACTACTTCAGCTGAACTCCAGAGTGGAAATGCAGCACAAGTAGCCATCAAACCCTCTATGCTCCCAGAAGTCATCTGTAGACCCCCTGGAGAGGAACTACCCTCAGTCTGTGTCCATCTGTCCCTATAGCCCTAGAATGGCCATCTTTCTGAGGTATCTCTCCCTCTCTCTTCTATCTCTCTCCAACTCTCCCTCTATCTCTCTCTCTCCACCTCTCTCTCCCTCTCTCTTCTCTCTCTCCACCTCTCCCTCTATCTCTCTCCCTCTCTCTTCTCTCTCTCCAACTCTCCCTCTATCTCTCTCCACCTCTCTCTCTCAGATTGTCCAGAATAGGTTTGGCACATTCCACTGAATCTGAACGGTCACACAGCCCCCCTCCCCCTGTCCCCCCCCCTGTCCCCCCACCCGTCCCCCTGTCCCCCCCCCTGTGAGGTAACAGTGCTGCTGTGTGGGGAACAGCTCACACAGGAGGTGGTGGTGTCAGCCTATGCAAAATTCCCCCGGGGGAAGATTTCAATTGTTCTTTTTTTTTTTTCTTCTTTTTTTTTTTTTTAAGAAATCTGTCAACTGTCAAATAGTCATTTTTATATATATATATGTATATCCATTTTCTTTGCTTTATTCTAGTTTTGCACTAAGAATGGCATAATCAAGTTACTGTTGTCTGTTTGTTTTGATTGAGAGTTCTAAGCTTGTGTTTCCGATCTTAACTATCGTCATCGTTCCTTCATCTTCTGCATATATATATTACAGTTATCACATTCAAAATAATTTATTGCTAACAAAAACAACACAAAAAACATGCTACTGATTGTATGTATTTTTAAACAAAGGCTATTTTTTCTGTAAAGACTGTGTTGAACACTTTTATTCTGGGTTGTGCTTTTGTTTTTCTATATATTTATAATTTAGATCGAAATGTATATATTGTAAAAAATTGTGCCTTTCGACTAATTCTTTAAAAAGGTTTTCTACTCATAACAAAAGGAAGGATTATACCGTAATGCAATCTTAACTTTGTAAACAAACAAACAAACAAATAAATAAAAACTTGAAGATTGCCGAAACTATTACTGCGTGCAAATTAATTTTCTCCCGTGTTCCATGTGCAGCACCTGGGTGGTTGGTAGAGGGCCAGGGCCAAAGGTTGATGTGAGATTATGGGATGTTTATTTTACGGGGTTGTTCAGTTATAACCTTCTACAACTGTAAAAATGATTATGATCAGTTATAAATGGCTTTTATGATCCTGAGGATATTTCAGAAGGCTTTAACGCCACCACGTATATGCCTACTTAATACGGTGTTGGATTTCACCGGATATATCATTCAGAACAGGATGGGTTAGGCGACTGTCAAGGCGTGTGTCATGAGGTGTTTACATAGCAGTGTTATGAAAGCATTACAGTTACAGAGAGAGAGACGGGCAATGTCCTGCCTGACTTCCGGAATTAGACGCTCCCTTGCGTGATGACGTTGTGAAACTCACCTGTACGCTCTGCCACAACACACCTCTTTTCTTCGTATTTCGGACTGATTTTGTAGGTATTGTGTTAGTTGACCGTGTATGTAGCACCGATAACGGAAGTGTCACTTGAGCGAAGTGTTCTGATTTGTAGCCTACAACAAAGTTACGGCGGGTTGTAAAGACGTTTTAACAGGTAAGTTTGACTACGAAAAAAATGCTAAGAATTTTATTATATCTCTTTTTTTGTCTTTGAATGTGGGATTTTAACATGCAAGTGATGAGTAGACGTTTACTCTCAGTGCTTGAGAGAATCAATTTCCTAGGGTGTATTTCTAAAAAAAGAAGTGGATATGCAATCACACAGCCTTGGTTTATAATTGAAACATGTCGACATGTTCATGGGCTCATCCACACGAGATCTTGTCTGGGGATCATTTGTTATCGAATATCGATTTATTTTGGTGTTCCATTAGGAATGGAAGTGATCGACTATCAAAGTTAAAAGTGATTCGCGGCTTGTCACGTGGGTAGACAAGGCAAAACAGGCAGATCAAGACTGCTTTCAGTAGATCACACAGTCGGCATTATGATAACTGAGTAAAAGGAGATACCAATCGTTTGTGTATGGCTTTACAAATCTGATTACGTTTGTAAGTGGGACATACAAATTAAAGAGTCGAGCATGGCAAGGAGGCAGGCAGTTGATCCTCATTTCCACATCCTCACTCTACTGGTTCCGTCACACCGCAGGTTTCTACCTGTCTTCACAACAGTTTCGACTCACCGCATTCCCAAACGACTGCGTCTTCGCACTTACTTACCTCCTCACCTGTACACGGGTCACCTAACTTTCACTAAGGCCATGATCCTTGTGTTGGTGGTGACATTGGCGGGACTTGAGTGTAAAAGTGTGTATTACAAATGTCTGCGGTCTTATAGAGTGTCGAGATGCTGTTTTCTTGGTTGTTTTCAGGCTGGGACTGTTGAAGAGGTTGAAACAGCGGTTTTAAACTTGTTGTGAAGTGGATAAATCAACTGTAAACCTGTTGGCTACATCCTGCATCGCCTGAGGGCCTAAAACACAAGCTAGTGTGTCCACCAGTGGCACGCTAAGAATGCAGTGTATTGACATCAGTCTTTAAACTTGTTTATTTAAGTCAATTCGAAATGACAAGGTGTTAAACTTGTTTTAGTGTTGCGCTGAAATTCTCTCTCGTCGTGCGGGCCTCAGTTTATGACTGATCATGAGCCTTAGCTTTGCATAACTCTCACACCTACTGCTAGAGCCAGCCCCCAAAGAAGCAGTAGTTTGTTGACGTGGCATTAAGCTAAATAAATTACACTGTTATTCAGTTTTACTCTGTTTATTCAAGAGGGAACATGACACGTTCTGTGCACCCGTGGCAGTTTGCAGTATTCACCTGAATGTGACTGATAGTTCACTTTGCACAGGGTCACACCCTAACTAACCCACAAAGGCACCAGCTCTCAAGATGTTTGTGGATTACGTCCCCTCCCTGGCTTCTCTGACAAGTCTACTTCAGTCTAGGAGGCCCGTCAGTATGACCTATTAATGATTCAGCAGTAGCCTGTCCAAAGGTCAGTTCCATTCAGCTCAACACTAACAGCGATCATATGAACTCCTGTTCCTATCCGGATCATCCAGGCCTTTGCTCACAGTTCAAATTTCACAGTCGCGTTCGGCTGATCGAAAGCACTGGAGACAAACGCTAACTAACTTGCTGCTATGCGTGTTTTTGTGTGTGACCGTGTCTGTGTTCAGTGCCACGGATAAAGCAGGCCTCAAAGTATCTTAGAAATAGATACTATTCTATCTCTACTAGTGCTATTATCCATTTAGAGAGCTTCCAGCCCTGTCTGAACACTCTAACTAGGCCTTCTCAGGATGTCAACACACCCCATCAATTATTAACAGCCCAATGTTCTCATTCCACACCGTAACCATGGCGCCAGGCATAACTTACCCAGCTTGTAACCTGCGGCTCTGTGGGGAAAAAAGCTGCCTAGCTGACCGTGCAGTCAGACTCACTGACCTGGGACAGCATGGGAATACTACATCTTAGAGTTACGCCTCAGGATCAGTTGGACGCGCAGCTTGGATGGATGGATTAGACTGGAGTTTTAGTTCATGGGGAACTGGGGTGGATCGCTGGAGGGGACTGTCTGCTGTGTGAAAGGCTAGAGATGCTGGTATCATCGCTGAGATAAAAAAAAAGACATACAGTAGCACCTATACTGCTTCGTGTTGAATACAGCCGTGCGTGTGTAGTGTGTGTAAGTGTGTGTAAGTGTGTACGTTTCAGCTCCCAGCTCATCATTAGGAGTTGTAGCTCAGCAAAGCAAACGGTTTCATCATGAATGTGACGCAACGAAACAAACTTATGAGGCATTTCGGGTCTGTGCCCCCCCCTCCCCCCCCTGTTGCCACGGTGAGTATCGCAGTGTGGGAGACACAAGATTCTACAAGTTTGTGTCACTTGTCCTTAACATCCTAGGAGTGCCTGGGGCATGACGTATCAATAACAAATGCTTGAATTGTTGCTAGTGATACTGATGTTGACGTGTGTGTGTGTGTTGATGAACCGTGCCTGAGATGTCGTTACTTTTGCCTGTGCCAGGCCGTTCCTTGAGTCTGACTACCGAAATACTTTTAGAGCCCCCCACTTCTGATCCTTGATATTCTGCTGTATTTTCCACATGCACCATTTGTATGTTGCTTTTGGATAAGAATGTCTGCTAAGTCAGTCAAATGTGACTGTACAGTTCAGCGATCAGTGTTTATCTACCTGAACTCACAGAATTTGAGTCCAGGTAGATAAGAGAAAAGAGTTTCTAAATGTTTTAAGGTGTTTCGGCTTTTCATACTTGGGGGAATGGGGGGATTCACACTGATGGGTTTGGCTCCACCTTAAATCCGTGGCAACAAGGGGAGAGGCCTGTGGGAGGAGCCTTCTATTGATCCAGGTGAGGTTTTTGCAAGGTGCTTTTTTTTCCTACCTCAAACAAAGGCACCGTTAGCTTTTAATAACCTGGATCACCTTTCAGTCGGTCAGCCAAGCCAGGGTCGTCTTCACAGAGGTGGAATTGTTTGATGAGCTAAAGAAAACTGAAAATTTTTGCTTTTTTCATGTGTTTGTGTGGATAACTCGGATTACAAGGTTTTTTTCTAAGTGGAGGAGGCCACAGGTGTTTAGTCCTCTGCCAAGGCATCACTGAGAAATGGAAGTGAGGTTCAAGGAAGAAGTGGTGAGTAGATGAGAGAGAATCAGACCTGCGGTTTGCATCAGGCGCACGCGCTGTGTGGACCTGAGGAGTTTCCCTTGTGAGGTTGAACATTACAGAGTAGGAGGTCAATATCCCGTTGTTAATCAATACGCCTCTCTCTCAACTTTCAACTCACTGCTTATCCGTCGGTATGGTTACTGAATCCCACACAAGGGGATTATTCGACAGAAGTGACATCACAATCAGGAGTGCGGTTGGTATGAAAGAGCCTAATTTGTCTCATGGAGTCCGAGGCACTTGAAGGCCTATGCAAAGTCAGTAGCACATCGGCAAACCTGGTGCTGCCCATGGCGACTGGTATAAACCTTCCTACTTCAAACAGTTTACAGTACTGCTACAGTGACTCAGTTTCCTTCAGTAATAAGTCATTCTTAGGATGTTGTGCAACATGAAACTCCCAGAGTAGATGTTTTCACGATTACAATATCAGCTTGGCACTGCTGAGTTTCACTACAGAAGCTCTGGTAAACAAGTGTAAAGGCCAGAGCGACCTCAGAAAGCTGTTTTCTGTTCTGCTGTTCTGATAGGCACAGGCCCGTTTCCAGGAACGGTGTTCCTGGATTCTGTCTTGACATCATCCCCGCCATTTGCATGTTTTGTCAGACAACGAATCTACTCTGCGGTTGGGGCAGAGGTGGTTTGAGGTGTAGATATGATGCATGTTAACGTGTGTGTGTGTGTGTGTGTGTGTGTGTGTGTGTGTGTGTGACGTAGCCTAGGCCTCATGCAAAAGAGTCCTATTGCGATTGTGTGATTATGTAACCCCACACATAGTATATCTTGGCATGTAGTCAGTCTAAATGTATTTTAGACAAGTAATGCCCTTGTTCTTGACAAGGGGATACCTGTAGCTAATCCTGTGGAGTGGACATCCCTAGCTAGAGTAAAGTGATGATTGTTTGATGATCCTGTGTTCAACCTCAATCCAGAACTCCTTCCTGTTCCCGACAATGCTGCTAAAGATCTGTCTGCATCTCAGAGTTGGATGTTTACCTTAGCCTGACTTTTATTTATCTACAAATATGCATGACTGTGTAGTCTTTGGGTGAGTTTTTCACGTCGTGTTTAGTTAAGCTAATCATTACCATGGTCAAACAAGTGGCTCCCGGCAGGACCGACATGTTAATGTGAAGTCCGACCGTGTTCACCTTCCAGCTGTAATGATGTCGTTTGGTGTGGTGAGCTGTGGGTTTTCCCGGAATGGAAATCATTAACTGACTGTTGTAAACCTAGTTTTGTCACTCGTCAATATTGCTGTTCTCTGCTGAAGATTAGCTGGCTGGAGCCGTTTTGAAACAAACTGCTTGGCTCCAACTAGATAGACTCGTACATGGCCTGTTTGGTTTTTCAAATAAAATGGAATTTGGAATATGTCAGTTAGCTGAGAGAAAGTATGCGGGTTATGCAGGACGTATAAAACTCCAAATGCCAGTGTTGCTGGCGTCTGACAGTTGGCTAGCGTCCTCGGTCATGACCCATGGGTGTGTTCAGTTGGACGAGACATGCAAAGTTGGGCAGCCAGCTAGAAATGTACAATATAGACCAGACAGGCATCTCTATTGTGTTTTAAGCAGCGAGTGGTGTCTGCTCTGTACAGTACATTGTTTTCCAGTCTCACAACATGTCACATGACCCCCCTAGAGCTGGAGGACAGAGTTGACAGGTAGACGCTCGCTACCCAGAATGCACCAGTTCCATCTGTGTCAAGCTCGGGGGAATCCGCGCTTCTCGGTGTGTTCCATTTCTACGCGCGCTTCCTCGTTCGGCCATTTCCTCTTGGTGTCGTGTGACAAGGGGGTGGCGCCAGGGTGCTTGGCTGCCAGCTGGCCCCTCCCCCATACCTGTCAGACAGGAACAAGACAGGTGAGAACACGCTGGGGCTTAGACACACTCCCAGACGCTCCTCTCCCCCGCACACACACTCACACCAGGAGCTGAGGAGTGCCTGGCACGACTGTAAGGCCCTGTGACGAGTGTGACGTGGTTCTGCTGTGATGGTGGCGTTAGTTGCTACTGCTGCTGCTGTTGTTGTGTATTGTTGTTGTGTGTTGTTGTTGAACTGAAGCCGTGGTGATGTCGACACGGTTGCTGCTGAAGTAAAGAACAGGCGATGTCTGTAGCTGTCGTTGTGTTTTAATTGCTGTCCTCTCTCTCCTCCTCAGAAAGCAGAGATGGAGGAGTTAACGATATGGGAGCAACACACGATAACGCTGAACAGAGTAAGTACGGTTTTAGTAATCAGACCAGTTTCGATCGTCAGGTTTCCGTCCCGTGACTGCATCGTGCATCGATGGTGTTTAGCAGCAGTCTTAGTTAGAGCAGCCTGGTCCAGGAATTCAGCCAGCTGACACGCCCTACTGTTTTCTGTAAGAGGAGGTCAGGTGACACAGTTCAGTCCTAAAGGAATGTGTGCGCCCTCCCTCTCTCTCTCTCTCTTATCTCTTCTATCTCTCTCTCTTATCTCTTCTATCTCTCTGTTTCTCTCTCTCTCTTCGTGTTACTCCCTTGCTCCCTTTGTTATTTCTCTCTCCATTTTCATTTAATTTGAACCATCTCTTCTCTCTCTCCCCCTCCCCCCTCCCCCTTCTCTCTCTCCCCCTCCCCCTTCTCTCTCTCCCCCTCCCCCCTCCCCCTTCCCTCCCCCTCCTGGTTTTAGGACTCCAAGTTTGGTTTTGGCTTTGCCATCTCGGGGGGTCGAGACAAGCCGAACCCAGACACGGGAGACACGGCCGTGGTGGTGTCGGATGTGCTCCCCAACGGCCCGGCCATGGGGCGCCTGTTGTGAGTCTCCCAGCACACACACACTCACTACCAACACACACACACACACTCACAACACACACACACTCCCAGCACACACACACACACTACCAGCACACACACACACACTACCAGCACACACACACACACACCCAGCACGCACACACTCACAGCATGCACACACTCCCAGCACACACACACACACTCCCAGCACGCACACACTCCCAGCACGCACACACTCCCAGCACGCACACACTCCCAGCACGCACACACTCCCAGCACCACAGCAGACACTCGTCTCACGGACAGACCCTCTTACGCTGACACATGTACGCACGCAAACACACACAGACACACACACAGACACACACACACACACGCACACAAACACACACAGAAACACCTTCACATCTTCATACACAAACAGACTCAAGGATTCGGAGACGTGTGTGTGTTTGCTCGATGGTTCTCACTTTCATCTTTGTCTGATCCTCCCCTCCCCCCCCCCCTCTGCTCTTTCAGCACCAAGGACCAGATCGTCATGGTGAACGGGATAACCATGGATAACGTCTACTCCACCTTCACCATCCAGAACCTCAAGTCCTCTGGCAAGACGGCCAACGTGGTGAGCACCTCGCGCGTTCATCTCCACGGCGACGGGACACGCGGGGAATCCTTATCTCGTATTAACTGGATAGGTGGTATCACACTCTCTGTCTCACTCGCTCTCCCTCCCTCCCTCTCTCTCTCTCTCTCTCTGTCTCTTTCTTTGTCTCTCTCTCTGTCTCTCTCTCCCTCCCTCCCTCTCTCTCTCTCTATCTCTCTATCTCTCTCTCTCTCTCCAGACGATTAAGCGTCCCAGGAAGATCCAGATCCCGGCCACCAACAGACCGACCCGGGCCGTGTCCCACTCCAACCTCCTGGACCAGGACCCTCCCCGCAGGGCCCGCCGCTACTCCGACGGCAGCGACCAGGCCCACAACGCCGACCGTTACCGCGTCAACGCCCGCAGTTCCACCCCGGACCGCAACGGCCACGCCCTGGTTTCGTCCGGGTACAAGAGGCTGCCGAACCAGAACGCCCCGGATAAGCCAATCAAAACCACCCTACTGAAGAAGAAGCTGACTGATGGTAGGCTGATGAGAGCCTGGGGGGGCGGGGTCTGATGACGCAACCATAACCGGGGGGGGGGGGGGGGGGGGTTCATGTTATGATGTCATTAATGTCACACTGAAAGCAGTCCTTTTAAGGCTCAGTAAATCTCTGACCTCACGTTGCCGCGGTTACAGAGTACGGCTTGAAGCTGGGCAGTCAGATCTTCATCAAACACATGACGGAGACCGGCCTGGCGGCGAAGGAGGGCACTCTCCAGGAGGGAGACCTCATCCTCAAGGTGAGACCAGCAGCTCCTCAGGACGGTCTCTCCTCCTGTGGCGTCACTTCTGTTTGAGCTCATGTCCAGACGCCGCGATGGGGGTAACACTCCTGAACGGGTTTAATATCAGCTCTTAACTCTGACCCACCCTTTTCAAACGTGAACACGGTGTGGACAATAAAGCTTTGCTCTGTTCGAATGGCAGATCAACGGGATGACAACAGAGAACCTGTCTCTGCTGGAGACCAAGCACCTGGTGGAGAAGTCCCGAGGGAAGCTCACCATGATGGTTCTCCGAGACGACCGCAAGTTCCTGGTCAGCATCCCCGAGGTGGTGGACAGCGCCCCCAACAGCGAGGAGGACCGGCAAGCAGACGACAGCTCCGAACTGGAGGGTGAGAGAGAGAGGGAGAGAGAGAGAAAGAGAGTGTGAAAGAGTGTGAGAGAGTGTGAGAGAGTGTGAGAGTGTGAGAGAGTGTGAGAGAGTGTGTGTGTGTGAGTGTGTGTGAGAGGGATTGAGAGGTATTGAGAAGCTGTGAGCGAGAGAGATTGGAGGGAAGGTTGTGAATGTAAAAGTAGAAATATGAAATGATCCAGCTGATTAATTATTTATATCCCCCCCCCTCAGACATTTCTGACCTGGACACTGACCTCCCCCCTCCCAGAGCGTCCCGCCCTGCCACCAGAGAGAGACGCACACGCAGGTGACCTCTCACCTCTCATCGATGAGGCCATCCTCTTGTATCATGACTAGACCTGCCACAGTGACACAAGTCAAACTCTCTCTCTCGTCTCCCCGTCGTCTCGTAGAACCCGGGCGGAACCTCCTGCTTCGGCGAAGTCCCGGGACTCGTCCCCCGTCCGGTCCGCTGCGACCCGGCCCGTCGCTAAGACCTTCCCCCCTCGCAGAGGTCAGAACCACAGGAACACTCCCAGCAAAGTGTCACATCCCTCATGGAGACATGATCAGCTCGGCCCGGCGGCCCAGCCCAGCATGGGCCAGCCTGGCGGCTGACCTCTGACCTCACGTGAACCCTGTGTTGTCGTTCCTCCTCCAGCTCCGTCTGAGTCGGACTCCGACCGCAGCGCCTCCCCTCCCCCCTCCAGGACGCAGAGGGACGGCCCCGACAGCAGGGACAAGTACAGGTGGGTCCCACCCGAGAACACACACACACCTGGGGATCTTCAACAACCCCTCCAATTTCAAGCCCAAACAGGAAGTTCTGGTGCTATTACGAACTTGAAAGCAGTTTGATGTTTGACATGTAGTGGTAATGTGTGTGTGTGTGTGTGCGTGCAGGACCCTCTCAGGAGTCTCCACCCTCCCCAACCCCCGAGCGGCGCCCGTCCCCCAGAGCTGGAGCGCCCCTCGGGCCCCGTCCACCATCTCCATGGCTTCCCAGGGCACCCGCACCTCCTCGCGGCCCAAGAAGGTGGTGTCCGAGTCGGACTCGGACCGCAGCGCTTCCCCCCCCGCCCCCCGCAAGGAGAGCCCCCGCTCCAACGACTACTCCCGATACAAGTATGCACCTGGCGGGGCGGAGACACGGAGGAGGAGACCACATCCTCCACCTTTCACCCGTCGCACCACCCGTCCTCTTCTCATCCATTGGCTCAACCCTTCCATCACGTTCTTACCTCTCTCTTTATCCCCTCCCTCTCCCCCTCTCCCTACAGAGTTCTCCTGACCTGCCTCCCCCCGGGGGGAGGGCCTCCCCCATCTTGGTCCGCCAGGAGCCCCCTCGCAGGGTGTCCTCCCCCGTCAGAGTACCACCTCCAGGTCAGTCCCCCCCAGCCTGCAACACCAGCATACCCCACCTACAGCCCCCTCCACCCACCCTGACCCTACCTGCAACACCAGCGTACCCCTACCTAGACACTCTTATCCAGTTGAACACCATGTACTATGAACACCAACTCATAACTCTCTTTCTTCTCTCTTTCTTCACCTCTCTCTCTCCCTCCCCCTCCTTTTTTCTTCCTCTGGTTCCAGACTCCGAGTCGGAGTCAGATGGTAGCTCCGGGCCTCCCCGGAGACAGGGCACCCCCCACAGCCAGGACTCCAGGGACAGATACAGGTACAGATGAGGGCCCCCCATCCCCCTACACCTACCATCCTAGTACCCCCCCCTCCCCCCTCCCCGAGCCCCAGGCAGAGCTCCAGGACTGGGGCACTGAACGGCCACTGCCTCCCTTCGCTAACCTTATTGTCCACTTTGTGTTTGTGAATGGTTTTGATTTTGGACGTTTTAAACACAGTTGGGTTTTGTTTTTGTTTTTTTGGGGGCGGGATGATCAGCTATATTTGTCGTGTTTCTGTTCCTTTGTGTACCCATAATGCATGTTGTATTCCTGTTACTTTTGTGGTCTTGTTAATAAATAAAAGCAATTTATTCAGAGAATCTCCCTCTAGTGAATATGTGGCTTACGCTTGTCCACTTATGGTGGCTGAAATGTCCAAGGTCAGAAGAAGGAATCTGGGTCACAGATTTAAAAAACATCCCACAAATCACAAAATGACATCCCTACAAATCACCCATGACATGATCACATAAATATTGGCATTGGCAGTTTATTCCTTTTATTAGATAACATCAAATTCATGTTTAGCTGGAACAAACGGTATGTAGCTTGTGTCACATGCACAACCAGAGAAATAATGGATGCTTAATGTTGAACCCCGCCCTCTTATTGATTAACTGTAATCAGTCTTTTGGTTCTGTTGCAATGAGAGAGAAAGGGAGAGAGAGAGGGAGAGAGAGAGGGAGAGCTGGCCCTGAGAAACTGAGGTGAATATTTCAGTCTCTTGTCCTCTCAAGATAATCACATTGGCCAGCGGTCCCCCTCTCCACGCGTAACTGAGCTGTGCTATCTTCCTCCTCCCTCACTCCCGTCCTCCCTCTCTTCCAGAGTCCTCCCAGACATAGCCCCGCAGCCCCAGGTAGAACCTCCACGCTGGAGGGCGCCCAGCGTCTCCAACAGCGTGTCCAACAGCGTCCCACCACAGGCCAAAGGTGTGTGTGTGTGTGCATGTACCTGTGTGTGTGTGTGTGTTTAGCCCTGTCGTTTTTGTCTTTTCATTGTAGCGCCACACCAGAAAGTTTCGACAGCATGTGATTGTTGACTGTGTGTGTGTGTCTCGACAGCACGCTCGGAGTCAGAGTCGGAGGCGAGCTATGCTTCCGTGCCTCGTAGGGCCTCCACAGACAGTGCCGGCTCGGGGGGGTCCCGCAACAACAAATACAGGTAAGACTGACTCTGGGAGTCAGGTGGCTGAGCGGTGAGGGAGTCGGTCTAGTAATCTGAAGGTTGCCAGTTCGATTCCCCGGCCGTGCCAAATGACGTTGTGTCCTTGGGCAAGGCACTTCACCCGACTTGCCTCGGGGGGAATGTCCCTGTACTTACTGTAAGTCGCTCTGGATAAGAGCGTCTGCTAAATGTAAATGTAAGAAGGGGGTGACAAATCCTTTCAGTATCTAAATCTTCAATTTAGTAATTTAATGAGATCAAATTACAAACTGTTTCTAATTGTCTCACACAGAGTTCTCCCAGACATGAAGTCATCTTCTGTAGCAGTGAAGGAGCCTTCTCGTCGAGGCCTGACCCCCAGTAGACCCCCCCCTGAAGGTCAGTATGACCCCTCCGTGACCCCATGTTCCCACCAGCCCCCCTTCCCCTAGTCCTGGGTGATGATGTCACACTAATAGGTCAATGCTGACACATTTCTGTGTCGTCGTCAGATTCCTCCGACTCTGAGCGGGCTCCCTCGCCCCCTGGAAGATCTGGTAGCAGCAACCGCAGGTAAACCACACAAACAAACACACACACACACACACCTCAAATAGACCATCAGTTACCAGCCATTGACAACACACTGTTGTACACAGACCACCAGAACCAAACCCTGTAAAACTCTCTTTTCCTCTCTCTGTTTGAACAGTTTTCCACGAGCCAATGGTATGGTTTCTGGAGTGTCAGTGAAGAGCAACCCTCCACCCTACTGTAAGCCTTTTCTTTGCTCAAGCTGAGCTTCACGACCTGAAAACAAACTCCAGCACCGGGCAAAAGATAAACATCCTTCTTCTCTTTCAGCTCAGACAGAGGAGGAGCCTCTGTATTCCCTGCCCCCTGACTCCTACCCCACGCCCAACCTGGGGTAAGCATTCCCTCACTCTAACACACGGACCAGCAGAGATCATCCCAAACGCTTCGTATCTTACCTCACCACCACCACGAAGGAAGCCAGTCAGGCTCTGTCGGTGCATGCTCATCACAGCCTTGCCCACCTCCCTCCCCAGGTACAGCTCTGACCTCAACACGGTGTCCTTCGTGAAGGAGGGCAGCGTGGGCCTCAGGCTGGTGGGGGGCAACGACGTGGGCATCTTTGTGGGGGGGGTCCAGCCTAACAGCCCCGCCCAGGAGCAGGGCATGAAGGAGGGGGATCAGATCATGCAGGTAAACTCACAGTTTGTGGCTGTAAACTCCTTGTTAGGGTACTGATATCCTGTAACACTTTCAGGTGATTTTTATGGCAAAGTAGAAGTCCGATGTTTTTGATTTTTGGACGTCCCATGTATTTGTTGACGTAATAATCTTGGAGTGTGTGTTTATACGCTGTCCTGTGTGTAGGTGAACGGGGTGGACTTCAGTCATTTCACCAGAGAGGAGGCGGCCATGTTCCTGCTCAACTCCAAGCGAGGAGAGCGCGTGGACATCCGCACTCAGAACAAGATGGACCGTAAGCTTCTCTAAGACCCATAGCAACGCCGTGACACTGTACGGCGTCATAGCAACGCCGTGACACTGTACGGCGTCATAGCAACGCCGTGACCAGCAGCACCATTAAAACTAAAGTAGTTCCTGCCTCTGTTGTCCTTATTCAGTCTACAAGAAGATCCTCAAGTCCAACCTGGGGGACTCCTTCTACATCCGGACCCACTACGACTACGAGCCAGAGGACGCCAGGAGCATGAGCTTCACCCGTGGGGAGGTCTTCAGGGTGGTGGACACCATGCACAGGGGCAAGCTGGGGAAATGGCTGGCCATCCGCATGGGCAACGACCTGCATGAGCTGGACAAGGGCACCATCCCCAACCAGGGCAGGTCAGAACCCCCACATCATCCCACTCCTCCCTGCCTCTCTCTCTCTCTCTCTCTCTCTCTCTCTCTCTCTCTCTCTCTCTCTCTCTCTCTCTCTCTCTCTCTCTCTCTGTCTCTGTCTCTCTCTGTCTTGCTCTCTCTGTCTTGCTCTCTCTCTTTCTCTGTCTGTCTGTCTCTCTATGTCTGCCTCTCTCTCTCTCTGTCTCTTTCTGTCTCTCTCCCTCCCTCCCTCTGTCTCTCTCTCTGTCTCTCTCCCTCCCTCTGTCTCTCTCTCCCTCCCTCTGTCTCTCTCTGTCTCAATACTTGCAGCTCTGACCTGGTGTTTCCCTCCTGGGCTGTGTCAGGGCGGAGACTCTGGCCAGTCTGGAGCAGGCTAACCGTGCCAGCGGCACAGAGAAGCAGGTGTCTGGACCCAGGGCGGAGTTCTGGAAGTTACGGGGGCTCAGAGGGGGCAAAAAGAATGTGCGCCGGACTCGAGACGACCTCCTCCAGCTGACCATCCAGGGGAAGTTCCCGGCCTACGAGAGAGTGCTCCTCAGAGAAGGTCCTAGAACGTTTGATTTTTGTTTTTCTCCCCCATACTGTTCCATTTATTTCGAAAACTGATTTTGTAAACAAAAAGAGAGTTTGTAACAGCTTCAAATCTTTTTACAGCCAATTTCAAACGGCCCATTGTCATCCTGGGTCCTTTGAACGACGTTGCCATGGAGAAGCTGGCGAGCGACATGCCTGATAACTTTGAGGTGGCAGGTATGTCATTTCCTGTCGTACATGGTGTCCTGAAAGCAGTATTTGCCTTTTTAGATCTTAGTGAAACTAAAAGCTGCCTCTCTCTCTCGGCCTCTCTCTCTCGGCCTCTCTCTCTCGGCCTCTCTCTCTCGCTGCCCTGGCTCGTCCGGACAGACATGGTCCCTCGAGGTGGAGGAGGAGATGGAGGTTCCACTGTCATCAAACTGGACACCGTCAGAAGGATCGCAGAGAAGGTGAACACAACTGATACGTGTTTAGGAATAGTTTTGTTTTTTTGGCGTGTGGCATGGTGGGTCGTTTGGGTTCAGGGAGTGTGTTGGGTTTATGTGTATTTATAAAAAAGAAAAAATCCAGATAAGATTGGTCAGTATGAATCATTTCAATTTCAATTCTTTCAATAACAATTTTTAGTTTTGTTCTCATTGGCTGGATCAAAAGCAAAGGTCAGACGTTAAGTTTGAGTGACAACTGTAAAGGGAACTATGTCAGACATTGATTCAGTTGAGTCATGTCTCAACTGCCAAAACCAACTTCCTCTTTCTTGACATTCGTCTGTCATGTTTCCTTTCCCTCAGGACAAGCACCCCCTGCTGGACATCACGCCCACTGCAGTGGAGAGGCTGAACTACATCCAGTACCACCCCATGGTGCTCTTCCTGGACCCCCACAACCGCAAGGACGTCAAGGCCATGAGGCAGAAGCTCTGCCCCAAGTCCAACAAGAGCTCCAGACGCCTGTACGCCCAGGCGCTGAAGATGAGGAAGCACTGCAGCCATCTCTTCGCAGGTAGGAGAAACCATAGAGATATATATAAAGACTAGATGTCTTAAGGCGGAGTCTAGAATGTTCCGCACATGGCGGCCATCTTGCTACAGTCAACTCGCTCGCCCATGACATTGTGGTGATGCTACGTGTACTTTTTAAATGACCATAACTTGCGATATTTTTGACCGATTTTAAAACGGTTTGGTTTGTTATCAATGTCAGAGATGTCGTTATGCCACTGCATACTTATGAATAATTATGTCGTTTAAAAAAAAAGTAGAATAGAACCGTTTACTGATTATCGTTCTTCTCACGGTGGTCTGTCATGTGTCCCTCCAGCCCGCATCGACCTCCAGCCCAGCTCCAACGTGTGGTATGATGCGCTGAAGGACAAGATCCGCCATCAGCAGGCCAAGCCAGTGTGGGTGTCAGAGGTCACGGTAAGAGTCAGCCCCGCCCTCCCAGCCCCGCCCTCCCAGCCTCCCAGAAACGTCATTTATTTGTTCAACCTCCCACAATCCACACAAACAATTTACCTCATGCGAGCGCTTGTAGTTATGACGACGAGGACGCACGGCTGCCTAACTGCAAGCTAAAGACGGTTCCTGTTTTGTGTCGCAGCTGGAGGCCGGCGGTGATGGTGAAGATCTGGAGGGGCTGGACCACACCCAGTCTGACTACCTGAGTGCAGCCAGCGACCTGGAGGACACCGACGGAGAAGCCTTCACGGACGGAGAGGCCTTCACGGACAACGAGGACCTGGAGGAACCCTATGCCAGCCCCGAGAAGCCCCGGACGTCCAGGTCGGCGGGCGCGGCGCTGGCCCGCTCCTCGGAGCCCGCGTCCGGGCACCGCAGCACCGACGAGGAGCCCGAGAGGGAGATCCCCCCCCTCATGGAGGTGCCGGAGCCCAGGTCGCACCACTACGAGCAGGACAGCCCCCCTCCCGATGACGCGGACGAGGCGTACCCCGCCTCCCATCGCAGCTTCTCCGACTCGGATTTCAGCGCCATGGACCCGCCCCCCTCTGAAGGACCGCCGGATTTCCGGGCCCCGGACCCCTCGGCCCTGAGCTCTGTTCCGGAGCCGCCACGAGCCGAGAGCCCCACGACCGTCACCCTGTCGGCCATCGAGGATAAGCTACAGCAGGTACTGCAGAGGCAGGACAGGGGCTGGAACACACTCTTTTCTAATGATGTTTACCTGTTTAAAATCGATATTTTTTGTGTTTTGAGGCGTATTTTTGAGGCGTGTTTTTGAGGCGTGTTTTTGAGGCGTGTTTTTGAGACGTTGGATTGGTATTGCATCACACTGTTCTCATCATCTCCTCCTCTTTCAGGCCCGCGCTGCTGAACCACAAGAGAGGAAATCTCCATTAATTGTGTAAGTACATCCGCCATGCTAGCGTCCACAGTGAATGACAAGACTTTCTGTAAGGTGCCGAAGTTGACTAGAGCGACCAGTAAGAGTGATGAGAGAAATCAACGCAATCCTCCTCTCCTCTGATAGGCTCGCCCACCACCAGGCCGTCCAATACCGGCGCACACAGATCCAGGGAAGCGACAGCTCCAACGACGACGAAGCGGACGATATCGAATGGGGTCCTGCCACAGAACTCTGAACGCTGGATTCCAGATTCTAGAACTTTCCCTACATGATACTGGCCCAGAACCAGAATTCCACAGCGGGACACTGTTCCGGAACCAGAACTTGATCTAGTTTTCCATTGAGTAATCTGGATGGTTCACCTGATGGCTCTCACTTTCTCCTCTTCTCTTATTCGGAGACTCCTTGAGATGTGTTGGTTCAGACGGATATCTCGGCTGCCTGGAAGATTCCCACCGATTTTAGATTTTGAATTAAGGTGGCGCCTCCCCTGGTTTTTTTAAGGGTTTAGTATTTATACAGATTCTCGTAAAGCAAATATTTTATATTTTCTTATGTCTTTTTAATAAACCAGTTTTCTGCGGTTTTACTTTACACAATGCCGCTACTTTTAATCTTCTTGACAACCTCTGAACTTTAGGTTTAAAGGGGAAAATGAAATGAAAGTTTGTGAGAGAGTGGCTGTGTCGAGGCCTGCTGGTCAATGTGGCTCTATTGAATCATCATCATCAGTTTGTATAGATGTGACTGGCTTCAATAAAAGATTGAGTTACAGACTTGCAGTTGTCAGTCATCCTTAATACATTTTCCACCCACAATTCCTTTCGTACTTTCAATCACTTGATTATAAACATGTCTGGATTATAAATTAAGAAATGCATAATCTTGGATGCATTGATAAAGGGCATTTTAATTTGATATTAAAATGTGAATTATCCCCAGCACGCATCCTAAATGCGTAAAATTAGGACACATTTTCTGTCTTTAAACAAAAAAACGACATGGTTGACCCAACATGTTGTTCATGTGCAACTTGACGCACGCATATTAATCGACTCACGACAAGCTCGAATTCTGCTTTATTGATTCGAAATGTTTCCTAATTTTATCAGATCAAGAAAAAAAGAGGTGACTGACAACGATGGGTGAGGTCAGGGGCGATTCTAGGATCAGACCTTTAGGGGTGCTCAGCCCCCAATGAGAATGTGACATGAATACAGTGCCTTGGAAAAGTGTTAAACCCCCTTGCTAAATAAATCCCTAATTTCACTCATTTCAATTAATACATTTATGTATTATTATGCAAAATATTGAATGAATTAAAAAACTAAGGATGTCCCTTCAAGAACTACCAGCATCAAATTATAATAAACAATAATCATTTTATTTTTTGATTATTATTTTTCTTAGGGGTGCTGAGATGAAATGTAGGGGTGCTTGAGCACCCCTAAAAAGGGTCTAAAATCGCCACTGGGTGAGGTGAAAATGTGGAGACTAGCCTATTGAAACAGAGTTTATATTCGGAGCAAACTAAAGGTGAGATAGGCGGGGTTGACTTAAGGAGTTCATCACATGGTCAAAACACAGGTGCTACCGGTAGCTTTGGCTTGATTAGTGCGTAGCGCTGTCTACTGAAAAGTGTGTGTCTTGGCTTATACACCCATGCAGTAAAACATGCCGGTGTATCCCTTTTCAGAGTTTCAATCGTTTGAATGTAGTTGCAGTATAATTTGGACTAAATATCAGTTAGAACGTGTTAATATAGTTTCTTTTTTGACCGAACACATGTAAATACTAGTGATGCGCTCCAATATTTACTCAAGGCTCTTCCCTTGAGAGAAAAAAAAAGTCAAGCGGATGCCGCGGCTACACTGACTGTTTGTGGTGAGCCGTCAGTGAGCCTGCGCGTTCAATGTGTGACAACACGAGGAAGCGAGAGAGACCGTTAACGTGCCTGAAGGTTGGATTTGATGGCAGAGAAGTGCCCATAAGTGGCCGTGCACCTAAGTGGAGATTCGGGGGGTGGGTGGGGGGGCTGTCCGTTAAACTGAAAAAAGAAGTCGGGATGGACGGCAAAGGTACTTTGAAGATGTTCTCCAGGAAGAAACGGGAACTGATCAAGACTCCATCCATCTCGAAGAAGAGTCGAGCAGGAAGCCCTGGGCCACAGGGCTCTTCAGCAGTAAGTAGCTCATCACTGTTTCCTCCTGTCAGTCACACTGAAGCCGCATAGTCCACTGTCCGTCTGCTGTCTACAGGATCGATAATGTGTCATACCGCTGACGCGGAACCTTGGACATTTACTGAATACATCGGAAAGATGAGGCGCTGAAAGAGAGAGAATGATATACGGGCTCAGATACAAAGAGAGGTTAAGTTCCCCTATTGTAACGGTTATGATAATGAGACAGACAAGTGCGTATACACCGTCTACTGTGGGTAAGAAGATTAAGAAGCGACTTGCTTTGAATCTATCCAACATGTCAGCGAAAGACAACATGAATCAGAAGGAAAATGTAATAGAATAACATCCTTTAAATGTTGTTTTTCTATATTTTGATGACATATAAATGTTGATTTAAGTATATTGATACTGGCATGACGACTCATTTTCCAGTTGGCGATATCTGTTGGTTTTAACGTACTGTAGGTAGTCAGGTTAGTTTACTGTACTTTTTAGATGAGGTCAAGACACACGCTATAGAGAGCATGTTAAAACGTGGAGGTAAAACCAGCTACAACCCATATTCGACGGGGCAGAGAGTAAAGAAGGCCGAGTCTAAATCTAAGAGCAGATTGGACATTTTACCCAACCGCCCGAATGTCCTGCTCAAACAGGTGAGTCCAACATGCAATACTTTCCTTTTTAATCTTCACAAGATCTTCGAGTCACTCATCTCCATTTTCTGACTCCCACGCACAAAGCACTTGAACCTCTTGCGTTTGGGTCTGATATTGGATGTTGAAACTGCCTTTCCATAAAAGGTGTTTCCTGGGGCAGATATCTAACTTGCACCTGCTGCAGCGGTCCTTGTCTCTCTGGCGCCTCCACCTGGCGAGGTGTGATGGGTAACCTGAGGGGCAGGAACTCAAGTCACAGGTTCCCTGACCTCCAGAGCCTGGACTAGTCCCTTTCCTGAACCATGAGGATTTCTGCTAGAAAATAGCCAAGTATTATAGACTTCAGACTATTTTATAATTCTAGTTGGACTTTAATATGACCTCTTGTTTGCAGTAGTGATGTACAGATTTAGATAGGGGAACATTTGAATCCTTGCAGGGGTTTCTGTTAGAACTCGTTGAGTTGGACGTTTGTTTTGTGAAACCGCCGACGTGTCTCCCGTGTACCAGTACTGTCTCTGGGCGTGGCAGGCCCAGGAAAGGAAGGGTGTTACGCAAAACACAAAACAGGAACTTGTGAAAGTCTGCATTTGTCTGTTTACCAACAACACCCAAGCCATCCCTGACCAAACATACCAGCCTGTTACACCAAACAATCACATTACTGCTCTGTTTATTTTCCGAGGCACCACACAATCCCCACACCACCACAAGTCACACCCCCTCACCCTCACTCTCTCACTCTCTCTCTCTCCCCCTCCCCCACCCCCAGCTCTCCATCCTCCAGGAGATGCCCCGTCGAGACGGCGTGGATCCCCACCCTGTCGTCCTCCCTCTCCTCCTCGACCCTCGCCCTCCCGTCAGGTGTCTCCCTGGACCCCTCCCTGTCCTGCCCCGGAACCCCCAGCGCCCAGCACGGCAGGATGACAGGGGTGGGCATGGCCTCCCCCGTGTCCACCCTGAAGAGGCCCACGGCCCTCAGCCGGCACGCCAGCGCGGCCGGCTTCCCCCTCCAGTCCTGGGTGTTCACCAAGGCCCAGGCCAAGGGGCCGACCAGCCCGGGCCTCCCGGCCGAGGGTCCGGAGAGCACGGCTATCGAGGTGGAAGACATCCCCGCTCTGCTCAGGGACGTGGCTCGCTTCGCCGAGGCGGTGGAGAAGCTGAAGGACGTGGTGCTGCTGGAGGGTGAGCGAACAGGGAGGACAGGGGGCTGGGTGGTGCTGCTGGAGGGGGAGTGATCAAAGAGGACAGGGGGTGGGGTCCAACGACACCACCCTCATTTAATTCAGTTTGTTAATCCCAAAGGAAATAAGAGTTGAGTTTTAAGTAAATAAATATAAGACATGCCTAATGGCTAAAGTAATGTGTCCATTGGACTTAGGACCCTGGGTAATGGAGCAATTAGATACTCATTAGAGACTAATGGTTCCCAAGGGAAAGAGGTCTTTGAGGAATGGCCTGCTGTCACCAGAAGCTTTAAGAAGGGTAGCGGGGGATGTCAGTCTGCTAGATGGTGGTGCTTACTGTTGCACTGGTGGAAACGAGCAGACGCGTCTTTTAATTGCTGTGTCTTTGTCGTGGGTGTCGGTCCTGTTTGGGTCGTCGTGGTGACAATCCACCATTGTTCTTCTCGGACGTGTTGTTCTCTTTTAAGTTCTGGAGCCTCCTGAATCGTCCTCCATGATGAATCCTCCTCACGTTAGCTAAAACAATACCCCCCGCAACACACACACACTCACACAAACCCCACCTCACTCCCCTGCTCACCACGTGATCCTGTGTGGGAGGGGAAGGGCGGAGCCGTTATTTTATTTTTTTGCACAAGCAACCCCAAGCTTCCTCTCTCTCTCTCTCGACTGAGCGCCGTGAGTTTCCGCTCCCCGGAGCAGCGCAGACCACAAGCGGTCACAGACCAGCCCCGAGCAGGAAGTCAGCTGCTTGTTTACTGCTGTGTCTGACACGCTCGCTTCCTCCCTGCAAAATGGCGCAATGCCTGTTCTAACCCGACATGGACGCCTTTTTAGTCGGTCTAGGCCCTGCTCGGTCGCCTTGGCGATTTAACTTTCTCTTCCGGGCATATACATATCTATCCTTGTGGTGCGGTTATCTGTTATAGACAAGCCTGATCTCTTTTCACAGAGCTTGTGCTGGTTTTTACAGTTCCTGGGATCTAGGGGTAGCATGCCTGTTTCAGAGACGGGCCCCTCCCCAGACTCAGGCTTGTTTCTGGGCTCCTGAGCCAGACAGACAGGCCCCTCCCCAGACTCAGGCTTGTTTCTGGGCTCCTGAGCCAGACAGACAGGTCCCTCCCCAGACTCAGGCTCGTTTCTGGGCTCCTGAGCCAGACAGACAGGTCCCTCCCCAGACACAGGCTTGTTTCTGGGCTCCTGAGCCAGACAGACAGGTCCCTCCCCAGACTCAGGCTTGTTTCTGGGCTCCTGAGCCAGACAGACAGGTCCCTCCCCAGACTCAGGCTTGTTTCTGGGCTCCTGAGCCAGACAGACAGGTCCCTCCCCAGACTCAGGCTCGTTTCTGGGCTCCTGAGCCAGACAGACAGGTCCCTCCCCAGACTCAGGCTTGTTTCTGGGCTCCTGAGCCAGACAGAAGGTGGTTCCTCCTTATCTTCTGGCCCAGAGTTGCGACGCCCCCAGCAAGAGCCCAGCCAGGGCAATCTAAACAGGAAGCCGAGATGGATAGCCTCTGACAGAGTCTCCTCCACTTCCTGCTCAGAAAGACGGCTGCATCAGTCGGACCTGTGACCTGTGATGTCATCAATACGCACCCCCCCCCAGTCCCTTCTCACCGCCATCATCATCACCCCCTCTCCAGACCCAGGGTGGAGGTCTGTACCTGGGCTCTCCCCGGGTCGGAGTCAGCCTCCAGCCCGGATCTCCTCTGCTTCTCTGTGACTTTTCTCCTGAGTAAACAACTCGCCTGTTCTTGGGCGGGAGGGGGGGGGGAGGGGGTGGGGGGGGGGGGGGCGGGGTGAGGACAGTTAGAGCTGAGGAGTAGTTCAGGAACCGCAAATCGACACATTTAAACCACGCTGTCACAGAACACTACTGCAGGATGTGGATGAATCGGGTGCCGTTTTTTTTGGGAGGGGGGGAGGGGGGCTCCGCTGGCCCTCGTGTGAGGGGGAGAGGGGGGGGAAGTTGGACAGCCCACGGACGTGTCCCTGTTGAACTCACGGCCCAAAGTCTGAGGCTGTTTTCCTGTCTGCCTGACCGCCTGTCTGTCTGCCCATCCTCTAAAGAATGTTAGATCTGTGTGATCAGTGGAGAATGTCGAGGTATTGTGTCTCTGTTGTTGTCACGTCCTGACCAGAGCCCAGACGCGCACTGAGAAACCCTGTAGTCACGTAAGCCTTTTACTGCGGATGTCGTCTGTCATCGGTTACATCGGATTCTGATCTCTGTCTCGTGTCTTCCTGTACGTTTACCCGTGTCTTGTCTGTCTTTCTGTCCTGCCTGCATGTCTGTCTTTCTGTATGCCTGCATGTCTGCCTGCCCATCTGCCTGCATGTCTGTCTGTCTGTCTGCCTGCATGTCTGTCTGCCTGTATGTCTGTCTGCCTGCCCATCTGCCTGCATGTCTGTCTGCCTGCATGTCTGCCTGCACATCTGCCTGTCGACCCCACCGGTCTGTCTGCCTGTCTGCCTGTCTGCCTGTCTGCCTGTCTGTCTGCCTGTCTGCCTGTCTGCCTGTCTGCCCACAGGCAAGCAGGAGAACAGGCGTCCCCTGGCCCACGTGTGTCTGGGGGAGGTCCTGAGGATCCTGCGTCAGGTGATCAACACCTACCCCCTCCTCAACACGGTGGAGATCCTCACCGCCGCCGGAAAACTCATCTCCAAGGTCAAAGGTCAGTACGTCTAGACGGACCAATGGGAGGGTGGAACTTAAAGTCTGTGTGACTGATATATTCAGTTTCTTGACTGGGTCAGTAATGAATCACATGGGTTCATGAATGACGTGGATTCATGTGGTCTATTTCAGGATTCCACTATGAAGTGTCTAACGAGTCGGAAAAGAATGACTTTGAGAAGGCCATCGAGACCATCGCTGTTGCCTTCAGTAGCAAGTGAATATCTGGCCTTCACCCCCTCCCTCCCTCCCTCACATACTACCCCCCTCACCCCCTCACCTACTACCCCCTTACCCCCTCACTCCCTCCCTCACCTACTACCCCCTTACCCCCTCACCCCCTCCCTCACCTACTAACCCCTCACCCCCTCCCTTACCTACTACCCTTCACCCCCTCCTTCACCTACTACCCCCCCTCCCTAACCTACTAACCCCTCACACACTCCCTCACCTACTACCCCTCACCCCCTCCTTCACCTACTCCCCCCCTCCCTCACCTACTAACCCCTCACACACTCCCTCACACACTCCCTGTCTGTGCACTGTTTGGCTGCCATTATGCGTCAAAGCTGCCATTTCCACACTCCTTCCTGTCACAGGGTTTGACGTGGCACTAGTACACACTAGAGCTGTGCAACTCAGTAAAGGTTGTTGAGAAGTGAGAAGTGGATCTAGGAGGAAAACACAATGACACGATTTGCATGAGGCTCTGACAAAAAACAGGAAGTGGTTTTTCATTCTTGTCTGTAGATCACAAAACCAGAGAGGCCACCATTTTCTGTCTGCTGTTTGAACAGATTCAACAGTATTTGCCCTGACTAGAGAACACGCATGCTTTTTTTCAAAAAATAATGTTATAAATAGATAATATAATATAATTTCATTTACAGGAGCTTGTCAAGATATACATAGCTTTATCTTACTCATTTTAGATAACCCCTCTAAAGGAAAAGGCTACTAACTATATGACCAAACCTCAAAAAAGGCAAACTTTCAGATGAATCTTTCAGCATGGTGTACACTGACATGGGCGTCTGAGCCGGTCATGTGGTTCCACAGCACAGCGCCTCTTCAGGTTCTGCCATCAGACAGGCCACAAAGAGGAAGTGTCTCTGGCTAAGCTTGGCACAGCCACTTCCTGGCCCTTCTCTCCCCTCCATCTCTTTATCGCTATTTATCGGCACTAACGCCCATCGCCTCTGAATCTGCTTTCTGTTGAAGTCCCTGTGTGTGTGTGTGTGTGTGTGTGTGTGTGTGTGTGTGTGTGTGTGTGTGTGTAGACAACCTCCGTGTGTGTACATAGGTGCCTGTGTGTGTGCGTGTGTGTGTGTGTAGACAACCTCCGTGTGTGTACATAGGTGCCTGTGTGTGTGTGTAGACCCCTCCGTGTGTGTGTAGACCCCTCCGTGTGTGTACATAGGTGTCTGTGTGTGTCCGTGTGTGTGCGCGCGTGTGTGTGTGTGTGTGTGTGTGTGAAACGGCCGGTGTTGAGGTGCGCTCTCTCTCCCCAGCGTCTCGGAGCTGCTGATGGGGGAGGTGGATAGCAGCACCCTGCTGTCCCAGCTGCCCACAGAGAGGAGCAGGGTGAGTGGACGAGGGGGACGAGGGGGGGGTCCGAGGGGCCTGGGTATCAAGGGACGTAGTGTGCAACACGGTGACAGCACGCTGTGTGTTTGTGCGCGTGTGCGTGCAAATGAGCGCTCGTGTGTCGCAGTCAGAAGATGTGTGACGGTTTTCAGTTCTCACAGCGGATGTTTACAGGCCAGTAGTACCAGCTTCCTGGCACTGACTGAGTGTGTATTTATCACTGTGTTCCACACACACACACACACACACACACAGCTTCTGAAATGCCAGATATCAGCTCCTTCCAGGCCACTCACTGCAGCATGCACAACAGAGCTTCCAGTCTACTGGTCTAACTCCTCTCACCTAGTAGTTTTAACTCTCTATAAACCACTGAGCCTTTTAGTCTCCCAGTCCCCTGACATTACAACACTGCTCGGCCGTACTTAAAGAGGCCCGATATAACAATCGTAGAGGAAGCTAAAACGGGTCCCCTCAGAGTGATTTCATTGGCTAAGCTTTCCACCAATCGTGCGAGGTCGTGGGTCAGTCCCTTGGTCGCCTTAGTGTTGACGTGATGGTGCGATGGTGGTTGTGTTCCTAACCGTCGCCTGTGTCGCTTCCTGCAGTCTCTGGAGAACTTGTATGCGGGCGCAGGCTCTGATGGGAACTACTTCAGGACAGACTTCCACAACCTGGGTATGACAGACCCCCTCCATCTATGGAACTCCTGTCCGACACACTCTTCTGGTCCTCATGGTGTGTGTGTGTGTCTGTGTGTGTGTGTGTGTGTGTGTAGCCATGAGAGCGGAGGAGGTGGACATCGTGCTGCAGCGTAGCGAGGGAGGTGTGGACTCGGCTCTGCTCTACGCCAAGACCATCTCCAAGTACATGAAGGACCTGATGACCTACGTGGAGAAGAGGACCTCGCTGGGTAGGTGCCAGGTCCAAACACCATCTTCAGTATCCATCCCACTCCTCCATCAGCTGACCTCAGCCTCAGGGAAACTTGCTATGCATAAGGATCACAGTAACATACATCACTGTATTGCTTTATAAATGGCCAGACTGTAATATACAGGAGGGAACCACTCCTCAGTCCTACTCTTCCACTGAGCTATCTCTGTCCCTCAGTTCCCCTTTACAGTTCAGCTGTATGTGTCTGTGTGTATCCCTGCAGAGGTGGAGTTTGGCAAGGGTCTCCTGAGACTATACCAGTCCTGCAAACACAGCATCACTCAGGTACGCCATACCGCCAGGCTTCTGATTGGCTCATCTGCCTTTTTGGTACTTTCCATTTGGTACTGTACCTTTTCAAGTTTCTCATCCTTCTCTCTACTTATCTCTTCTCCTCCTCCTCCTCCCTCTCTACTCTCCTCCTCCACCAATCCCTTTCTCCTCTTTCTTCCCTCCCTCTCTCTTCTCCTCCTCCTCTCCCCCCCCCTCCCTCTCCCCTCTCCTCCTCAACCCCCCTCCCTCTCCCCCTCCCCTCCTTCTCCCCCTCTCCTCCTCCACCCCCCTCCCTCTTCCCTCTCCTCTCCCCTCTCCTCCTCCCCTCCTCTCCTCCCCCTCTCCTCCTCCACCCCCCTCCCTCTCCTCCTCCACCCCCTCCCCCTCCCCTCTCCTCCTCCACCCCCCTCCCTCTCCTCCTCCACCCCCCTCCCTCTCCCCTCTCCTCCTCCACCCCCCTCCCCCTCCCCTCTCCTCCTCCTCTCCCCTCTCCTCCTCCACAGCCCCACATGCCGTTGTTCTCCATCTACTCCCCTGCTCTGGAGCAGGACCTGGAACAAAGCAATGGTCTTCAACAGGCTGCCAACCTCCTGCACACCAAGACCTTCATGCAGGTGCACACCTCACACACACGCCCCTTCACCCTCCTGTACCCTCCACACCTCACACACACGCCCCTTCACCCTCCTGTACCCTCCACACCTCACACACACTCCTCTTCTAACCCATGTGTGTGTGTGTATGTGTGTGTGTGTGTGTGTGTGTGTGTGTAGCCTCTCATGCAGCGCAAGTACGAACATGAGAAGAGGCGCAAGGAGATCAAGGAGCAGTGGCACCGAGCCAAGAGGAAACTGGTGATACCTTAGTCCTCTATGTCTCTCTATCTCACACTCTCTCTCTCTCTCTCTCTCTCTCTCTCTCTCTGACACTTCTCTCTTTCCCTGTGTCTCTCTCTCGCTCTCTTTCTTTCTGCTCTAACAGGAAGTTTCTCGAGTTCACTTTTGCCCTCCTCCTCTGTAACACAGTCCAATACATCAGAATGTAGCACATTGTCTGTTGGATTGTCAAATTCAGTTACCCCTGTCTTTAATTCAAGTACGGCTGACTGACTCTCTCTCTGTGTGTGTGTGTGTGTAGATGGAGTGTGAGGCGAACCTGCGTAAAGCCAAGCACGCGTACACGGCCCGCTGTGAGGAGTACCAGGCCAGAGCAGCCGCCAGCAGAGCGGAGGAGGAGGGAGGGGGATCCACCGCCAAGTCTCTGGACAAGAAGAGACGAGTGGAGGAAGAGGCCCGCAACAAGGTTCCACTTCACCGCCTACAACTCCCAGAATGCCTCACTTTCTACTTACATTTACAATTAGTCATTTAGCAAACGTTCTTATCCAGAGCGACTTACAGTAAGTACAGGGACATTCCCCCCGAGGCAAGTAGGGTGAAGTGCCTTACCCAAGGACACAACATAATTTTGCACGGCCGGGAATCGAACTGGCAACCTTCGGATTACTAGCCCGATTCCCTACCCGCTCAGTCACCTGACCCTTGCTCGTTCCAACCCGCCAGCTACACTGGCCTGTGTCACCCCTGCTGTCTGGTTCACCTTGGCACAAGCTCCGTCACAACACTCGTTTCTTAGAATTCGACTTCCTGCCTCTCTCTACTATCTCATTTATGACATCTGGTGCTGTTGGCTGGCTCTCCAGTTTATGAATGTAATACCCTTTGCATTGTGTAGTGTTGTGATGGTCCTGTCACGTACACAGAAGGAGAGGTTGAGATGACCCTGATAAAAAGATCACATCACACTCTGGACGTCGTAGTCAGTTTGAGAGGAACAGATCTCTACAGATTTCTACAACAAGGCAGACTATGCAGATCATAGATAGATGCCCATAGATATACATCTTTAGAGCAGGCATTGGTCTTTATTAAGCTGTGTTTTTCTCTGTGTGTGTGTGTGTGTGTGTGTGTGTGCGCAGGCGGAGGATGGATAGACAACCATAGATATACATCTTTAGAGCATTGAGCAGCTATGTTTTTCTGTGTGTGTTTTTCTGTGTGCGTGCGTGTGTGCATGCGTGTGTGTGTGTGTGTGTGCGCGCGTGTGTGTGTGCGCGTGTGTGTGTGCGTGCAGGCGGAGGAGGCCGAGGCCACCTACAGGACGTGTGTGGCGGACGCCACCACCCAGCAGCAGGAGCTGGAGCACACCAAGGTGACGGTGCTCAGACAGCTGCAGGAGGTCATCAAGCAGAGCGACCAGACCCTGCGCTCGGTCAGTACACACACACAGCAGGCGCTGACACACACACACACAGCACCCATGTGGACACACGGGAGGGGCCTACACACACACTACACCATATGCAAGTCTAATCTACACACTATCTTTCATCCTCTGACTCTCTCTTTTATCCTCTGACTCTCTCTGTCTTTTATCCTCTGACTCTCTCTCTCTCTCTGTCTCTCTGTCTCCCTCCTCCCGTCTCTCTGCCAGGTGACCATCTCCTACTACCAGACCATGCACGCCCAGACAGTGGTCCTGCCGGTGCACTACCAGACCCTGTGTGAGAGCAGCAAGCAGTACGACCCGGGTCAGCAGTACGCTGCCCACGTCAAAGACCTCCAGCTCCCCGAACAGCCCGAAGTCAGCTACCAGTTTGAGCCCTACTCCGGCCAGTAAGTCGCTCGAGCAAGGAACGCCAGCAAGCCCCCCGTCCACGACCAACCTTTCAGAAGTTGACAGAATATTATCGAGACGATGAGGAATATGGCCCTTACCAAGTCGTCTTTCCGGAATCTGCTTGGGTTAGGTTTAGGTTAGGTAGACGCTGTTAACGTGTTGTTTGACGGCACCATCCAGGCACTCGTCTCGGGGACGTCATGACAGCTTCAACACGGACCACCAGAGCTCTGTGGAGAGTCCCGCTAGCACGGTGGAGCCCCGCCCCTCAGACGGCACCAGCTCCGAGGACAGGAAGAGTATGTGTGGCCACACTAGTGGCAGTGTCAAATATGTTTCGAGAAAAATAAAAATTGAATTATTTGGATTGGGGTACATGAATGCATTGCCTGTATGGGCTCTCCAATGGCCGATATAGACGGTGTTTCACCTGTACATGGCTTGGCTAACTGTGTGTGTGTGTGTGTGTGTGTGTGTGTGTGTGTGTTCTCCAGGGAAGGGCCACAAGTCGTGGGGCTCCACGGTCAGTGACGACAGTGGGGGAGGAGAGGGAGGCTTAGAGTCCCCGACCTCTAGCACAGGTAACCACAGCATGTCAACTAGTCGACGTACCTGTTGCCCATATAGCACCGCTTCCTAAATAACCGGTATCTACCGTTAAGAATCTCCTGAGCAGTAGTTAACAGCAACACGCAGGTTAACATCTTCATAGAGGAACAGGACTACGCCTTTTCTCTCAGGATAAGAAGGACGTTTTAGCTGGTGTGTTGACTGGTGTGTGTGTTTGTGTTTGTGTTTGTGTTTGTGTGTGTGTGTGTGTTTGTGTGTGTGTGTGTGTGTTTGTGTGTGTGTGTGTGTGTGTGTTTGTGTGTGTGTTTGTGTGTGTGTGTGTGTTTGTGTGTGTGTGTGTGTGTGTTTGTGTGTGTGTGTGTGTGTGTGTGTGTGTGTGTGTGTGTGTGTGTGTGTGTGTGTGTGTGTGTGTGTGTGTGTGTGTGTGTGTGTGTGTGTGTGTGTGTGTGTGTTTCAGTTGACATCAGCAAGATGGCGCGGACCTCCTCCACGGGCACCATGTCGTCCAATGAGGACGCAGACGAGAAGGACGGGAACGTGGCCTCCTTCGAGACATCAAGTGAGGCCCGAGCTCCTCCACGCCGGCCCCCCCCATGCCACACCCTGTCCCTGCCCTGTGTCTGTTCATGACCTCCGTTCCTCCTCCTCCTCCCCCCTCAGACAGCAACGGTATGGAGCCTGAGATGGTGGCTCCCACGGGGCCCTTCAGGAACGTGGGCCTGTCCAAGGCGGCCCAGACCCACCGCATGCGGAAGCTGCGGACCCCGGCCAAGTGTCGGGAGTGTGAAAGCTACGTGTACTTCCAGGGAGCTGAGTGTGAGGAGGTGAGGAAGGGTCCGGAAGGTTCCGTCTCTACTCACTAAACTGTGATGGGTATCATTTGGAACCCTGAATGGTCCTTTCAAACCCATAAAGAATTACGTAACTATATGAAGGCTTCTGTGTGGAACCTTTTCTCTAATATTCTTTTCTTGTTTCACACGGCCTAATATGGCACTGACTTAAGGGCCTGGACAGGCCAACTCCTTTAATCAGAGGAAAAATCACTACTTCCTGTATTACCCCCCCCTCCCCCCCTCCCACAGTGTTTCCTGGCGTGTCACAAGCGTTGCCTGGAGACCCTGGCCATCCAGTGTGGCCATAAGAAGCTGCAGGGCAAACTGCAGCTGTTCGGCAGGGACTTCTCCCAGGTGGCCGGGGACAGCAGCGACGGCATCCCCTTCATCATCACCAAGTGCATCTCAGAGATAGAGAGGAGGGCACTGCGGATGAAGGTGAGGAGAGGGAGAGGGAGAGAGAGGGGGGAGAGGGAGAGGGAGAGAGAGGGAGAGAGAGAGAGATGGCAAGGGGGTGAGGGAGAGAGAGAGTGAGCTTATAATTCACTCCTCTTTTTCTGAATGTTTCTCTTCATCCCTCTCCCACTCTCCCTCTCCCCCTCCCTCCCCCTCTCCTCCTCCCCCTCTCCTCCTCCCCCTCCCTCTCCAGGGCATCTACAGGGTGAACGGCGTCAAGACTCGTGTGGAGAAGTTGTGTCAGGCGTTTGAGAACGGCAAGGAGCTGGTGGAGCTGTCCCAGTGCTCCCCACACGACATCAGCAACGTGCTCAAGCTCTACCTCAGACAGGTGCACTACACACACGCACACGCATGCACACACGCATGCACACACACACAGAGACACACAGAGACACACAGAGACACACAGAGACACACAGAGACACACACAGACACACACAGACACACAGAGACACACACGTCCAGTTTTAATTGACAGCACGATAAGAGCGTGTGCTCCCTCCTCTTCCTTCCCCAGCTCCCAGAGCCCATCATGCAGTTCCGCCTGTACCACAGCCTGATGGGGCTGGCCAAGGACAGCCTGCACACAGAGGGGGAGGGGGGCCCTGAGGCGGAGGAGGCTGGGACAGGGGTCCACGGGGCGGGCAGGGGCCCGGAGCTGGTGGACCTGGGCCCGGACACGGCCCCCGACGTCCTGGTCCTGGTGGACAAGCTCAGGGAGCTGCTGAGTGGACTGCCCAAGAATAACATCTCCACGCTGCGTTACATCACACGCCACCTCCGCAGGTCAGCGGCCATGTGCTTTACAAGAGGACCCCTGTATACATTACTGCCCTCTCTGACAGGATAGAGTCATGTTTTGTCTGGTTCAAAGGAAATGTGTCCTCTCTCTCCCTCCATTTCTCTCACTCTTTTTTTCCCCTCTGTTCTCCCTCTCTCTCTCTCTCTCTCTCTCTCTCTCTCTCTCTCTCCCTCCCTCTCCCTCTCCCTCTCCCTCCCTCTCCCTCCCTCCCTCTCTCTCTCTCTCTCTCTCTCTCTCTCTCCCTCCCCCTCCCTCCCTCCCTCTCTCTCTGTTCAGGATTGCCGAGTTGGAGCAGGACAACAAGATGAGCCCCAGTAACCTGGGCATCGTGTTCGGCCCGTCTCTGATGCGCCCTCGCCCCACCGGCGCCACCGTGTCCCTGTCCTCCCTGGTGGACTACCCCCACCAGGCGCGCATCGTGGAGGCCCTCATCGTCTTCTACACCTCCATCTTCCAGTCCAAGTCCTCCAGGACCTCCGCCAGTCAGTCCTCCACCTCCCCCCCACAGGTGTGTCAGGGGGTCAGATGGCTGAGCGGTTAGGGAATCGGGCTATTAATCAGAAGGTTGCCGGTTCGATTCCCCGGCCGTGCAAAATGACGTTGTGTCCTTGGGCAAGGCACTTCACCCTACTTGCCTCAGGGAGGAATGTCCCTGTACTTACTGTAAGTCGCTCTGGATAAGAGCGTCTGCTAAACGACTAAATGTAAAAGTAATGTAAATGTGTGTGAGCAGGACACGAGAACGTCCCAAAACATGTACCTGATTGCATCACATGTATCATTGCTTTGTCGTATAATATACTTTGCAGTCATCCTGTAAACTCGACCACACTGTAACCTACATGAAAGCATCGACCCGTAGCTTTCCACGTATGAATGCGTTCATCGCCCAAAGTATCTACAAGCCTAGAGAGCCTGCTTTTATGTTTTAAACGAATGTCAGTTTCCACTATTTTACCTCAGCAACACGTCCGTGCGCATGCATTAACCCTGTGTTGTCGCTGTTGCGCCCCCTGCTGGATCAGAGCGGTGTGGAGGGCGAGAGCACACCGGACGCTGCGGAGGTGGAGGACGGGGGCGAGGAGCCGGGCAGAACGGACTCTGACAAGATAGACGAGGGATGCGGTACGACGAGTATAGAATCTGCATCTGTTACACCCTCTCCCTCACCCTGACCCTCACCCTCTCCCTCACCCTGACCCTCCACCACACAGGGTGTCCTTAGTAATCCTCAGGTTTAGATACATGGTACTTTCATTTGCCGAGTGAGTGAGTAGACTGAAACGCAAGGCATTGCTGTAGTCAGACACAGGAGGATCCACACATCTCGTCTGAGTGTCGGATGTGTTGCTGACCTCCTCCTCCTCTTCTTCCTCCTCCTCCAGGCAGTTCTCCAGGCTCACTGGGCTCCAGCGAGCAGCTGGAGGACTCGGTCTGGGAGATGGACGAGTCCGGTCAGAGGACCTCCCTCTCGGAGCGTCCAGCCAGGCTGGTCAAGCAGGAGAGCGAGGTCAGCATCGACGACGACCAGCTGAGCTGCCGTGACGACCAGCTGAGCTGCCGTGACGACCAGCTGAGCTGCCGTGACGACCAGCTGAGCTGCCGTGACAGTCTGGATCTCTCTGGGCATTCTCTTCCCTTGGTCGACCAGGACCAGGACCAGGACCCGGAGCAAATCCAGGACTCGGATCAGAGCCAGGAGAGAGAAGGAGCCCTTGACGGTGACCCCCCCGCCCCTCCGGACACAGAGCCCCCAGACCTGGAGGTCTCTGAGCAGCACCTGGAGCTCAGCGCCTCCATGGCAGAGCTCGACATGAACCAGTCCAACAACAACAACAACTGTGTGTTGGGCGTGGCAGGGCAGCCCTCTGGCTCACCTGTGTATTGGTAAGCTCCCCCTGAGCAGGAGCAGGGACGGGGAGGCTGAGTTTGTGTAAACAAGAGCACCCCAGTCGTGTTCAGTTGGGAATACAGGCATGCATTGCGACTATTAAAAAAAAAAAAAAGTGAGGAGGAGTTGCTTATGAGCAGTTTCATCTGGCGTTTAGTTCAAAACGGCAGATGTTTAGATGTTTTTCATCCATAATGAGTCCTGCTTTACCTACTGTTCCAAAACGATCTGAGAAAGGAAGGTGTATCTTCTAATGTATAGTACATTAGTACTGAATGTGTCGAGTCTTAATAGCTTTTATTTAGATGTGGATGTTGGAAGCGATAAGGTTACTTTGCTGATTGTGCCAACTTCAATGCTTATGGGCCTGCTGTTTTTTAAACTTTTAAATTTGTTTTATTTCTATGTCCCATTTTAAAACATATCTTACACATTGCTCCTAAAAGCTTGAATTAATGCCTAGTGAAGTTTGGTGTGTCAGATTGATGTAAGCAATACATTTCTCAGCAGATGCTGGTCAGGGTTAAAGTGCTGCTGGTTTTATTTCGGCACTAAAACTAAAAGTTTTATCCAGAGGAGATTTCATTGATTTGCTTCCATCACTGTTGCCTGGTTTTGTATGTAATATGTGCTAAATACAATTTTCCAAGTTATTATAAGAATTAAAAGGGTAAGCATCCTATTGAAATTATTGAATTACTGTCTTGTTTATTTAGAAGGTTGTGTATGAACACACGCAGGTGGAGAAACAACTTAGAACAATGGATGTATGCATGACCCAGGCCCTGACCATGATACGCATGCAAAGTCATTGGTCGCTCTACTCCTGTACTAAACAAGCAGGGAACACCTGTGCCCACCTGAGTCTAACTCTTCACGACGGGGCCAAGAGGGGCAAGAGATTACAAGGTTTTTTTGCTAAATTTGTATCTGTGACCAGAAGCAGTGGACAACAACCATGGCTTTCTTCAGGAAAAAGAAGGTATGCTTATGCAGAAATGTATTTCTCCAAACATGTTACTTGGCAGAATGGTGTAGCATTACACGGTTCGTAAAGAGGACTACAGACTTGGCTTCAATCAGGTATTGGTATGTACATGTTTACTTCCCTTCGGTGGCTAGGTTATCTTTCATGCTGTCAAATTAGTTTCACAACGGATGTGATGTGAGAAGCCTCTTGCTGCTTAACAAAAATTAACTTAACAAAGTTAAAAAAATCTGTCAGTTTATTACACAAAATTACAAAAGTTCACAAAGAAAGGTAACTAAAGCAGGATTAAACTGGAGATGGAAAACAGCCAATCATCCAATGGCTCTATTGGCTATGACACACAGGTGTCACAGATTCCTCCATTCCCTCTGAAAGGTGTTAAGCCACACCTGGGGGAACAGTGCGGCACATGAGTTGCCATTGAACCTACCGCCATAGCAACAGAGTTAGTCAAATGGAACGAAACGTAGTCAGAAACTGTCACAGAATGTTAATAGACTTGTGATGTGAGGTGTTGCAGTTAGAAAAAAATCTAATATCTCAACTGTTTTAGTTTTGTCCTACCTTGGCATCCGTAGTCCTGCCAGTAGCAGTCACTGGACCAGTCTGTAGGTGATGTAACGTCCTGCTGTTTCACTGGGCCTGATAATCTTTACAACCTGCCACAGCAACGGAAAACAACCTTAAATATCCCCTCTGTGTTTTATAGACAGAATGTGTATATCTGTCAGCAGAGGGAGGTTTTGATTGGGTTTCCACATAATGATCTCATTGGCCAAGCTCTCTACCAACCAATCAAATTTAGCTACTGGTTTGTTTAAACATCTTAAAATCTGGACTTTTGAATGTCCCTGTACTTACTCTAAGTCGCTATGGATAAGAGCGTCTGCTAAATGACAATGTAAATGTAGCAACAAAAGGGAGAAATTGCATTTAAACACAGGAAGTGTGTCCAGTACCTGGCCTCTTTTGAGGCCGAAGTAACGAGCCACAGGGTCGCCTGCCTGGATCCTGGGCAGTTGGCTCTCCTTCAGCTTGCTGCAGGAACATAAGTGAAGGACAACCAACAGGCAGTAGCACTTTAACACTTCTCATCGAGCTACATAGGAGTACAACGCTACTTCCAGGTAGCGAGTCAGGTGGCTGAGCGGTTAGGGATGCGGGCAAGTAATCAGAAGGTTACCGGTTCGATTCCCGGCTGTGCAAAATGACGTTGTGTCCTTGGGCAAGGCACTTCACCCTACTTGCCTCAGGGGCAAGTCCCTGTACTTACTGTAAGTCGCTCTGGATAAGAGTGTCTGCTAAATGACTAAAATGACTACTTAGGAACGATTTGTTGGATCAGATGTTACGTTTATTTCCCCGGGATCACAATGACACTTATTTAGAGACTTGTTCCACTTGTTGGTTAGTTGAAGCGGATTTAACTATTTGTACTTGCTGTGAATTATATTATTGTTGCTTTCCTCCAGGTACACTCTAGCACTTTCAAGGTTCATGTTGTTTAACTGTAATTTGTTTAACTACATGCTCTTCTGGTTCTTCCCATTGGCACTTATTTGCTTTTCACAATGTATGCTTCATGTTTTGACTACCCACAATGTTTTTGGGTCTTGTTGTTTATGATCATTGACTTATGCACTATTTGTAAAGCTCTCTCTTGGAAGTCGCTTTGCATAAAATGTAAATGTACATGCCAGTGTGACACTGTACCTAAAGCAATCATAGATCTCAGTATGGTTTAAGAAGTAAACTAATCATTTGACTGGATGTGGAACCGGGCATTGCAGTAGATGTTCATGGTACATGTATGATTAATTGTTAGACATCAGCGATGCATGGAGTGGAAGGATACTATCTTGTCAGAAGTTCAGACAGTTCCTCTTTCGTCATGACGATGTGTTCAGGAACCAGCTGTGGAAAAAGAAAATCACAAGAACTCATCAAGACTGACTGTGACACAGACCGCTTATATCAGCGTTTGGCGAGAAGAGACCAAGATCAGAATGTGTTTATGAGCCCTACCTCGTGCTCTGTGATGTTGATTAGGAGCTCCTGTTGTAGAAACTGTTCCAATATGTATTTGGGGGCCATGTCAACTAGAGACTGAAATAAACCCAGAAATGAATTCATCCTTTATAAGTTACGATCCACTATTGCTGCAAAAAAATCATTTGTTGTTTTGGCACTGCAACGGCAGCAGATTGCTGTTAATGATGACAACCCCTATGGTAGGTTAGTCAACAAGATTTGGACCAGTGTTTTGCTTATTCACGTACCTGCTTTGCTGATGGTGTCATGCCCATCTGGACTACAATGATGGCGCGTGTAATGTTTTCTTCCTGCATCCTTTGACAGTACATCTTAATGGTCTTGATTCCAACCTTGGGCTCCTCTGAGGGGACGGGGGGGTTATTTTATTACTGTGTGACACCTTGAACAGGTTCGGGTCTGAATGTCATAGTCAGAAAGTGTTTAATAACGGCTTTATTTTGGATATTGTTAGTAGCGTCATTTGGTGAGATCGTTCGTCAGTTTACCGGGAAAAAAAACAAACATCTGGTCTGTGGGGTCGTCGTTGTGTGCCACGAGCACGGTGAGATCTGTCCGTCTAGGGCGACCCTCGCTCGGCTTGTCCCCGAACTGGCTCTTGAACTCATCCAAGGTCTGGTCCAACTCATCCTGGGTCACCAGGTAACCTCGGTCATGACACAACTGTTGAACAGGCAAAGATTTGTCAAGAAGCGCACAGATATTTTGAGTCTAGGATAACTTCCTGCTGGAGATTTTTCGATGATGAGCTATCTACATTTAGCTTGTCACATTTAAAGCAATGTCTTAGTCGATGTATCACTTCTATTGGACTGTAACAACAATTTTTAAAATAATAGTTAATGCGAGTTAATAAGACCTAAAGATCGATAAGCTAGCGACACCGAGATAGTATGAAAAATACTTTGAATGGATGTTTACAAAACATAGGTAATATAACCCACCTGCATGATGGTTTTTCTAATTTTCCATAACCTATATGTTTCCTCTTCGTCATCCATAGCTTAATATTATGTTTAACAAAGAACCTATAGACAATAAATAGGTTGAATGATTCAAGATGCTAACTTCAGATGCTCTGCCTCACGTTGAATTGTTATTCGACGCACATTGATGACGTCACTTAGGAGCGCTTGCTTCCAGGTGTCTTTTTTACTTTTTGTATTAAAACCAACCAAAGCTATTGTTGTTATTTAGATATGTATCAACCATTCATATCAATGTGAATGAAATAGAAATAAATGTTTCTGTGAGCCTCTGAACTACAGTGCGTAATTTGATGTTAGTTTTTTTTAATGTAAAACAATTAACAACAAAAAACAAGGCGCACTGAGATGTACATCTAAATCCCAATACATATTAAAATCCCTATACACATTTTTGTGTGTGAAAGCAGTAGTGATTAAAGGCATTTAAACACGGAAAACAGATTATTCTACATGACACGCCCCTTCGACCCCTGCTCCTGCGTTTCACAAACCAATTCATGCGGATTGGGCGGTGTAAACGTTATATTTGCCCTCGTTTTAACAAAATGAGGCAACTTCATTGTGTTTTGATAGCTGCGGGATTGGCGAGCAGTGGAATCCTACTGGCGATGGTAGTGTATTTTTTAACGGCCACGGTAATCAAAAATACTGGCTATAGGCACTGTATCTGTTATTATTATTTGGACATACGGACGATTTACAGAAACGTATTTAAGCTCTAGTTAGTTTAACTACTGATCATTTGAATTATCACTGATGTGTTTATAGAGAACATCCTAGACTGGAGTTTGTTTTTGTGTGCTGGCCGGATGTGTCCGATGTGATAATACCATCTAAAATGGCATGGCCTTGTTTTGATGACCAGATGTGCCCTATGCTGCATGGTTTTTGTCAGTCATACAATTCTGTTGTTGCATGTTCACCTCTATCTATTAGTACCAGCAGGCGATTCTGACAGTAGAAAGGAAACTGCTTCGTCATTCTGTGAACTCTGTTAGGATACTCTGGTACTGTAGGCTATGTGGGAGTCAGAATGAACTCATAAGAATGTGGGATTTATTCATCATTCTACAACAACAGTTTATACGTGGTAACGGGTACAGCAATTCCTTTCACAAGAAATGTTGAAATAATCTCTCCTAAAGCAGACCCATGCAGCTCGTTAGTAAGACTTTGGCACGACTATGTAAATCTAATGAAGGTCAATTCATGCTGCTACTTGTAAATACCATATCCACATACATGTATCATTTCACCAAATGTTTTCAAGTTTTACTTGATCACAATGTGCAATTGATGATACAGAGTTTAAACTGGAAAACAAACCCTACAGTAGTAATGGTGGTGTATTTAATCTCCTGGCCTAACAGATTGTGACTGGCAGCAGACTGCTCTCTGGGGTTGTACGCTGATTAGGGTATATCTGTGTGGGCCTTTGTTAAGGGTCATGTGAATGGACTGTTGTTGTTCTGGTGTCATGATGTTACATTTTAGTAGCTTTTTTTTTAATCAGAATAGATAGGTTATCAGAATGATTTGATGAAGCTACTTTGTCATGGTTGTCAATTGCAGACACCGTATGTTTTTTAATGACCTTTATGTTCATTTGCACTGTGTTGTAACATCAGTTGTTCCAACTGCCACAGCAGCACAAGTCCTTAATTCTTCTAATCAGTTCTGCCTAGATTGAGTAAGAGATTACCTTTACCCCTGGCTACTCAGCTGTGTCCTAACAGTGTATATTGGTGCTGTTATGGGAGCTATCTGTATGTGATCAGATTTCTCTGTGTGCCAGAAGTCAGCAGAAAAATAGTTCCTATCTTCTCTGTCAATGATCTGCAGTGCGTCATACAAAAGGTGCACCAAAGCTCCCAGTCTCTCAGTGTCAGGTGCAGCGTGGTACAGCCAACTGTATTTAGTGGACCTTCCTAAGAGGCAGTCATGGGACTTTTAGGATCCTCTGTCCTTCTCTCTCTCCTACTGCAGACTATGGTAAGAACGACAGGGAGGGCTCTTCAAATGTGTCTTAAACTGATTTGACGGCGCAGATTGTCATTTGTTTGTGTTGGCTACTTATATTTTATTTGTACTTTATTTGGGGTTCTTGGAAAAACTTTAACTTGAAGCAGTTATGTTTCTAGGAGCTTTTGAATTGTCATGTGGAACGTATAGACTGTTATTGTCCTTCAGCGATTTTACTTCAACAAGAAGAGGCATTTGCATAGGGAAAGCAGGTTTTTTGTCAACCAGGGGCAACTGAGAATGCCGAATATTAGTCACATTAGGTCATCCTGGAAACCTATCCTTACTTGTAGTCGTAACGTATTCTCTTAAAAAAATATCTTCTCTCTTTTTCTCTCAGTCTTTACCAACAGAGAGCTGGCAGACTGCCACATCTATCTACGAATTCTCTGCCAAGGATATCGATGGAAATGAGGTGTCCTTCGAAAAATACAGGTGAGTTTGCTAGATATGAAAAGATTGTGACATATTTCTATTTTTCTGTTGTGCCATTGGCCTCACCACAGACCTGCAACATGCCATATAGTCATGTCTTGTTTTTTTCACCTTTGTGTGTGTTCGTGGTTGTCCAGGGGCAACGTCGTCATCATCACAAACGTTGCCTCTAAATGAGGTAAAACCCCAGTAAACTACTCTCAGTTTGCGGAGATGCACGCTAAGTACGCTGAGAAAGGTTTAAGGATCCTGGCCTTCCCATCCAACCAGTTCGCCAGTCAGGTAGGTCACCTCCCCCTACATTACATTTACATTTAGTCATTTAGCAGACGCTCTTATCCAGAGCGACTTACAGTAAGTACAGGGACATTCCCCCCGAGGCAAGTAGGGTGAAGTGCCTTGCCCAAGGACACAACAGTCATTTTGGCACGGCCGGGAATCAAACTGGCAACCTTCAGATTACTAGCCCGACTCCCTAACCGCTCAGCCACCTGACTCCCCGCCACCTGACTCCCCCCTCTGACATCCCCACACCGGGCGACCGAGCTCAGGGACTCACATACAGTACACACGCAGAGGATTTACATGCTAGGACAATGCACATTTTTGAGAGACTTTTAAGGCTGGTTATCTGTTTGGTTGTAAAACTCTGGATAATAATTGCCTCACTTTCAAGTTGAGAATGAGAGCTGACACTGCAGCTGATATCTCCTGTTTGTTCCTGAAGGAACCGGGAACAGAGGCTCAGATTAAGGAGTTTGCCAAGTCCTACAACGCTGAGTTTGACATGTTCAGTAAGATTGACGTGAACGGGGACAGCGCCCACCCCTTGTGGAAGTGGCTGAAGGAGCAGCCGAACGGAAAAGGCTTCTTGGGAAAGTGAGTAGTCGGTGCATGCTGGGTGGGATTGCTAAAACTGGAGTTCAACAACAGTTTTAGGAGTCGTTTGGGGGTTTTAAATCCTCTAGATTCTAATCATCCTTCATTTCATTTTCTTCCTTTTTTAGTTCCATCAAGTGGAATTTCACCAAGGTTAGTGTTCTCACCTCCACACAGACTCAGAGGACATGATAAAGTCTGATATTTTCAGATGTTCTCAGTATGGTAAACCATTGAAGCATCATGCAGTGACTGGTATGTGTTCCTTCTCTGACCCTTCTCTCTGCCTTTGTAGTTCCTTATCAACAAAGAGGGTCAGGTCGTGAAGAGATATTCTCCGATGAGTGATCCTAGCGTAAGCATGACCCGTACACACACACTGTCACTGATAGGAATATGATTGGCTCTCTGACATCCAGGTGAGGCTCTACTGAACTGTAACCAACTGCAATCTAGGCCACAGATTGATGAGCCACTCTGCCGTTCTGGCATTTGGTTCCTAAAAGGCAGCACTATTGATCCCTCTGAGACATGCTGGAAGCCATCTTAGCTCCTCACAGTCAGTGAAGCCGACAGGAATGATTACCGTAAATTGCTTAGGGCACATGAGAGGACTGCTGAGTATAGGGGGGGGGGGGGGACTTGTGAAAGTGGCAGAGAAGTTCATATAAAGGTCATAGATAGCAACAGCCTCCAATAAACCCAGAACCACAGATTGGACTCATGATACTGAATGACTGAGAAATGTATGTGCAGAAATTCTTTCTTCTTTTGATTGCAGGTGGTGGAGAAGGATCTTCCACCGTACCTATAATCTCTTCCTGAGTCGCTGATGCATTGTCTACTGATCCTCCACTTCTGCCTCCCCTCCCTCATCTTCCCTGGGAGTCAGGTGGCTGAGCGGTTAGGGAATCGGGCTAGTAATCTGAAGGTTGCCAGTTAGATTCCCTGGCCGTGCCAAATGATGTTGTGTCCTTGGGCAAGGCACTTCACCCTACTTGCCTCGGGGGGAATGTCCCTGTACTTACTGTAAGTCGCTCTGGATAAGAGCATCTGCTAAATGTAAATGTTCCCTCTCTCTGGCGGACAAAGAGGTGTGGGGTGGGTCCACTTCCCAGACCAGTGACGGTCTGTCTGCAAACCCGTTTGACGGATAGGACAGACCTGATGAAAAACGGCGTGCAACCCTTACTGGAAAACACCCACCCTATACCAGATCAGTTTGCTGGAAAGCCCCCTTGAACTCAATGTCCCTCCAACCCAATCACCACCATCACAGAATGTCAAAACTGCATCTAAACTATGTCTAAACTGTTGAGCTCTTTCAAACAATTTGCCAAGTGTGAGGTTTGATCTTTTCTTCTATAAAGGAATTTAATTTCAATAAACATTAACTTTTTAGATGGATGGATTGTGTGCAAGAGTGTTTGTTACAGCTTGCAATGAGAGGGTAATTGAGGTTTCCTAATATCAAATTACAGGGATTCTATCAATAGAACCTACATTAATGTCTGGTGCTGAAAACTGAATTTGTATGCAAGGTTGAGAAAAATCTTGGCTGCACTGCCCTCTATTGGTTGTTTGAGTAAAAGTACATCCAGTATATCTGTTGAGTCCCTTCAAATGGGCTTTGTGTACCAAGCAGGGTACCAAGCAGGGTAATTTGTTAAGTAAATATGTTTCCAATGTCATAAATTGGCTTCATAGGTTTAAAAATGTATCGTTGAATAATTCAAGGTACATACACTATCTCACATGATACCCTAGCTTATGTTATGTCTGGTCAGTGACTCGGGCTGAGGAAAGCTTACATCAGGTCATATTGTGCAAGGAGGTTATAATAAGATATTGTGCTTTCATACACTTTGAAGGCCTGGCTGTCTGTGTAATGTAATATAATACACGACTTAAATAGGCAGTACAATGGCCAATGCCACCTTAAATTATTTGTAAATTTGAATGAAGCATGGATGTTAGATTTATAAAACAAATCTGTTTGCATGAGTAAAATATTATAAAACATGCTATCCAATCAGTTTGCAACCGCCAGCCGTCTGCAGTACCTCTTGAACCAGACGGAGGGAGCTGGAATGACAACAAGCGTGAAAGCTGTAACTGCTCACACAGCTAGTGAATTGAGCCGTGAGGAGAAGTCCTGCTGCCGTGCCGATAACAACCGCGCGAATGAGAGGACTGTAACGGATATCCATATCAATTTACTCTTCATAACTTGGTTGAACCCTTAGACCGTTAAACAAAACGTTCATTTTTCAAACGCACTGGTGTGGTTCTTTCATTCGGAGGGCTCGCCCTTTCTCCGGGAGTCTGAATGGAAGAAACTGAAGGAGCGTTTGGGCTGTCCGAGGCCAGGGATGGGAGTCCGTTGTCCGGAGCCACAGCATCTGATGACACAGACACTGTCGTTGGAGTTAGCTATGGAATGGATGCCGGCGATATGGGTATCTATATTAATGTTGATTTACGAATGCAATGTTCCAAATAACAGGCTAGCTCGATATACTCTAGCACCATATTAATGACACATTTCAGGTGTATCCATTCTCTGCGCTAGCTAGCTCGTGACTGTCAAGTAAGGACGGAACTGGAGCTGGCATGCTAACCTGGCTAGCTAGAAAATGCTACTGTGTGTACTAACAATGACTATCTAATTTAGATTATGTACTTTTGAGTTAGGTTAGCATCGTGCTGAAGATGGTGTCATTAAAGAGGCTGGAATGTGAAGCAAGATTACATACAGTCGGCTAGGCTAACTAGCCTGCAACTGCTGCTGCCTGTCTACTGTACTGTGTGTTCTTTAGTCCACAGTAGCTGTCTAATGAATGTATCCATCTGTAACTGTTACACCCAGTGCACCGCTGTAGGGCTACATACCAGCAGCTTGGCGTTCAAAGCTATCCACCCTGTGACCCTGCTAGCTAGCTATTTCAAAAACCACACTAACACAACAGAATGCTGGCTATTTACCTCAGTTTGAAGATTACTGAGGTTGATTATGAAATGGATGAATGGATGTTGATGTTATGCTATATCTAGGCAGAACACCCAGGGTGTGGCAGACATATTTTAAGTTTATTTCCCTTTCGTTTTCTTTCTTTTCTTAATTTAATGGTTGAGGTGTTGGTAGGTAGGATTGACAGGTGGCCTTCTCTAAATATGTGGTATTTTTCGTGCGGTCGTCTTTTACCTAATCAACTCCTACTTGAATTAGTACACGCTCACATGATATCGGCGGAGTCCACAGTTAGTCAGTCGAAAATATATTTATGTTTCCTTCATATCAACATTTCTTTCTGATTTCTGATCGAATGTGTTTCGTTTGGGAAGTGGATGCGGTTGGTTGGTGTTGAGCCAACTGCCAGTCATGCCGTATTAGCCAGTCCGTGGTTTTTGAAGGCTGGGACGGTTTATAGTGTCCATCATGGGAATAGCACTCTCTTTGACAGGAGAGGCCAGGCTGGATGACAGAGAACCCATGAATCAGTAGCACAAGCTTGACCGACACTCTCTCTTTCTCTCCCTCTCTTTCTTTCTCTCTCTCTGTCTTTCTCCACCCGAGCCCTCAAGCATGTCAGCACCCATCATGCAAATTTAAGAAGTATGTGCTTGCTCGTTCTACCTTGACATTAACATGCAATATGAATATTCCCTTGCTCTATAGAGCGGAGAGAGAGTTTATATTTTGCTACATGCTGGCAAAATGACTGTGTTGATCATTTGTACGTAAGGCAGTACAGAATAGATGACGTTAACATCAGCTTGGCTTTCAGGGAGGAGAGCCTGTGAGGAAGTTACATTTACATTTAGTCATTTAGCAGACGCTCTTATCCAGAGCGACTTACAGTAAGTACAGGGACATTCCCCCGAAGCAAGTAGGGTGAAGTGCCTTGCCCAAGGACACAACGTCATTTGTCACGGCTGGGAATCGAACTGGCAACCCTCAGATTACTAGCCCGACTCCCTCACCGCTCAGCCATCTGACTCCCTAAGTTGAAGAGAGAAGTGAGACCTGTGCAGGATTGTTGTGGACCTTCTCTCTGTCTGACTGTCGTACCTGTTTAGACCTGTCAGGCTAGGTTTCTCATGCTATCTCTGACATCTATCAGCAGGAATCTCGCTCGGGATGACATCTATCCGCAGGAATCTCGCTCGGGATGACATCTATCAGCAGGAATCTCCCTCGGGATGTCCCGGTTATGTTCAAACAGCTCACTCAAACACTGTCGTTTTGGGTTAGGGTTATTTTGTGCCGTTTACACTTTCTGCATCACGATTCTTATTGTTTCATGCGTGTTCGAGGACTGTCCCTCACTGTACACTGTTGTCTCCTTGGATATAAAAAAAAAGTGCATTGTTGAATGCACAGACCTGTGTGACTGGCAGCTTTTGTTGTCAAATGTTGAACGAAAGGGAGAGAGAGAGAGGTCCTACGTCTTTGTTTAAACACGAAAGCATACAAGTAATTTTTGTTTTGTAAATTAATTGTAGAATGTTGTGTGTGTTGGTGGGTGGGGCGACGGGTGAAGTTATATTGCATTCTGTCAAGGTTTCCCTCCGTATTCATCGAACCTTTACTTGACACCGGGAGTGCACTGTGCTCCTCCGCCTCCGCTCTCACGGGTGTCTATATTTAGCAGCGTGCGAAGCCCACTCATACTGAGCCATCACCTGCAAAGCCTGTGTCGTTGCGGTGGCTGCTTCCTCCTCTGGTGCTGCGCGAGTTCCAGCTGTAATAAGTCAGGGTGGAGCGGCTTGCTACGCTAGCAGCTTGGTAGGCTAGGCTAGCAGCTTGGTAGGCTAGGCTAGCAGCTTGGTAGGTTAGGCTAGCAGCTTGGTAGGCTAGGCTAGCAGCTTGGTAGGTTAGGCTAGCAGCTTGGTAGGCTAGGCTAGCAGCTTCAAGCCCCAGAGACCATCTGATTTAGGCGAAAACTACCACAGGTCTATCCTGGGGGACAACAGTAGGCCAATGGTTAGTTATATTAAAGTCTTGATAATCTGGCTAGATAGTCTTGATTTAGTTAGCTAGCCATAGTTACTAGGCTACTATTTCTCATTGATGGAGGCCCCCAGGCCCTAGAGGAATAAGTGTCTGTTATACATCCAACTTCTGTGCTTGTATGTAGATAACAGTTCAATGCAAATGCCAGGGTCAGTTGCGTTGGACCGTATTGTTTAGTGATAGGTCATTGATTGGGAAACAAATCATTTTCCCGTCCCCGTTGGACAGAGAATGATGTGGGAGTCAGCGTGTCACATTATGATGTAGGGAGTCAGGTGGCTGAGCGGTGAGGGAGTCGGGCTAGTAACCAGAAGGTCGCTGGTTCGATACCCGGCCGTGTCAAATGACATTGTGTCCTTGGGCAAGGCACTTCACCCTACTTGCCTCGGGGGGAATGTCCCTGTACTTACTGTAAGTCGCTCTGGATAAGAGCGTCTGCTAAATGACTAAATGTAAATTAAAGAGCCGTCTCCCTAGTCTCTGTCTGTCTCATCCGGGAGTCACACTCATTGACGCTATAATTTCTCCCTTTGAGATCAATGAACAGGCCAATGTCAGCCTCCCCGGAATTAATCGAAACCCTCTCTTCTTCTCTCTGCTGTCTTGCCCTACCTGAGTGTCAATATTTGATTCCTCCTCTCTCTCCCCTGTGAGTGATTCCCCAAGCTCGGTCTCTCGTTTCTCAGTATCCCTCTCTCCTTATCTCTCTGTCCCCTCTGTGCTGCAGGCTCGGGCTGTCAGATCTGCTGACGCATTCACAATGGCCTGTGTGCTGCATCATCGGACCAGCAGTCTTACCCCCTCCACACCTCCACACCTGTCTCTCTGTCTTATTCAACCTGACACCACAGTGCTGGGGCACTATCAGGATGGCAGGCAGGTGTTTTGTGTGTGTGTGTGTGTCTACCCTCAGTTTTAGAACTTGGACTGGACATTTGTGTCCCCTCCCAGTCTCTCCATGACACTGTGTGTTGCGTGTTGATGACGCAGGGTTTGCGCTGGCGATGCCAGTAGCGCTGTTAAATAAAAGGGACAGTCAGAGGTTTGTTTATGGTCCTTCTATCTCCTTTAGTTGTGTGTGTGTGTGTGTGTTTGCTATCTCTGCCCTCGGTTCTGGTCTAATCCTATGTTCTTATCGTCCACTAGGGTCAGACTGTTACAATACAAAGCCGGTCGGTCCAGATCAGCCTCTGTGTTGGGCTCAGGTTCAGACTAACTGAAGACTTCCGAGTCACTTTGTCCCGTTGTGTGTTCGGGTGGGGGTGGGAGGGGTGGGAGGGGTGGAGGTGGTTGGAGGTGTCTGGCTTGGCAGACAGAGCAGAGAGCTAGCTGTGATTTGTAATTAGCAGGAGCTGTGAGCAAAGTTAGCACCTCACTTCCTGACAGGAAGTCCGGGACACACACAGACACAGCGCCAATCAGAAACACCGCCTGATTAACGAGGTTTAGACGGAATATTCCAGCGGTTTGATCTGTTCATCTGTCCCCCTCGCTAACACCATTATCTTCAAAGAGGAATTGGACTTCAAAGAAGTTCTGTAAAAACCCTCCCCAGAGATAGACACGCACATTAAAGTCTTTTTGACAATTTTTCTCAAATTGAAACGTGGCACGGGGACAACCCACCTCCGAAAGCTTCGTTCAGACGTGAGATGAATCGCAGTACTGCTTCGTTCAGACGTGAGATGAATCGCAGTACTGCTTCGTTCAGACGTGAGATGAATCGCAGTACTGCTTCGTTCAGACGTGAGATGAATCGCAGTACTGCTTCGTTCAGACGTGAGATGAATCGCAGTACTGCTTCGTTCAGACGTGAGATGAATCGCAGTACTGCTTCGTTCAGACGTGAGATGAATCGCAGTACTGCTTCGTTCAGACGTGAGATGAATCGCAGTACGCCTGAGCAGGAGCATGGAATGACTCCCACCTCTGCCTCTGTTCCCCGGGTGTAGAGATGGAGAACGATCTTTAACCCAACCCCCTCGGTTGGTGTCCCTAAAGCGAGGCCCTTGAGGCAGCTCTGTTCACCTGCTCCAGCGAGCTACGTGAGGAGACCGATGGGAAAGTTTAAACCAATCAATTATTTGTCACGCTCCATGCAACAGCCTCCACGCTCCGTTTCCCTGCCTGCCTGAGCGAAGGCAGGCGTTGCTAGCTAAGTAGAGAGAAATGCTGGAGGGCTTATGCATCTTTGATGGTGTTGAGCTGGGAGCAAATTCATTCAACGAACAGCCTGGCTGGCATGCTTCATCTCTCACTGATGTCACTGTAGGGTGGTGAAACCCTGAATGACAGACACACTTTAGGATTATTGATATGAGGCAGTTGTGGCCTGTCGTTCCCTGAAAATGACCTCTCCGTCTCTCTCCTTCTCCAACTCCCGCTTTATTGCTTTCTCTCTCTCTCTCTCTCTCTCTCTCTCTCTCTCTCTCTCTCTCTCTCTCTCTCTCTCTCTCCCCCTCTTTGTCTCTCTCCCCCCTCTCTCTCTCTCCCCCCCTCCACTCCAGTCTTTGAGGATCAGTGAAGGACGACCGCCCTATCTTAATCTGAAGCCCCTGAGATGAAAACACACAGAGTTTGGATGTGTGTGTAATAATTTGCCCATCCTCTCCTCCTCCTCCTCTAACCGACAAATTAGATTTTATGCCCTATAGCGCTCACCCTTTGTCAATAGAAATAGGTATGCTGTGGTTCCATTTCCAAAACCGTGTTTTTTCCCTGCTGTGTGGGAATGCGCTCTGTGTTGTGACAGAGTCAAATATTGGGCCATCTCAGTTATGACACATTGTCCTTGGCTGTCCCTCGCTTCTTTACTGTGGGCCAGGGATTCATCACAATGTCACAACGGCATTACTGAAACCGACGGTGATGAGCCTGCGTCAATTGTACGTGTGTGTGGATTTGTGTCTGTTGACTGAGTTATTGTGAATCTGTTTCAACCCTGTTCCAGTTAGATTACCTTCCATTTGCAAGGCCGTTATGTTGTGTTCACACCGAATGCAAAGCGAATTTTTCGCGCGGCGAGATGACATGTAAAGTGAATGCGCGCTATCGCGTCTTTCACTTTCAGTAGAACATTTTCAACTCAAGCGAAATCAATCAATGTTGAGATATCACTGACGTTTTAGGAGAAATGGAGGGCAAGAGTATAGTAGCTGTCTGTGGGCACCCTCTGCTATACGACACTACTTCGTATTCGTTTACAGTAGCTCTAGTCATTTCGGACATGGTTGACGAAGAATAAAAAACGGTTGGCTTGGCTCCTAGCGATTCGCGCGAATAAACACAAATGAACACGAAGCGCAATCTCGATTCATTCGCGCGAATAATTCGCTTTGCGTTTTTTGTGAAGCATATCTTTTGAGCAGTATTAGGTCTAAACCTGGTTCTGTGAGCCAGTTGACAGTGAAAGCATCGTTGATCCTAAAGCAGGCCCAGTGTTGCAACAACATAGCCTGAGCTAGCAGTGGCAGACCTCATTATGAACACATCATTTGAACAAACCTCCACCTGTCCTGACAGGAGTTCAACGCCTTGACCTTAATCCCAGGCAGGCTAGATTGGGATTATGCTAGCTAGAGTACTACTACTCACCTCGTGACTGGGCAAATGTGTCTGTTGTGCTGGCTGTCTGTCTGTCTGGTTAGCTGGCTGTCTGGTAGGCTAGTCGACCGGCTGGTGTTCTAGAGTCTAGACGATCATAATTAATATTTAACAGACCCTCGGACAGCGTGATCTAATCTACCTGAGGTAAAACAGATTTCCTGGAGATGAAGATGACTCATTCAGGTCACCTGTGTGTGCTCAGGTCAGTTAATGCTTGCAGACACAGCAACACAGACACACAGGATCAGCTGAACTGCTCCCACATTGTTTGGGCCTACAGTTCTACAGTTCACAAAATCGGAACTAGCAATCTGGTCTCTGCATTCTCAGTGACGTTGGCCTACTCAGTGTGATACACAGTGCAGTAGAAGACTCTGTTATGTGCATGCAGGGGAATGGCTACATAGAGTCACTGCACTGCTTAAACTGCACAACTTCTTACAGTACACACTCTCTCGCACACACACACACACTCCAGCACACACACACACTCCAGCACACACACACACACGTCTCATTGGGATGGTACTGCCAGCTGAGCTAACGGAAGCTTTTCATGAAGTCTGCTACGGAACAAAATGGAGTTAGATCTAACTCAACTACTGGGGGATCATGACAAGCTTTCCTCCAGGCAGGCAGGCAGGCAGGCAGGCACACACACACACACACTGGAATTGACTGGTATGCACTATTGTTGACAACACACACAGTTATGCGCACAGGCCTGTTCTTCCCCTCAAGTTGACAAGACCAGGCTAGACTAGAAGCCTGCCTCTCTGTAGGAATAGCTTGTTATTCACAGCCAGAATGAAGCTCTGGTGATGTGTGGTGGTTAATGTGTTGCAATGTACAGGCATCTTCTCTTGCTGCACCTTAGACCTACGTGTCAGATTTTGTGTCTGTGTGTGTGTCTGTGAGTAAAGCTAGCATTCTGCCACGTCCCTGTTATTGAGAGGAACGTGTTAAACTGCCTTTTAACAGCTTAGCATCAGTGAAGTTCAGTCTGTGGTCCCGGGTGAGCAGAGGAGAGGAGAGGAACTGGCAGTTGGTGGCAGAGCAGGGCAGAGCTGGACAAACAGTGGGAGTCAGGTGGCTGAGCGGTTAGCGAATCGGGCTAGTAATCAGAAGGTTGCTGGTTCGATTCCCTGCCGTGACAAATGACGTTGTGTCCTTGGGCAAGGCACTTCACCCTACTTGTCTCGGGGGGGAATGTCCCTGTACTTACTGTAAGTCGCTCTGGATAAGAGCGTCTGCTAAATGACTAAATGTAAACAGAGCTAATTTGTCTGCCTGTGCTTGGCAGGCAGATCCACAACCTAGACTCGTCAGTCAGTTCATAGGCAGAGCGCCCAGGTGCATTGTGGGTAAGCACGATCCAGGTGCATTATGGGTAGCCATGTCCCCCCGGCTTACATGCTGGCCCTTCCTGTGTCTCCTGTACCTGGTACCCAAGAGCCTGTTACTCCAGTCACACCCACTCTATATGGATCCTGAACTGTTCCGTCTCAAGTACATCTTTACTGCTGGTCCATCTATTTCTGCCTAATTGGAAGCAGGCCAGGGGGCAAGTAGTTCTAATTGGGCAAAATAACACTGAAAAATGTAAATTGTAATTCACAATAATGTGAAATGTAATTACCTCTGGCAGTAAAAGCTCTTGTTAACATTAGTATGTCCACCGAATGCCCTTTCATTCCCCATTCATTAAACCGCGGTTAAGGCTTAGCTATTTTTAGTCTGCTAACGGTAACCCAGTCCACATCTTTCTGCATGAGAGCTGCTGTTGTCGAATCCGGCGCCTGTTTTCTATGATGTTCTCTCCTGTCAGAGGGTCGAGTCAGGCCGCCTCACAGTGTGAAACAGGAGGCGAGCCTGCATTGTTGTTAATGGAAGTATAATAAAACCTGATCGATATTGTGTCCATGACTGTGTGGTGGGTTGAATCAGAATCAGAATGGGTTTTATTCGCCATGAAAGTTTGCACAGACAAGGAATTTGCTTTGGCAGGAAGGTGCAAACATTAAACATATAGGAATCTAAAATTTAGGACTAACTATACTAAGGGTACATAACTAGCAAACTAAGGGTTCATAACTAGCAATGGAATTAGATTAAAATAAACTATAAAATAAAATATAAGTTGCAGTAATTTACAATATAAAAATACAAATATTACAAAAAATACAAATGGTACAGGATTGTATTGTCCAGTGCAAAAAGCAGTGTTGTTTTAAGGGCATTAAGTCATGAAGTCAGTGTTGTTTTAAGGGCATTAAGTCATGAAGTCAGTGTTGTTTTAAGGGCATTAAGTCATGAAGTCAGTGTTGTTTTAAGGGCATTAAGTCATGAAGTCAGTGTGAACAGTCTCTCCACTACCAGCCCCATGGTGTACCGTGAAATTGGCCATTTTTTGTAGTTTTACTCCACGAGTGATTTGATTTTCAAACCGGAGGGACTGTTGTTGTTATTTTGTTGTTTTTGTTTTGGGTCTAATTTGTAAACCGCCATCTATCGTTGCTGGTTGCTTATGTGACGATCTATGTACTGCCAAGTGAAAGAGAGAGAGGGAAAAAAAAAGGAGAGAAATAGAAAAAGAGTGACAGAGAGGGAGAGAGAGAGTGACAAAGAGAGTGAGAGATAAAGAGAGAGGGAGAGAGTGACAGAGAGAGTGTGAGAGATAAAGAGAGAGGGAGAGAGTGACAGAGAGATAGAGAGAGTGACAGAGAGAGAGGGAGAGATAGAGAGAGGGAGAGTGACAGAGAGAGAGTGAGAGATAGAGAGAGGGAGAGAGTGACAGAGAGAGAGTGAGAGATAGAGAGATAGAGAGAGTGACAGAGAGAGTGAGAGATAAAGAGAGAGGGAGAGAGTGACAAAGAGAGTGAGTGTGAGAGAGGGAGAGAATGACAGAGGGAGAGTGAGAGATAAAGAGTGAGAGATAGAGAGAGGGAGAGAGTGACAGAGAGAGAGTGAGAGATAGAGAGATAGAGAGAGTGACAGAGAGAGTGAGAGATAAAGAGAGAGGGAGAGAGTGACAGAGAGTGACAGAGAGAGAGAGAGTGAGAGATAGAGAGAGGGAGAGAGAGAGAGTGAGAGATAAAGAGAGAGGGAGAGAGTGACAGAGAGAGAGTGAGAGATAGAGAGAGGGAGAGAGTGACAGAGAGAGAGTGAGAGATAGAGAGAGGGAGAGAGTGACAGAGAGAGAGTGAGAGATAGAGAGAGGGAGAGAGTGACAGAGAGAGAGTGAGAGATAGAGAGAGGGAGAGAGTGACAGAGAGAGAGTGAGAGATAGAGAGAGGGAGAGAGTGACAGAGAGAGAGTGAGAGATAAAGAGAGAGGGAGGGAGAGAGTGTGGCAGGCAGCATGTGTCTGTTGATTCCGTGTGCACGTGCAGAACTGCAGAAAAAAGCTAGTTGACCTCAATCGTGATGCCATGGAAACGAGGGAATTGAGGAGAGCTAGGGTGTGTGTGTGTGTGTGTTTGAGTTTGTACTGTATGATGTTTGTATGAAAGACAGAGGACCTGAAGAAGAGAACAGCCACTCAGCAGCACTACAGTAGAGTACAACCACATCACTTCAGTAGAGTAAAGCAGACTACAGTAGAAGACAACCACAGTGTTGGCGTGGAGCAGGCTGCCTGGGGCAGAGCAGGACAGCTGTTCCTGACAAGGGAACACAATACTGGCACTATCATACCATCAGGTCATTGTTCAGCCAGATCCATTCAGATACTGTCAACAGACCCGTCGGTACAGCAGTAGGACAGATGGACAGAGGGGGGGGGGGGGGATGGATAATGTCTCTGTTTACGGAGGGCTCCTGTGCTAAGAATCTCAGTCTGAAGCAATAAAACTACAAATACCAGGTATCCCAGGCTGGCCTTTACAGGTGGCCAGTATTTATGATGATGAGTTTAATGTAGTCCTGTGCGGTGTACTGCAATCCAAACCGCTTCTTGGGATAAAAGCATCTGGGTAATAGCCATTAGCCACTTTTATTACAGGCTTGTTGATATAGTCCACCCCGGTGTGATGTTATTGGCTGTGATAAACGACCCCAGCCAATCAGGAGCAGCAGGAGTGTGATTGACAGGTTCCATCTGCCTTGGGTTTCAATACGTTATTGAATGCAACTGTGACGCAAGTCTGGATCCGTGCTCTCAAAGAAAACCTTGTAATGCCCACACGTGAGAGGAGAGAGCCGATTGGAGCGTACAGCACAGTCACACACAGGCACGACAGTTCAGACCTTTTGTACTGCCGGGCTGAGGAACAAAGCTAAAGGAAAGTAGAAACACTGCACACACACACACACACACTCACGCACACACACAGGGCTGTGTAAGGGAAACGTTTGCAGTCAGACACATGGGAGCACCAGCTTGTGAGCGAAACAGGAAGCAGTACCAGCCGGAATCTTCATCTGCACTGTCAACATGCTCCCTGAGACAGCCAGCAGGAAGCTAGCTGGCTGGCTGGCTGGCTGGCGTGCGCTTCAGTGTTATCTAGCCTGCAGTGCCGGGGATTGCATTGGCACGTTTGGACTCTTTCATCCCCTCAGTGAGTTTGTGTGTGACGGGAAAGGGAGAGAGGGAGGGAGGATGGATGGAGAGAGAGAGAGAGAGAGAGAGAGGAAGGATGAGAAGGAAGGAGGGAGAGATCAAGGTGAAAGCTGGAGGTGGGCGGGGTGGCAAACGGCTTTTCTCCGGCTCAGTCACATGGTGCCACGAGAGGGTGAGGATGTGAGGCAGATAGAGGCTGAGGGAGAGAGGCAGATAGAGAGGCTGGAGGGAGGGAGAGAGGCTGGAGGGAGAGAGGGAGAGGCAGATAGAGAGGCTGGAGGAAGGGAGAGAGAGGCAGATAGAGAGGCTGGAGGAAGAGGCAGATAGAGAGGCTGGAGGGAGGGAGAGAGAGGCTGGAGGGAGAGAGAGAGGCTGGAGGGAGAGAGAGGCAGGCTGGAGGGAGAGAGGCAGGCAGACTACCCAGGCTGACACAAGCATGCTGTAACTCTACAGTCTGAAGGAGAAACGCTACAAACCTCCCACATCTTTATGTCATCAAATCCAGGCTTGTCAAGGAGTAGAGAGACGGAGCGTTTCATTTAATTAAAGTCACTACACATGTACACCTAGTCTTGACATGCCTTTGTAACTTGAGTCATTTTGTATTGATCGAGCCGTAGTAGGAGATGTCTCGCTTTACTCCAGACACATCAAATCAGGCTCCTGGAGTGGATCAATAACCCCATTCTGTTGTGCTGTCTCTCTCTCTCTCTCTCTCAATCTTTCTCTTTCATTGTGTCTCTCTTTCCCACTATCTCTCTCTTGCTCTCTCTCCACATGTCTCTGTGTCTTTCTCTCTCTCTCTCTCTCTCTCTCTCTCTCTCTCTCTCCACATCTCTCTGTCTCTGTGTCTTTCCCCCTCTCTCTCTCTCTCTCTCTCTCTCTCTGTCTCTGTCTCTCTCTCCGCGTCCCTCAATCTCTGTCTCTCGCTCTCTCTTACGCTCTCACACTCTCCACCCCCTCATCTCTTCATCACTACACAAGAGTGGAGTAAGTGGCCACAATTATGATTCTATTTCAGGCAGCGCCGAGCCCAGCAGGGCTGAATGAGGGCCCAGCAGGGCTGAATGAGGGCCCCGCTGATTGCTTCCTGCTCTGGGTGCGTCTGTTCGCCAGACTGGAGGTCACATGACCCAGTGATGAGACGCGGATGATGCGGTGTGTCGTAACACGGCTCTCTCCCCGTCCTCGTGTACATGGGGAGACGTGGGCCGTGTGGTGAACACATGAATGGATGGGGTGAACACATGACTGGATGGGGTGAACACATGACTGGATGGGGTGAACACATGACTGGATGGGGTGAACACATGAATGGATGGGGTGAACACATGAATGGATGGGGTGAACAGATGACTGGATGGGGTGAACACATGACTGGATGGGGTGAACACATGACTGGATGGGGTGAACACATGACTGGATGGGGTGAACACATGAATGGATGGGGTGTTGCTGTGCTGGAGTAGAGAGGGCCACACGTGGGGGAGGGAGATGAGAGTTTGCCCACAGTGCTGATTCTGCTGGCCAGCTGCCTTGAAACCCTCTGGTCCTGCTGTTGCATAACGCCGTGCTGATGTGCTGTTCTGTACGGCGGCCTCTGGGATTCTGCTCTACTGCTGGCGAAACAATGTTCCGGAGCTCACAGGACTGACTTCCTCTCTCTCTGTCTCTCTCTTCCTCTCTCTCTTCCTCTCTCTCTCTCTCTTCCTCTCTCTCTCTCTCTCTCTTCCTCTCTCTCTCTTCCTCTCTCTCTCTCTCTCTCTCTTCCTCTCTCTCTCTCTCTTCCTCTCTCTCTCATCCTCTCTCTCATCCTCTCTCTCTCTCTCTCTCTTTTTCAGATGCTGCTGCTAGAAAGGCCTTCATCACAGAGGTAAATCCCTCCACCCCTCCTTTTCCTTCTACCTCAAACCACGCTTGTTAATGTTGCTCACGGTGTAGAACAGCACCTGTTGGATGAGCCCCATATCTGACAGGGAACGAGAGGCCCAATCAAAGCAGGAGGCATGAAACGAGCGCTTCCCTTTGAACTTGTTTTACACGGCCGGCTGACAACAACAACAAACAAACCGACGGTGTCGGCTAGCCCTCACCACAGCTGGCTATCAGCTGCTGCCTGGCTTTAACCAACCTCCCCTTTCTCTTGTCCCTCTCTCTCCTCCCTCTCCCTCGGCCCTGCAGATGCCCTCTTCCTCCGGCCTGCCCGGTCAGGGGAAGAAGATCGGCCACAGAGGAGTGGACGCGTCGGGGGAGACCACCTACAAGAAGGTGGGTATCCCACCTCCAAGCCTCCAGCAGGCCTTGATGGGGCTCGGCTCTGCGGGCTCGGCTCTGCTAGGGACACACTAGGGAGAGAAGAGTGGTCTTGGTCTTATGTGATACTGAAGATTTTAGGTTTGTTTGTAGCAGTCAAATGTCACTTTCTAACTCCCCCCCCCTTCAGACCACCTCCTCTGCCCTGAAAGGCGCCATCCAGCTGGGCATCGCTACACGGTGGGGAACCTGAGCTCCAAGCCTGAGAGGGACGTGCTCATGCAGGACTTCTACGTGGTGGAGAGCATCTTCTTCCCCAGGTAGGCCATCACAACACACCTGTGACATCACCTGTGACATCACCTGTGACATCATCGGATGGACAATCTGAAGGGTTTCATAACAGATGAATAATCTAACGATTTAAGAATAACAGTTTATGTCGATGTCCTCAAAGGTCAAAGTGACTAAGTGTGCAGTAGGTTATTTCCAGTTTTTTTAATGATTTAACCTGCAGTGTGTGGCTTTAACAGTATTGACCTTCCTGCGTGTGTGTGTGTGTGCTCCCTGCAGTGAAGGCAGTAACCTGACCCCAGCACACCACTTCCCTGACTTCCGTTTCAAGACGTACGCCCCTGTCGCCTTCCGCTACTTCAGAGAGCTGTTTGGGATCCGACCAGACGACTACCTTGTAAGAGGAGGGACTTCATAACTACCTCCCATGTCATGTGACTTATGTACACTGTGCTACCCTGAGAGAGTTTTTGTAAAAACAAAAATCAAAAACTTGTTTTCAACCTTTTAGAAACTTTTTTCCAAAACATTTTTCAAACCATTTGAAAAAGGTTAGTCGCGAGGCCTGGTTAGGAGTAGAGGCAGGAGGGAGGGGGCAGGAGGGAGGGGGCAGGGAGGGAGGGAGGAGGGGGAGGTTGGAGAGAACCTGTCACACCTTATCAGCCTGCCAGCATTGGGGGGAGTCTACATGACTCACAGCTCCACACACACACTCACACACACACAAACTCTCAAACTACGGTTCCATTTGTATAAATATGTTCGTTTTTTTTGTTCCCCAATGACATAATAATGCTGTCACTGTGTGTGTGACCATGCATGGCTGACTCTGGGACTCTGGTAGAACACGTGTGTGATGTACACAGTGGGACCCTGCCTGGCCTCTGTCACATTCTGTCTGTACTTGGCCGTGTGTCTGTGTGTGTCTGTGTGTGTCTTTATCCACAACTCAACATAACTACACACAAGCAGACAGCCTGGATACTAACTGCCAGAGTTAGGCTTCTGCTCCTTGATTGATTGGTCTGGTCTGGGAGTGGTCCTGTTAACTCTTCAGGTCTTCAGCCCAGACTAGTAGAGGGCCGCCCTGCTCTCCAGGGTTGACCTGGCCCCCCTGTCTGGAGTACAAGGCCAGACAGTGTTTGGGTCCAGACCCAGCCTGCAGATAGGAGCGATGAGCTCTACCTCAGATTAGCTGCCATAGCAACCCCTGAAGCAGCAGACTGATGCAGATTACAGGCCTTATTTTAAGCTCTGGAGTGTACACACTCACAGACACACCTTGTAATGTGTGTGTGTCTGTTAATGTAGAGGCTGTAGTGTGTTTGTAACTTGCCCTGGGTGTGTGGGTGTGTGTGTGTAGCTTTCCCTGGGTGTGTGTTTGTGTGTAGCTTGCCCTGAGTGTGTGTGTAGCTTTCCCTGGGTGTGTGTAGCTTTCCCTGGGTGTGTGTTTGTGTGTAGCTTGCCCTGAGTGTGTGTGTGTAGCTTTCCCTGTGTGTGTGTGTGTGTGTGTAGCTTTCCCTGGGTGTGTGTGGAGTGTTCCTTCCTCAGTGATTCATCATGGGGATCCTGAGGCTAATGGTTCTCTCCATTTTTTTCCCCCCCACTTTACTTTTCTATGTATATCTTTCTTTCCCTCCCTCCCTCTCTCTGTCTCTCACTTTATTTCTATTTCTTTCTCCCTCCACTCCCCTCCTCCTCACCCTCCTCTCCCGTGCGATGGGGCGATGCATCATCCTGTCCTCCGCAGTGTGTGTGTGTGTGTGTGTGTGCGTGCGTGCGTGCGTGCGTGTCAACAGGCTGTTTCTATTCTGGCCCGGCCCTATCCGGCCTCCATGTTCATAATGCATCTCTTCCACGCTGCTCCGGAGTGGTGTTAGGCAGCGCCGGTATTGATTGATTGAGAGAGAGGGAGGGAGAGGGGGGAGAGAGAGACCACGTAGCACACCTCAGGGAACACCCAGTAAGGTTGAGGGATTAGTGGTTATGCTATTTGTAAACTGGCATATCGCTTTGAAAACAATTAACCTGTGTGTGTATTTGTGTGTGTGTGTGTTTTCTCTAGTATTCCCTATGTAATGAGGCCCTGATCGAGCTGTCCAATCCCGGGGCCAGCGGCTCGGTGTTCTACCTGACGAAGGACGATGAGTTCATCATCAAGACCGTCATGCACAAGGAGGCGGAGTTTCTGCAGAAGCTGTTGCCTGGATACTACATGGTGAGCTCCTGTCACTCAGACACACTTGTCCTATCGGGGCTGGCCTAGCCTGTTGTCCTAGACTGGGATAGGCCGTCCTACCCTGCCGTACTCGGCCGGCCTGGCCTGCTGAGCGTGGCAGGTGTGTGTCCCCGTGTAGCGGCAGGTTGCGGAGCCAGGAGACCCAGCAGGAATGTGTTTACCTCCTGTACTCAGGGGGGGAAAGCCCCGCGGCAATGGGAGCCAGGAGCAGGAAGCCTCTGACCTTTCCTCCATTGCGGCTCCACGGCGCAGCAGTTTCCTGACACGAATGGCTTTCTCTGTGTGGGCTAATGAAGCTGGAGGGATTCAGGCTCACGGCCGGCCCCGGCTGAGCGGCCCGGTGCTACAGCAGGCACACGACACAGACAGGCACGCAAACAAACATGTATATCAGCTCAGGGCAGGCAGACTCAACGGCTGGATTAGACACAGAGGCAGGCAGGAAGTCAGTGAAGCTGCATATAAAACACAGTGATGTAACACCCCCCTGTCACCTCTGGCTGCAGTTTCCACAGCCTGCCCTTTTCACAGTTTTCCATACCTCTGTCCACACAAACACACCCGCTCTCTGGTTTTCCATCGCTCACACCGTTCTCCGTCACGCTCTCTTTACTCACGGCTTTTATTGTACCCTGTTCTCTCACAGTCGTATTTCTCTCTCCTCCTCCCCCTCTTCTCTCTACATTCTCTCTCCCTCTCTCTCTCTCTCTCTCTCTCTCTCTCTCTCTCTCTCTCTCTCTCTCTCTCTCTCTCTCTCTCTCTCTCTCTCTCTCTCTCTCTCCCTCTCTCTCTCTCCCTGTCTCTGCTGTTGATGTGTTGCTGCTGTGTCTCTGGACTCTGTGGGTCATGTGTGACTGGGAGCTGTGGGGGGAACAGTCTCTCTCCATCCATCTCCTCCCTCCATCTCCCTCCACCACTCTCTCTCCACCCCTCTCTCTCCACCTCTCTCTCTCTCTCTCTCTCCACCTCCCTCTCTCTCCATCCATCTCCCTCCACCACTCTCTCTCCACCACTCTCTCTCCACCTCTCTCTCTCCACCTCCCTCTCTCTCCACCTCTCTCTCTCCACCTCCCTCTCTCTCCAACTCTCTCTCTCTCCAACTCTCTCTCTCCACCCCTCTCTCTCCATCCCTAGTCTGTCCTCTGAAGGTCATTACTCCTGGCCTCGGGCCCAAGGCCCCTGGCTCCAACATCTCACATCTCTGTGATTGGCTCTGAAATCTGCCTGGCTGTTTCTGATTGGATCAGGAGCCGGGTCCTCTCTCATTACACCAATGGGTTTCAGGTAGCCACGGTCACTGTTGGGGACTGTGTGTGTGTGTGTTGTCTTAACTGCTGTGCCTGTGTGGACTGCTTAAATATTTAGGAGAGAACAGATTGTTGATAAGCAGCTTATTTGACTAGATTCAATTAGACTTTAGGGCAACTTGTGAGTGTAGATATCTCCCTCCTGCCTCTCTTTCTAATGTCTCTCTCTCTCTCTCTCTCTCTCTCTCTCTCTCTCTCTCTCTCTCTCTCTCTCTCACTCCCTGCCTCTCTCTCTCTCCCCCCCAGAACTTGAACCAGAACCCTCGCACCCTGCTGCCCAAGTTCTTCGGCCTGTACTGCGTCCAGTCTGGAGGGAAGAACATCCGGATGGTGGTGATGAACAACGTCCTCCCCAGGGTGGTCCGCATGCACCTCAAGTACGACATGAAGGGCTCCACCTACAAGCGCCGGGCCTCCAAGAAGGAGCGCGAGAAGGCCCGGCCCACCTTCAAGGACCTGGACTTCATGCAGGACATGCCTGAGGGTCTGCTCCTGGACCAGGACACCCACAGCGCCCTGGTCAAGACCCTGCAGAGAGACTGTCTGGTGAGGGGGAGGGGGGAAGGGAGGGGGGGGGAGGGAGAGGGGGAGGGGAGGGGGGGAGGGAGGGAGGGGGGGGAGGGAGGGGGGGGGGGAGGGAGTGGGAAGGGAGGATTAATGAGTCCAGAGGACACAGACATCCTGAAGGTGGATGGAGATTTAGAAATCGTACGTCCGGAAATGAAAGAGGCTCAAAGGTCAGCATTTCTTCCCTTGCGTCTGTGTGTGCGTCTGTCTGTGTGTGTGTGTGCGTCTGTGTGTGTGTGTGTGTGTGTCTGTGTGTGTGTGTGTGTGTCTGTGTGTGTGTGCGTCTGTGTGTGTGTGTCTGTGTGCGTCTGTGTGTGTGTGTGTGTGTGTGTGTGTCCAGGTGCTGGAGAGCTTCAAGATCATGGACTACAGCCTGCTCCTGGGGGTGCACAACCTGGACCAGGCTGAGCGGGAGCAGCAGCTGGAGGGCTCGCAGGGCAGCAGCGACGAGAAGAGGCCCGTGGCCCAGAAGGCCCTCTACTCCACCGCCATGGAGTCCATCCAGGGGGGCGCCGCCTGCGGGGAGTCCATCGACACTGATGACACGTGAGTACAGCGCTGTGTGTGATTGGACGGGATAGTCGTATTTGAATCTTCTCTCAACTGTAACTGAATTTTATTGCCGTGGATGCTTGGATGAAATCCTGGAACTAGAAACCTGCGTAATTTATGCTTACATGTATCCTGTGTGTGTGTGTGCCCCCTGCAGGATGGGAGGTATCCCTGCAGTCAATGTGAAAGGCGAGCGCTTGCTCCTGTACATCGGTCTGATCGACATCCTGCAGTCATATCGGTAAACACTCCAGACTCTCGGGGTTACAAATACGCCACGCTGGACTGCCGACGACCCCTCGGCAGGTGGCTGGAACCATGTTGTATCTGGCTAAACACACACTCCAGGATTCTGTCTTTGTTGCCGCGGGCTGTATGCGTGTGTGTTTGTTTAGCCGATGTTTGTTTTGATAAGTTTAGTCACTGTTTGGTGAAGCGAGTGGGAGCTGAACAGAGCCAGACAGCAGACACAGTGCACAGTCCTGGACTGGGGTGGGTGGGTGGGGGGGGGGGGGGGGGAGGGGCGGGGGTTATGCTTGTGTTTGGCTCTAACTGAATCTTTTTTTTTTAAGCGTTGTGATTTTTCACTCTTGCTCCTGTTTTTGGCCCACAGCCTTATAAAGAAACTGGAGCACACATGGAAAGCGCTGGTTCACGACGGGGTGAGTTCATCAGATGACCCCTCAGTGGGCTTCACCTGCTTCACCTGCTTCTGTCAGACTGTCTGTCTGAGAGGAGGAACTGCCAGTGCCCTTCTCACCAATCAAATGCATTTATTCATGGAGCCGCAGAGACAACCTGGCTCTGTGTGTGTGTGTGTGTGTGTGTGTGTGTGTGTGTGCGCGCGTGGGGCTGACTCACTCAGTCTCTCCACAGTGAATCTGTGTCTAGTGCATATGTGCTCAGGGACCCAGTGAAAGCTTTTCTTCACCACTGACAGAAGCTCCCTGCCTCCCTCCCTCCCTCCCTGCCTCCCTACATCCCTCCCTACATCCCTCCCTCCCTGCCTCCCTACATCCCTCCCTACATCCCTCCCTCCCTGCCTGCCTGCCTCCCTCCCTCCATCCCTCCGTACATCCCTCCATCCCTCCCTGCCTCCCTACATCCCTCCCTCCCTCCCTGCCTGCCTGCCTCCCTCCCTCCCTCCATCCCTCCCTGCCTCCCTACATCCCTGCCTCCCTACATCCCTCCCTCCCTACATCCCTCCCTACATCCCTGCCTCCTTCCCTGCCTCCCTCCCTGCCTCCCTACATCCCTCCCTCCCTGCCTCCCTACATCCCTGCCTCCCTCCCTCCAGCCTACATCCTATACATCTGCGTCAGGCTGCTCCTAATATAGAACTAGCGCTCGCTCTCGTTTCTCTCCCCCCTCCCCCTCCTAATGACTCGTCACTGCGCTCCGCCGTGCGTACGTATCACCGAGCGAGCCTGCTCGCACCCTCGCCCCCTCCGCCATGTCAGCGGTGCCCATCAGTCTTATCAGTCTCAACCCAACACCGGGTGTCACCTGTCAGTCCACACCTGTGATCTTAGTGCAGGGATGCATGCATAATGTGCGCGTTGGGCTGTGACCTGGTTTATCCTGGGCGGCAGTGTGTCTGTGTCTGTTGACAAAGGCTTAATAAAGTAGGCCGTACTAGAGAGAGCGTCTGTATGAATGAGGCCTGTGTTGACCTGCGGATACAAGCTGTATTCCAAAAACAATCTGTCTGTGGGCGGCAGATTTCTAGTAATGGAAACATTACGAAATGTTTTTCTTCCCATTTCTCTGCACTTCCAGAGTGGGCTCTTGACTGTCTGTATTCTCCCCTCCTCTCTCCCTCCTCTCTCTCCCCTCCTCTCTCCCCTCCTCTCTCCCCTCCTCTCTCTCCCTCCTCTCTCTCTCCCTCCTCTCTCCCCTCCTCTCTCTCTCCCCCTCTCTCTCCCCTCCTCTCTCTCTCCCCTCCTCTCTCTCTCCCCCTCTCTCCCCTCCTCTCTCTCCCCTCCTCTCTCCCCTCCTCTCTCCCCTCCTCTCTCTCCCCTCCTCTCTCTCCCCTCCTCTCTCCCCTCCTCTCTCCCCTCCTCTCTCTCTCCCCTCCTCTCTCTCCCCTCCTCTCCTCTCTCCCCTCCTCTCTCCCCTCCTCTCCTCTCTCCTCTCCTCTCTCCCCTCCTCTCTCCCCTCCTCTCTCCCCTCCTCTCTCTCTCCCCTCCTCTCTCCCCTCCTCTCCCTCTTCTCCCCTCCTCTCTCCCCTCCTCTCTCCCCTCCTCTCTCCCCTCCTCTCCTCTCTCCTCTCCTCTCTCCCCTCCTCTCTCTCTCCCCCTCTCTCTCCCCTCCTCTCTCTCTCCCCTCCTCTCCTCTCTCCCCTCCTCTCTCTCTCCCCCTCTCTCTCCCCTCCTCTCTCTCCCCTCTCTCTCCCCTCCTCTCTCCCCTCCTCTCTCTCCCCTCCTCTCTCTCCCCTCCTCTCTCTCCCCTCCTCTCTCCCCTCCTCTCTCTCCCCTCCTCTCTCCTCCCTCCTCTCTCCCCTCCTCTCTCCCTCCTCTCTCTCCCCCTCCTCTCTCCCCTCCTCTCTCTCCCCTCCTCTCTCTCCCCTCCTCTCTCTCCCCTCCTCTCTCTCCCCCTCCTCTCTCCCCTCCTCTCTCCCCTCCTCTCTCCTCCTCCTCTCTCCCCTCCTCTCTCCCCTCCTCTCTCCCCTCCTCTCTCTCCCCTCCTCTCTCTCCCCTCCTCTCTCCCCCCTCCTCTCTCCCAGGACACGGTCTCCGTCCATCGGCCGGGCTTCTACGCTGACAGGTTCTTCAAGTTCATGAACAGCACAGTCTTCAAGAAGAGCTCCTGTAAGTGGGCAGGATGTGACATCATCATAACCCGGCCTTGTAGTTAGGCTGACCGTGACGGAGCTTGTGTGTGCTGCATGTGTGTTGGTACCATATGTAGCACACACTAACTGTGTTTCTAGGATATTTGTGTATAGAAAACACTGCATACTTCACACTAGAATGAACCTCTGGTCTCGTTAATAAACGTGTGTGTGATCGCAGCGCTGAAGTCGTCTCCGTCTAAGAAGGGGCGCGTGGCGCTGGCGGTGCCCAAGTACTGCGGCCCGGGCGCGGCCTGGTCCGCCAGCCAGCTGGCCTCCGAGAGGGACGAGAACATCTACGACCTGAGAGGAACCCGTAGCTTCCCCACCCTGGAGGACGAGGGTGGGCACACACACACACACACATACACACACACCACACACGCATACACACACCAAAACACACACACACAGTACCTACCCTAGGACATTTACATTTAGTCATTTAGCAGACGCTCTTATCCAGAGCGACTTACAGTAAGTACAGGGACATTCCCCCCGGGGCAAGTAGGCTGAAGTGCCTTGCCCAAGGACACAACATAATTTACCGGCAACCTTCGGATTACAGTAATAGCCCAATTCCCTAACCGCTCAGCCATCTGACGCCCCCCACACCCACATAATACATGTACACAGTGTACAGACTCCCAAAACACACACTTTGTACATCCCTTCAAACACACCCTCATCGACACACAGTAACCCCCCCCCCCCCCTCTCTCTGTCGGTCTCCCAGGGAGACAGGACCTCCCCTGCACCCCTCCCTCGTTTGAGGAAGCCACCACAGCCTCCATCGCCACCACGCTCTCCTCCACCACCTCTCTGTCCATCCCAGAGCATTCGCCCTCGGACACCGCAGAGCACCCCCGCTACAGGTACGGGACAGCTCAGCTGTGTGTGTGAGTGTGCACGTGCGTGTGTGGGATATGTACTATCACTAATAGTGATAAATAAGCTTCAGGTTTCCCCCCAGCCTGGTGTAGCTGTTTTACTCCACCTGGCACAGCGATGGAGGATGAATGGATGCATTTAGACCAACCAGTGTGTCAGCCATGGAGTCACAGGGAAACCAATGTCATAAAGCTTTTTTTCTCTCCCTCTCTCCCTCTCTCTCTCTCTCTCTCTCTCTCTCTCTCTCCCTCCCTCCCTCCCTGTCTCCCTCCTTCCCGTCACACAGGAGGCACACCCAGTCTGTTAGTCACGATGGCAGGTGAGTGAGAGGTAGCACTGCACACACGGCTGCTCTACAGGAAGCCAGGCCAAGCCAGGCCAAGGTGCATTCATCAGAGGTGCTGTGATGTCACAGGCCTGGTCGTTCTGGGTGGGGCCTGGCTGTGAATGGCCTGCCTGTCTGTTTCTGCTTAGGACGCACACTGCCAGCCCTATTGCTGAGGTGTGTGTGTGTGTGTGTGTAGGACCCAGGAGGAGCAGCAGACCATCACGGTGGAGGTGGAGGTGAAGAGACACGACAGTGAGCCCACCATCACAGTCCCGCAGCCCTCGTCAGAGTACAGGTGATCTACATTTACATTTAGTCATTTAGCAGACGCTCTTATCCAGAGCGTCTTACAGTAAGTACAGGGACATTCCCCCCCCCGAGGCAAGTAGGGTGAAGTGCCTTGCCCAAGGACACAACGTCATTTGGCACAGCTGGGAATCGAACTGGCAACCTTCTGATTACTAGCCCGCTTCCCTAACCGCTCAGCCACCTGATCTACCCTCACCAGGCTGCACACTCCAGCTGCTACTGCTCAGGCAGAACACTGGAGAACTGCCAGGCACGCTCTGTGACAACACGTAAAAGCTAGCCATGCTAGCGAGCTTGGTCCTGCCTGACTCCACAACATATACACACCAAGACCATGTGACCACCAATGCACAAGGAAGAGAAACAAACGCGTAACAATCATTGGTCCAGATAGGATCTACCATGGGGTTGCCACGTTTGTAGATCTGCCCCCGTTTCTCTTGAGTTATCTAACTTCAATCATCGATATGAGGTTTCCTTTGGCTCAACACTCTCTAAAAATACCCCTAAATTATTCTACCTGCTGGATTAGCACACCTCTCTGTCTAGCCGGGTAGAAAGGCTCCCATCTAGTTAGGGTGACGGGCTTAGCTTCTGGGTCCACCAGGTCCGGGATACCTATCTAATTAGGTTAAGAGCATGTGTGTGTGTGTGTCTGTGTGGGTGTCTGTGTGGGTGTCACAGCTACGGAGGGTGTCTGGGGGGGACTGGCCCACACAAGTGGGTCACGGGCGTGGGCGTGGTCTCTGGTGGAGTGCCCCTCCCCCACGGGAGCCTGCTCTCCCCAAATGCTCAGCCCTGTCCTCGGAGGCGAGCAGGAAGACCCCTATTTAGGGCAAGTATTTCCCTGTAGACTAGGGATAGGCCTCAGACAATACCTGGGGCTGGTGCAGAGAGTTGAGGCTGAGGCTGGGTGGGCATGAGGCTGGGCTGGGGCTGGGCTGACCTTGTGCCCTGGGGTGTGCGGGGGAACTGTAAGGAAGGCTTGGGGCTGAGGGGGGGGGGGGGGCGAGCTAGCGACAGGGTAAGCTGTGGAAGTAGCCATCTGGATAGCCCTCTCCTCTAATCACTCCCTGCCTGGCCGGTTGGGGGAGAGAGGGAGTCGGGGAAGACAGGAAGGAGACATGGAAGAAGGGAGAGGTGCCGAAAGAGAGAGAGAGGAGAAGGTAGAAGTGAGAGCCGGGAGAAAGTTGTGAGAGAGTTCTAGCATCTGCATGGCAACTAGTGCGCTATGCTCTATTTAATTTCCACCTAACCAATGAGAGGCCTCTCTCGCAGGCTAGCATTTCTTTCAACAGCAGATGGGGTTTTCTTTAAAGTACGCTCAAACGCATAAGCTGAGAAAGCAATTTGGATAAGCTTAAGTCTATTTTAATGGTCAATGAGTCGGTACACAACAAAGGATTGGGCTGGCACACATGATGCTGGTGTGTGTGTCTAGGCGGGTAAATCTTACTTAATGCTCTGCCAAACATCTTACTCTCGCACACACACACACACACCCGCTGGTAAATCCTAGAGTCTCCACGCTGCTTGTCTGTTTGGTCAGTTCAATTACTGATGCTTTGAATTGCCGACATTATTGTGTGAATGTGAAGGAGCCTCAGTGTGACTCCTCCCTCCTGTCTCCTCAGTGTGACTCCTGTTTCCTGTCTCCTCAGTGTGACTCCTCCCTCCTGTCTCCTCAGTGTGATTCCTGTTTCCTGTCTACTCAGTGTGATTCCTGTTTCCTGTCTCCTCAGTGTGATTCCTGTTTCCTGTCTCCTCAGTGTGACTCCTCCCTCCTGTCTCCTCAGTGATATACCGGAGGTGGCGGAACCTGCTGCTGAGACCGCCGCCCCCCCCTCCTCACCCTCCTCCTCCACCACCTCTGCAGCTCCCCCGTCTGCCCCCAGCTCCTCTCCACCCCCCTCCAGCTCTCCTCCACCCCCCTCCGGCTCCTCTCCCCTGCCCTCCGGCTCCTCTCCCCTGGGCGCGGAGGCCGGCGATGCGGCTGAGACCCCCGGCAGCCCCAGGGTGGGGCTGGACTCGGACAGGGTCAGCCAGGTGTCGGGCTCCGGCTGCACCAGCCAAGCCTCCGTCGACGACGAGGACGACGTGCCAATCACAGACATCTACTTCGTAAGCTGCCCGTGTCCGCAAAACACACACACGTAGAGAGACCCCACAACACACACACACGTAGAGAGACCCCACAACACACACACACGTAGAGAGACCCCACAACACACCCGTACAGACGCCAAGGCAATCTCGCAGACAAACACACACATCCGGGAAAAACCCCCCACAGATTCCATTATTCATCTCTCATTGGTCAGCCCCCCATCCATACCAGTGTTGGCCCAATCAGAATTGGAGTGTGGTGATGAGCAGAGCTAGCTCCTCCCACCAGCTGTCTGATGCGCTGCTGTCCTGCAGGCGTCGACAGGAGGACCCCCCCCCACACCCCCTGGAGACTCAGACTGGTAGGGAGGGGGACGGGGTGTGGCAGCGTGCAGCGTGCAGCGTGCTGCGTGCTGAGTGCTGCGTGCTGCTGTGTGCTGTGTGCAGCGTGCTGCGTGCTGTGTGCTGTGTGCTGTGTGCAGCGTGCTGTGTGCAGCGCGTGCAGCGTGCAGCGTGCAGCGTGCTGTGTGCTGCGTGCTGTGTGCAGCGTGCTGCGTGCTGTGTGCTGCGTGCTGTGTGCAGCGTGCAGCGTGCAGCGTGCAGCGTGCAGCGTGCTGTGTGCTGCGTGCAGCGTGCAGCGTGCAGCGTGCTGTGTGCTGCGTGCTGTGTGCAGCGTGCTGCGTGCTGTGTGCTGCGTGCTGCGTGCTGCGTGCTGTGTGCTGCGTGCAGCGTGCAGCGTGCAGCGTGCTGTGTGCAGCGTGCTGTGTGCAGCGTGCTGTGTGCTGTGTGCTGTGTGCTGTGTCGACCACAGTGTGTTAGACCTCGCTTGTGTGTGTGTGTGTGTGTGTGCGTGTGTGCAGTGCTCTATTTTGCATGCAGGTCCTTCCGGCTCCTTAACCAGCCGGTTAGATTCAAAGTGACGGACGGCTTGTCCTGCTGACCTTATCTGTTCTGCTCTGACTGGTCTTTCGTTCCAAAACACCTCCGATCGAACATGACTTCCGGAATGTGCTTCGCGCTAAATAGCCTCAATTCCCGAGGATGGAATAAGTAAATGAATGAATGAATGAATGGATGAATGACTGACTGGGAGGGTTTCAGGTTGTGTTGGAGTTGGAGGAGCCAGACAGTAAGCTGTGTCCTGGCTGAACCAGACACCCCACAGAGAGAGAGGCAGGGCCAGCCTCGCAGGTCAGACCAATCCACAGGTCGGCCAATCAGCTCTCACTTACCAGACGGCTCTCGTGACCTCCCCTCTCCTGGCTGTCTGGCTCCTCCCCCGCAGAGCTCCGGTGACACCGACAGAGGGGGAGAACGGGAGGGCGAGAGAGAGAGAGAGAGAGAGAGAGAGAGAGAGGAGGGGAAAGTTACAGAAGTCCGAATGTCGATTGAAAGCCAAGTGTGTGTCGGTGCTCTTCGTTATTCTCTCAGCAAAGTTCAGTCGCTGAAGAGCAGACGAACGCCCGTGGAAGCACAGAGGCTGTGTGTCTGCAGAGCGCAGCCGAGTAACACAGCAGGGAGGGACGAGCCGGGGAGAGAGCAGTCCTCGCTGAGAGCTCAGCCGGGGAGAGGGAGAGAGCAGTCCTGGCTGAGAGCTCAGCCGGGAAGAGAGCGGGGGAGAGAGCGTTCCTGGAGTGATTGTTGAAGTCTGGCCCGGTGCTTGATGTCTGAGAGGTGCAGCCTGCGAGCTCACTGGACACAGACTGAATTATTTATTTGCCTTCCCCACAAGCCGTGTTTCCCTCCATCCTCTGTCTCCTTCTTCTCTCCCCTCCGGCTCACCAACCTCTCGTTGTCCCGGATCATTCTTTTCCCATCGTTCTCTCTCTTTCCCTCTCGCTCTGTACCGTGTCAGAACCGGTTCTTCAAGCGCTCAGCTTCACACCTCCAAAAAACACCATCTTTTATTTCACCTTCATACCTCCTCCGGCTTCCATCCTCATCTGTCTGTTTCTCTCACATCTCTCCCTCCTTTCTCTCTCTCCCCATCTCGTCCTCGACCCCGGGGGGTGTGTTCGCTCAGTTTCCAAACGGGCGGACCTGGGTGGTCTCTCCGCCCCGCCGCAGGAAGGAGTCCCGGGCCAGCGCCACCGTAAGTCGGCCCAGCGAAGGAGCTGGTGGCCGTCACTTAGCCAGGCTGCCTCGTCATTAGAGCCCTGCTGTACCCCGAGGCCCAGGCGTGGGCCTGCTCTGCGTGGGCCTGCTCTGCGTGGGCCTGCTCTGCGTGGGCCTGCTCTGCGTGGGCCTGCGCTTGGTTGGCTGTAGATGTCCTTGCTTCCCTGTTTATCATCTTGTGAGGTGTACATGCGTAGTTCCCACACTCGACACAGGAAATACGATTTGATTTGAACCGACGTTTTAGATCCCGCTTCCCGTTTTGGAGCCCTTATTCAGCTGTCGTTGCCCTCCTTTTCAGTGTTGTTCATTAGTACTCTGTATCTCTCTGAGGAGGCAGGGAGGGAGGGAGGGGTGCAGGGGTGGAGGGAGGGAGGAAGGGGTGCAGATGGTCTGATGTGAGGTGTGAGGGGGAGGTTCGTCTTCCCAGGATTCCTTCTGTCTCATGTGACACTCGACCAGCCTCTGTGTGTCAACTCTCGCGGCGTGCGAGTACGTGTGAGTACGCGTGTGTCCGAACAGGCATGCCAGGAGTGTGTGTGTGCGACGCTGTCTGTGTCAGCTTAGTCTGTCTGTGTGTGTGTGTGTGTGTGTGTGTGAGAGAGGAGAGAAAGAGAGAAGGAGTGTGAGAGAGAGAGAGGGGGGGGGAGAGAAGGAGTGTGTGAAAGAGAGAGCGTGACGTCAACCCCCCGCCTTCTCGCTGGCGCCGTGCGGCGGCAGCTGCTCTCTCTTAAAGAGACGGCGGCGCCGCTATGGGCTTCCACGCTAACCGTGGCACCCTGTCATTACACGGGGTTGAATAAAGGACGACACAGTGACTAAATGCAGCCCCCCCCCCCCCATCTCCACCTCCACCACCCACGCAAAGAGCTCTGACCTCCATCGCGGAAGAAAGGCATCTGGCGTTGGCATCCTGGCTTGGCTGATGATGTGCTCCCTCGCTGGGGGTCTTGGCCCTGCACCCGGCACCTTCGCCACCCACTCTCTCCTGCCCCTCCGCTTCCTGGCTGCCGCATAGACCCATCCTTCACCCTGTCCTCCTCCACCTAACCTCTCGCACACTAACACTCCGACCGCTGGATTCTATAGAAATATAGAATAGAACTGGTACACTCACAGCACAGCTGTTTGTATCATGGACATGGTCGGCACTTTATGTCCTGTTTCTAGAAATGTAGCATCCTGCTTTCTATAGCGATAGGATCTCAGTGTTTCTTCCCACTTCCTTGTTCTTGCAGAGGAATGATGCACTCTTGTCTGTCCAGCGTTTCCTCTATGCATCTCTAACTTTCTTTTCTTCCCCTGTCCTATTTTGTCCCCTATACTCTCTCTCTCTCCCTCTCCCGCCTGCTTCTGATACTCTCTCTCTCTCTCCCCCTCTCTCTCTCCCCCTCTCTCCCCCTCCCGCCTGCTTCTGATGCTCCCTCTGCGTCCGCTGGCCCCCCGTGTCTCTCTGGCGCCCTCTGCTGTGGTGGTTGTGTAATGCAGCCTCCAGAGGACAGGACCTGGGTGTACTCTCCTCTGCACTACTCGGAGGTTAAGGGCCTCCCGGATGGAGAGGAGGAGGAGAGCCAGACAGTAAGTGAGAAGAACCAGCCTGCACAAGACGGGGATCCCGTCCCATCCCAGACCAAAGCTTGCATCCCGGGTCTAAACATCCCAGAGTAGGAGAGGCGATCGCGAACCCCCCCCCCCCCCCCCCCCCCGTTCCTGTCAACGTCTCTTTGTCAGTCAGTGCTACTGCTCTTGAGGCGTTTCATAAACATGGACCACACCTTGAAGTGTGTCCGAACCCAGTACAGCACTTCCGTCGAACGAGCTGTTGTCCAGTCTTGACTGTCCAGCAGGCTGGGCTTAGATCTGAGACCAGGAGGCTGAGTTACAGGGTGTGTGTGGGCTGCCTTGCCCACTGACAGACAGCCTGCATGACCATGTGGTGCCTCCACCCCTGCCTCCACCCCTGCCTCCACCCCTGCCTCCACCCCTGCCTCCACCACGTCCTACCGCACACAGGCATGCTCCCCCGCACCCCCGCACGAGGCTCCAGCTACACCCGTCTGTCTCACGAACCCCCCACACTCCCATGTGCTCAAGGTGTCACGTGACACGTAAAATAAATGTTCAGATATATTGAAGCCCATGAATAACATTACAATCCTTTACCACTCAGACACAGAGAAAGGGAGAGAGAGAGAAAAAACCCAGTGATCTATGACAAATATGATTATAGTCGTTTCTAGGATCTTGTGTAGGAGGAGTGACATCATCAGGGTCTGTTTTGGCTCTGAAGGTTTATGATCGTGTATATAATAGTTGGTTTGGATGTGGTGAGCTGAGATCCCTTGGGTTTGTGACTAAAGAAGGCTAGCTTCTGGTAAACCACCTCATAGCAGACCGCCCTCATGGCACACCCAGAAGCTGTGTCTTCACACCAATGTACGATTAGATTGATGATTTTGTGTCTCTTCTTTACTCCTTTCCTCACTTTCACAATATCTCCCTTGTCTTCCTCTCTTTATTCCTGCCTCTCATTCTGTCTCTCCCCCTCTCTCCCCCCCACCCCGCTCTCTCTCCACAGTAAATAGTGCAGCAGCAGAGAGAAGGATAGTTCCCTGGATGGACCCAATCAGGAGGATCCTTCCTTAACCTCATCATGAAGACCAAACCTCAGTCGTGACGATTAAAATCATCTAATCATCTAAAGACTCTGAACACTGGAGGCCTGACTCCTCTACATCCCATGACGGGAGTGCTGATATGCTTCTCCTATGTTCACCTCCAACCAAATAAAAATATCAAACATTATTAGAAGAACTACAGGATGCCAAGTGGTTAAACTCATGTGTGAGGTCTTGATTAAATGCCCATCGGAACAAGGGGTTTTATGTTTGGTTTTCCATGATCACATTCCCATTGGTAGATGCAGTAAATGGATCGCAACATGTATTGTATTTTATGTACTTCACTTTGTGTTAATTTATATCACGTGCTTTCTGTTTGTGTGTTGTGTAAAGTAGTTGTTTTTTAAATTTTTATTTGGGCACTTTTTTTTCCAGGCATTTTTTTTAAAACTGTGAACATGTTTTTGGTACATTGTGTGCTTTACAGTTCGCTGTGTTGGATGAAATATCATGTTTCGTTCCTTCGCTGCGTCGTCATGGCACCCAAGGTGACGGTGAAGGGTGTCATGCTTACTGCAGTGTCTAATTTAGTTTTACATCAAGTGTTGATCATGACATCTATCACGTGCAATGCCATCTTTGATACTTTTAACTGAATATTTATGTACTGTAGGTTCCAGAGATCAAAACTAGATTAATTTAAAAGTAACACTAACTGTTAATCAATAGCCTACAGCGTCATTATCATCAGCCTATTGGTCCCGTTTCATTTTGAAATTGTGAAAAATGTAAACTTCTCAGTTAATAGTTTTCATAATTCTTGTACACATTTTAGAGTTAATCAAAAATGTGAATATGGCCAGTTGATTCATGTTTGGGGACTTCCTTTTAATTCACACTGTAAAAACAATGTGTGTATCTGAAAAAGACTTTAAGCTGCTTTGAAGAAATCATCAGGTTGAACAAAATCACAATCAACATTGAATTAGTCTGCAGTCAATACATAGATAATAAGTTAACAAGTTCTAAATCAAGTTATCTTTCACACTTTGAGTTAATTTGTGTGTGTGTGTTATCATCGTGTATCTGTGAGGGAGTCTTTCAGTGTAAAATACTGATCATTCGATCAAGATGTGCAGTGGTCACTGGTCAGTCGTAATCCGTTGCTGTTGTTTGACATCGAGACACCATAGCAGCAATATTTTGTACCGTAGAGTTTTTCGGTTACTTTTGATTGCCTTATGGAGACATTTGATATTTCAGTGTGTGCCGTTGTATTTATTTTCTTTCAATAGTTTTAGCTCCTGAGAATATGTACATAGAATTATAAATACATATATAAAGATATATAAAGAAGATATTTTCCATTTTAATTGGAGAATATTATTTTTATTTGGTTTTATTTTTGCTGCTGGCAAGAAATTATTACGATATACCTAATTTACTGTAGGCTACCATATTCTTTGATGCGTTTATTGAGATGCAGCCATTTTTATGTTGTAAAAATCGCGCTGTTTCTTTGTATCATATCCGAGTTGTCAGTTTAACAGTACATGCAAATAGGAGTTCTTCCGACAGTTTGTGTTTGTGTAGGCCTAATGTGTTTTCAAATCGCCGTGTGCCCTCAACCAGGGAGTCCTTTACAAAGACATAGCATGTTTTCCTATGAATATGCATATCAGAAATATGTATTTATGTATATCTGTGTATATCTATTTATGAAGATAAATAGATGACCGTATGTGTGTGCGTGTGTGGACTCGATCAGAACGAATACAAAATAAAGCAGTTACATGTCAATGAAAAGTTGCATCTTTTTCGAATGTCAATATCGTCGCCTTGAAACACTTTCGAATTGTTGGCATCTGGTTGCCTTGGTGAATAATAAATATAATTGACTTTTGAAAGTCATCATAGCTAGTGCTAGCTAGTTTTTCTAGTTAGTCGGCGTCTTCCTTTAGTGGTCGTGTTCCGTGTGTTGGCACAACCAGCATTGTAAATTGTAGCTACCTTATGTTACTAATTTACTAATGGACTGTAGGTTACAACACACGAGACGTGTTGGTGAATTACACCAATAGTGTCGTTATTTGAGGGCCCTCTTCATTTAGACATGATGGACAACGGAGATTTCACCGTCCCAAAATGGGAAGAGTTAGATTGCAAGGTTTGGAAATAACTTCTCTTTATTTTCTAAATAGTACTGAATCATTTAGCTATAACTTGCAATTATTGGTTACGTTTCGATATGTTTTTATTATACAGTGTCCTGACGAGTCAAACGAAGACCACAGCAGATGCTCAACTCCTGCTTCTGCGGTTACTGATGATGGCAGCTTAAAGAGTGGTGAGTGACAGCCTTGAGACATGAGGTAATTACAACCACAATTTATCCTCGCGTTTCATAGGACTTATATTCCTTCATCTTTTAGTTTCAGAGTCCATACTATTTAAACAACTTCATTCTGAGATAGATGTTACCCAATGCTTACTATCAGGGACCAATGGACTGGAAGCTTACCTTCAGTCTAAAGTAAAGGTATGACTACTCTATACAAATGGTTCATGTCTCTTTAATATTCCACTGTAAAGTTAGAATAGATTTTTGCTCCTCACATCCCCAGCCAATGTTAGAGCAAATACACGAAGCGGCAAATAAAGTGGTGGTCAACTGTAAGGATGTAGGTGATCTGAGGAAAGGCCCGCAGGACAGAAACATCCTTCTGCACTGCCCCTCTCTTCAAGAGCTTCTTTTAAAGTTGGGCTTTAGCAAGAACACGGTAGGTGCCCTTTGATGAAACCGCATCGTTCTTCTTCGTTATTTATCCGAAATTATTCGTATTCAATTTCCGATATGCATGACTGTCTTGCATGTCACTAAAGGAGGAAATCCAAGACTACTTGATCTCGTCTGACCGTGTGTGCTGGCTCTCTGAGATCGAGGCCCTGACAATGGAGCTGAAAGACACCCAGTGTCGACACGAGGCTGTGGTGAAGGGCCTCCACCTCTCCCTGCGCTCCACGGAGCAGAAGAACAAGAACTCCCAGATGGTGCTACAGAGAAGCCTCGGTCAGTCCCAGGAGAAGCTCCACTCCCTGGAGCAAAGCCTGAAGGAGTACGAGGTGGAGGTGGCCTCGTTGCAGCACAGTCTGATGGAGTCCAATGACAAGTCCCAGAGCCTGCTGAAATCTCTACGGGCTGCCAACATCAGGATCCAGTCCTCGCAGCAGGATCAGGAAGAGTCTGAGAAGAGAGTCCAGAACCTGCAGCTCGATCTCATGGTCACCAAAGAGAACAACCAGGTCCTGCAGGAGAAATTGGTTTTCTCCGACGAGAACGTCAAGTCTCTCAGGCAGAACGTCAGCGATTTAGAGAACGAGTTCCGGCACCGCCAGTGGGCCTCTGAGGAGAAGGTGAAGTCCTTGCAGCAGGCCCTGAGCTCCTCCGAGCAAGACGCCGCGTCTCTCCAGCAGAGCCTGAAGACATCGGAGGAGAAGGTAGTGTCCCTTCAGAACAACCACTGGGCATCGGAGGAGAAACTCCAATCCATGCAGGAGAACCTCGGCTCCTCCGAGGGGAGAGCCAGGTTCCTGCAGAACTCCCTCAGGACCACCGAGGAGAAGTCCAAGCTCCTGAACGAGTCCCTCGGGGCCTCGGAGGAGAAGGCCCAGGCATTGCAGGAGTCCCTGGCCGTCAGAGAGCAGCAGCTGAGCGTGGCCATGGCCCAGAGGCAGTCCCTGGAGAAGTGCAAAGGCCAACAAGAGGACAGAATCCAGAGCCTGGTGCAGTCTCTCGCAGCTGTGGACAAGCATCACAGTACCACAGTGCTGGAGATGGAGAAGTCTGTGATGAGCTCCAGGGAGAAGGTGGAGATTCTCCAGGGCGCCCTGGACAGGGCTGACGCTATGCACCAGAGGGAGGCGGGGCAGCTTCAACAGATACTAAACAGGACTGTCCAGAAAAAAGACGCCATCGAGCAAGAGCTCCGTGGTAACGGTAAGGAATCATCTTATGTCAATGGAATGTCTAAATCTCATCAGACCACCAGGATGTTGAAGTTGAAGACTGACTCTTTATGTTTTGTGGAATGTTTCTCTTGCTAATGCTTATGTTATCATTGTTAGTGTCTATCTTGAGCAGTAAGTTACTAGAAGAAGAGACCAAGGCAAGCAAAGAGATTGAGAGATCTTTCAAATATGAGAGAGAACTGCAGGACACAATCATGGACCTCAGGTAAACACACAAATGTGCAACAACTTACAGAAACGTGTCAAAAGAAACAGACAGACAGACTTACTGACTCTCCTGTCTCCACTCATGCAGGCAGAAGCTTAAGACGCAAACGGACGGGAGAGAGTTTGCTCAGGAGAGCCTCAAGTCGCGTCAGAAGGAACTGGCAGAGCTGCAGCGCCTCCTAGAGGTGGACCTGCTGAGGTGCAGAAGCTCCTGCCAGCAGGCCAAGGAACAGAAGAGCCCCACGAACATCCGCCAGAGCAACTTGAAGGTGGACTTGATGAACCTGAAGTCCGGCCTGTACTCAGTCCTGGAGAAGGAGAGCGTGAAAGATGAGCAGAGGAGGCAGGACTGGGTGAAGGTCCTGGACAAGAGCAAGGAATGGGAGCAGAGGGCAGAGAAACTGGTGAGACTGTCAACATGATTAGTAACAGATAGATCTTGATGGTGTGGAGCTTTAATTTTGCATCCACAGCATTATTTTTGCATTTCAAATGGTCCACCTGCAAATATGACATGAGGGGGACCTGACTGGGTGTGTTCCTGTGTGTGCAGGTGGACAGTCTAGATTGTCACCAGCTGTTGAAGGAGGGAGGGAAGGAGAGGGACCAGCATCGAGGCGGAGGATCGCCCTACTTTGCTGCTTCCCTGCCCCAGAGGAATCGCTCCTCAAGACCTTCCTCTCCTTACACTTATGGGTAACCATAATCACCCCTCTGGGCTCACGTCACAAACTTGCCCAGATGTGAAACATCCTACTTTCACAGTTTGAGACAGTCAACAGGCTAAGAATAAGCGTGTGGGCTTTTTGGTTTGTGTTGTGTAATGTTAGTTTTGTCTCATGTCTTCACAGTCATAAATCTGTCGAGGAGAAGCAGTTTGATTCCGGCTCCCAGTGGGGTGTTAGAGATTCTGGATGCGTTCGTCATTTACAGACTGTCCAAAAAAGATTGAAGCACCTGCAGTCAGGTAAAACAACACAAATCTGATGGGGTCTGTCTGTCATCTTCCATACTGTCTTCCATTATATATGACATGGTTCAAACAGAAGAGGTTTAAACATAGGGGGAGACACTGTAATACAAAGAATCATTCTGAGTGGCATTTTTGGAACATTACATGCTCCATTAACATTGTAATATGTGGTTGTAGTCAATAGGGCCCCATACTGGATTGTCTTTATTCATGATATCAGTGTGTATTTACATTCTTTAACACAATTACTGTTTAACAGGCTATTGTGTGTCTTTGATTGTGGGAAGTGGGAACTAGGCCAGTAGACCATGTTCTCTATTCTTGTTTTTTGTGCAGCATATTCATTTAGGAAATGTATTCATTTCGTCAAAATGTTTAAACACACCACTGTATTGTCTTTTGTTTTTCTCTCAGTGGATTTCCAGAGGAGTATCAAGGGTTTGCTCCGGATGTCATAACCATCAAGACGAATCCAAGATTTCCAAGTCTTGTGACTGGGGTGATTTAACTTGAAATAAACTGTTGGTTCAAAAAACAACACAAAAAACACGTTTGTTTTATTTATTGTTGATAGATAGGGGATTCATACAGTTACGTATGAATTCAGTATATACTACTTTGTTTAAATCCATGTATTTGCGCTGTTGAACTCTAGAGACATTTTATATCTAGCGTTTTATTGTACATAGAAACATTTGTCAACGTATCTATCAGTCAAAATAGACGTCTCTCCAATTGGTCAAAACAAGTGTCGCTCATAGCTCACGTGCTTGGGAGGCAGTTTTCCAACCCGGCCTGAGACGGGACGCAGAAGGCTCGCTGGTGCTCACAAGACTTTTCTAAAGTAGAAATTTGTCTAAAATGGGGACCCGAGATGACGAATACGACTATCTGTTTAAAGGTAAGATCGATTTATTTGGCGATTAAGTGAAAATCACTTTCAACGTTTTTGAGCTAAATATGAGAAGTTGAAAGGAGAGGAAGTCAGTATTCCCCTCCTTTAGCTTCAACATAGCTAGCCAGCTAGCTTGGCTGTGCAGGCTAAAAAGATATTCATTTCACTGCGGCCCAAAAATTATGCTAGACCTCTTTCCTTGCATACGTTTTGAAGCGACTGATGTTAGATAGTTTGCAGTAACTCTCGTATGTAAACGTGTGAAATGTTACAATCTAAACTCGGACATAATCAGCTGTCTGACAAGTGATGGTTAACATACAAGTTAGCAATCATCAGCTACTGAACGACTTTTTTTAGCAAGCCACACTAGCTAGCCAGATAACTTAAAACCCGTTTAGTACCGTTAGCTATCAGCAATCATCAACATAGCTCTTTGTCTTGTTGCATCAACAGTAAAATGCAAGTCACTAAATTATTACCCGTCCTTTGTGTTCTGTGCCTAGTAGACGCCCATTTTTGATGACTCTAAACCAAAGCCATTTACAAAGGACTTATTTATCAAACCTCTCCCTAAACCGTGATTGTTGCCGTTTGCTACGAGTGTTGTTCGGGGTCACGTTAAGATGGTGGAAAAAGGAGATTGTGAAAGTAAACCCGACTATTCATCGCTGGCATAGCTCGTTAGGAAGACTCCCTTGGGAACACTCACTCCAGGCGGTATCTGGGTTTATTGACCCTGTTGTGCAGATACCTTTGCCTCTGGTAGTCACCATGTTTATCTTAAGCCTTGGTATCGGTAGGCAGCCTACTCCCTCATGATGATGGTTACTGACTAATAAGATATTAGTCTTCCAGGAAGAGTCTCATTCACAGTGAGCCTAGGCCCAGACCAGCCTCAGTGAGTCAGACTGTACCAATCATAGGCTGGATGTCACAAGTAGCTCATGAGCTTAAACAGAAGTGGGAGTCAGCAAGTGACATATGGTATGCTAAAGTGGTATGTGCTACGTTTCTGGAGATGAAGGGAGGGGAAGATTAATTTGAGCTTTGTTTACAGACTATGCTCAGTGCTGTGTGTGTGTTACCACAATAACCTGTGTGGGTAGTCGCTGGTCCTTCTCATTGCACACTTTCATGAACTGTGCTGTCAGTGTGTCATGCTTCTCTGTGTGTGTGTGTGTGTTCTGTCTCCAGTGGTGCTGATCGGAGACTCTGGCGTGGGCAAGAGTAACCTGCTGTCTCGTTTCACACGGAACGAGTTCAACCTGGAGAGCAAGAGCACCATCGGGGTGGAGTTTGCCACCCGCAGCATCCAGGTGGACGGCAAGACCATCAAGGCCCAGATCTGGGACACGGCCGGCCAGGAGCGCTACAGAGCCATCACCTCCGCGTGAGTAGGGGGGCGGGGCCTCCACCCAGGAGACAGGAAGTACAGGGGTGGAGAACAGGAAGACATCTCCATGTGACGTGTGCGTCCAGCCCTCTGACCCTCCGTGCTCCCTGCTCTGTCCTGGCCAGGTACTACCGAGGGGCTGTAGGGGCTCTGCTGGTGTATGACATCGCCAAGCATCTGACCTATGAGAACGTGGAGCGCTGGCTGAAGGAGCTGCGGGATCACGCTGACAACAACATCGTCATCATGCTGGTGGGCAACAAGAGTGACCTGCGTCACCTCAGGGCCGTGCCCACGGACGAGGCTCGCGCCTTCGCAGGTACGCACTCCGAGCCCTGGACGAGGCAGCACTGGGTGTCCAGAAATGCAGATTCTCTCCCTGTGTGTCCCTTTGTTCAGCCTTCTCTCTGTCTCTCCCTCAGAGAAGAACACTCTGTCGTTCATTGAAACTTCGGCCCTGGACTCCACCAATGTAGAAGAGGCTTTCAAGAACATTCTAACAGGTAAGCGGCTTGGGCTCTTTTTTTTAATTACGTGTTGAACCTGTAATCAATCAACAGTCAAAGGCCAACATATCCTTTTTCCCCCTTCAGAAATCTACCGGATCGTATCACAGAAGCAGATAGCTGACAGATCTGCACATGACGAATCACCAGGCAACAATGTAGTGGACATCAGTGTTCCCCCAACCACCGATGGGCAGAAAGGCAACAAGCTGCAGTGCTGCCAAAACCTGTGACACTCAAAGCTCCCCTTCCTCCTTTTGTCTCCTCTCTTAATGTCTGCTTTGCTCCAGTGTTCTGCTGCTACGGGAGACTGTCTGTACTTCCTGTGTGTTTAGAAGTTTCACAGACTCACTAGATTACATTCCTTTATTTTTCTTCTTTTTGATTTCCAATGTTTCGTTTGTCCTGTTGTTCATTGTCCTCCACAGACTTTGAATATATTTTCTTCTCTCCCCCCCCCCCTTTCCTTTTACAATGATTTGTGGACTCTGATCATGTGACCTGCTCCTTTGGGAGGAGCAGTGAGGAGTCAGCTAGTCCAGAACTTCCTGTTGCTTTCCTTTGAGTCCCAGAGTGCTGAGAGTGGCATAAAATCACCAAGTGGGGCATGAGGAATGGTGTCCTACTGCAACTGATAGATAAGGACTCTTTTTTTTTGTATGTATAGTCCACAGGGATACCAAAGGAGGGTAAATGCAATCATTTCCAAACTTAGGTTATCTCGTCTAAGCAGTGCAAGAATTGGACCTTTTCCAGTTGTGCTTTTTTTTTCTACGTGACTGATCGCTGCTGTTATTCACTGGGCTCTCTGTAGTTGGTTTATGTTACGTCGTTCATCCAGCTTTCTGTGAATATGCAGCTTCTTTTTCCAGCCAATCATTTCAAATCAATTTGCCACGTAACTATTTTAGAATTACTCTTAACACCTTGAATCAACAACACTTAAAGCTAGCTGATTTGTTGTCTGGGCTTTTGTGAAATACTTAAAAAATGAGTGTGTTTTGTTTTGTAGAAGTAAGATGGAGCAGAATGTGAATTGTTATTGGTCCCTTGACAAAGAGGATGCATTTCACTTCCTTTTGTTTAGTCCAAACAGTTGATTGGTCAGCTGGGGGCGATCAACAGATGTGTTGCTATGGTCTGTTTGGCTCTCTAACATGCCTTATATATCTTTTTCTTTCCGGTGGAAATGCCTTGTTTTGGAGTGTCGATGTCTTCCTGTCACATGTCCAGCTTTTACATCAGTAACACATCATCTTTTAACATGCCTTTTCATCATTAATTATTCACACATGGAAATAAACCTATTTCATGACCAGTTGGCAGATATTTTCTTGGATCATCTGGAACTCATCTTCCAAAGTTGCCCATGATGGGTTTAATCTGTAGCTCGTATCCTGCATGCTGTTTATAGATTTATATGCTACAGGCTTGATTGACGATCACTGTTGTATGAGATGATATCGAGTTGTATCAATGACAAATGCATAACCAACCATGGTAGGATGTACCACAGCAGCCTATTGATCTGATGGGAATGGGAAATGAAGGTCACTTCTACGCATATAACAGCGCACGCAGTGACGGTCTCGTTAATGCTTTCATAAAACATCAATAAAGCATGTGGTATCCTCCAGTCTCAAGACAGATGTTTGTTACTTAATCTGCAGCTCTGAGGCAAATCGCAACTTGGATATGTTTCGATGTCAATCTGTTTGCCATTAAGTCTCTTTGTCTGATGAGTTTAACGCCACTCTAGATAATCTCTGCTTTTATAGATTATTCTGTTTTGGATGTGGATACCCTACACAGGGATGAGTTGATTATGTCAAACTGTTATTTGTCAGGTCAACTCAAGCAGGATTTACTCTTGTGCACAGCTGAATTTCTGCACTTCACAATAGGTTTGTGTCCTGTTAGTATTTTTTACATTCACTCCATTGTGCAAATAGCCATTGTCAGGCATTTCGTTTTCATTTGCATTTTGGAAATAAAGGTTGTTTTCCTGCATGTATTTTAGTGTCAATGCATGAAATACGATCACTGAAGATAGAGACAATTGGATCCGTTACCAAACCCGTTTTTGCTTTATTATAACATTTGATGTTTTCCTGACCCTCTGAGTTTGCAGACGGATGGAAGCCAGCCAGTGGCGGAAGCGTCGTCGTTGACATATTGACGTTGTGTCAGCTGAGCTAGCCGTCGGTTAGCTAGCTAGCTTGTGCAGTGCTAGCTAGTAGTAGTAGACAGTAGCTAGTGCACAAACGGGCAGACAAATAAGTCTAGCAAGCTAGCTAACGTATCTAAGTCTGACCTGTTTTATTATTTGATATTCAACTATCAGATCCACATTTCAAAATGAAAAAAGATACGCTGTGAGTATAATACACTACATAATCGTTCATATTTTGCCTGAAGGTGGCGTTTTGGCTAGCTAAATAAGCTAGTAAGAATGGTGCTAGCTATGCCAACGTTACCACCAACCAGCTAGCCTAGCCCCAGCTGTCTTGTCGCTACTGACCAGGAGACTGTCCGATGCAACGTCGAGCTGGATTCACAATTATGTAGCTAGAAGAACTATTTTAATCAAGACAGTGTCGTGTAGATGTTTATGTTGTGTGTTGTACAGTACCTGTGTGCTATATAGTCTACGCGTACTGTAGCCTACTCGCTGCGTTTTGGGGGCAGTAGATAACGCTATGGTGATTAAGGCCGGCGATTGATCATACATTAGCTAGCTTGGTTAGCTATGGTTTGTTGTTGGATAAAATAATAATGCACTCCCGTAGATTGATTGCAATTGATTCTGAAATCATATCAGCCGCAGCAGAACTGGCTATCAGGATTGACATGGTCAAGTAAGCTGTTTAAGTTGGACATCTTGCTAGTTATATGTAATTCAGTGTAGAGTGCCTTATTATTAAAATAAAATACAGCTATGATGTGGATCATTCGTGTTATTGTCTCGAACCATGGCAAAAGCTTCGGTTATTGATCATGCAGCATCAACTGCATTGCCAGTTAGCCTAGCAATTAGTGAATTGTTTATATGGACGGCTCCTGTCATCATTTTTGATTGGTTGACGATAGAACTAAGTCCCTCTGGACTAGATATTAAATACCTTACTACCTGCAATTGTCTGTAATCTTGCAATAATATAAAATAATCGAATATAGGCTTAAGATTTGTGTTTAATGTTGGGGAGGGGTGTGTTTTAAGTAGCCTAGGTTGACTGTGTGTGTGTGCATGGCTATCTAGGAGAACAGCTGTCTATCAGTTTTTGTTTCTGTGAAAAAGGAAGCTGTAGAAGAGGCAAGCTATCTGTGTCATCCAGAACATTGGAGTTAGACAATTTACTCTTCTTAGAAATGTTTGCATTCTTCTTAGAACATGTCAAGTAATTCCACACCCAAATAATGAGTTTTCAAATTTTAGGTTTACTTTACAGAAGTTAACCTAGCTGTGCATTCCTAGTCTGTATTATATTGTAAACTACTATAGTTCCCTGAGTTTCATCACTTTTACGAAGGTACTTTTAGGCTTACATTATCTGGAACTTGGGAAGTGAAAAAGTATTGTCTCTGCACATTTACATTACAGTTAGTCATTTAGCAGACGCTCTTATCCAGAGCGACTAAGTACAAGTACATTCCCCCCCCGAGGCAAGTAGGGTGAAGTGCCTTGCCCAAGGACACAACGTCATTTGGCACGGCCGGGATCAATGTTAAGATTGTATTTGCCATCAAACAAGATCCATAACTCCTGTCCTCTCTCTCTCCTGTTCTCAGTTGCTGGGCTTAACCACTCTGTTCTGCGGAAGCAGAACCTGGCCGCTTCCCTTCACTCCTTCTCCTCTCACCCCTGACCCCACCCCCACCCCCCCTCCCCCTTCCCTTACACCCGAACAACACAACCATGACAACCGGGGAGTGTTGTCACCTCCCTGGTTCCCTGTGTGACTGTTCTGGCAACGCCGCCCTGTCCAAGAGCGTGGAAGAGTCGGATAGCTGCCAGGCCCAGTATGTCACCCAGGTCACGGCCAAAGACGGCCGGCTGCTGTCGACCGTCGTCAAGCCCCTGGGCACACAGAGGTACGCGGCTCATTTACTGAAGCCAGGTGACAAACCTGTTGGGGTGTGTGTGTGTGACTTGGTGTCTGCCCCCCCCCCCCCCCCCCCCCCCCCCCCCGGAAGTCATGCTCTACACTCTATCTCACGTTCAAGACTGCAGAATGTTCCGTGAAATCTAACACCCTGTAGCTGTCAAAAACTATAAAGCAGTCCTAAAGTACAGCCCTTCCCCTGCCCTGCCCTGCCCTGCCCACCCTCTTCTTCCAGTGACGGACCCATCTGCCGGATCTGCCACGAGGGGGGCAACGGCGAGGGTCTCCTTTCTCCCTGTGACTGCACAGGGACCCTGGGCACGGTGCACAAGAGCTGCCTGGAGAAGTGGCTCTCCTCCTCCAACACCAGCTACTGCGAGCTGTGCCACACAGAGTTCACCATCGAGCGGAGGCCCAGGCCTCTCACAGAGGTAACAAAGGTCAATGCCTTTCGCCTTGTCTGCACTCCTCTGCCTGCTTCGGTGTTGTTGTTTTTTTTTTTGGGCGCGCGCGAGGAACCGTGGACGGGAGACGCGAGGGGGGGGCGTGTGCGCGCCCCGTGCATGCGTTGCTGCAGCTGGCCTTCTGTACATCTGCTTCTGCTGCCACTCCTTTCTCCCTGCTTGCTGTTACTTACTTTTGCATAACAAAGTGCTGTGTACATGCTTGACGACTAAATTTAGTCTCTTTCATCTCTCTCTCTCTCTCTCTCTCTCTCTCTCTCTCTCTCTCTCTCTCTCTCTCTCTCTCTCTCTCTCTGTCTGTCTCTGTCTCTGTCTCTCTCTCTACCGCTCTCTTTCCACACAGTGGCTGCGGGACCCTGGTCCGAGGAATGAGAAGCGCACCTTGTTCTGTGACATGGTGTGCTTCCTGTTCATCACGCCCCTGGCGGCCATCTCAGGCTGGCTGTGTCTGCGCGGCGCCCAGGACCACCTGCAGCTGAAGAGCAGGCTGGAGGCCGTGGGCCTCATCGCCCTCACCATCGCCCTCTTCACCATCTACGTCCTCTGGACTCTGGTAGGACTAAAACGTCCCCACCAACACACACAGGACAGTAGGGAGTCGTACAGCCGATACCACTTGGGCTCTCTGAAAACTTCAAATAGGAATTCTCAGAGTTGGGTGAATCACATGTTCCAGAGGATATTTCAAATACCTTGTGAGGTCCCTGGCATCTCAAATGCTGACTTTTTATATGATTCAGGAAGTAGTTAGTGTAAATGACTGTCACACTAAGTTTATATGTACTTATAGAGTTGTTACCTTGTCTTTTAATGAGCCTCCCATTCTTGTAGTTAGGGATCTTTTGCGGGAAACCATGTGTACTTTGAGCTCATTGGTTCACTATTAACCCAGGAGTAGTGTAGCCAAGCACTTTTTCACTTCAGCTACACAGGCCAAATCTAAACCATTCTTCTCTCCCCCCTCCCTTCTCTCCCCCCTCCCCCTCTCTCTCGCTCTCTCCCCTCTCCCCCCTCCCTTCTCTCCCCCCTCCCTTCTCTCCCCCCTCCCCCTCCCTTCTCTCGCTCTCTCTCGCTCTCTCTCTCTCGCTCTCTCTCTCTCGCTCTCTCTCTCTCGCTCTCTCCCCTCTCCGGATTCAGGTGTCGTTCCGCTACCACTGTCAGCTGTACTCGGAGTGGAGACGAACCAATCAGAAAGTACGCCTGCTCATCCCCGATGCCAAGGGAGGGCACTCCACCCAGCATTCCCTGCTCTCCACCAAGCTGATGAAGAAGTCTGCGGACGAGAGTATCGTATGAGGTCAAAGGTGGGGAGTAAACATGAGGAACAGGATGATGACAGCGCTGTTACTCATGTTCTGGCCGGGGGGGGGTTCGGACCCCCCCCACCTTGCCTCCAAGCTAGAGCCGAAGCACTTGTGGAAGCATTTCTTTTGCTTTTTCTATCGAAGCCCTTTTTACCTAATGTGTATCAGCTCTCCATTATCCACCTCTCTTTTGTATTGTGTTGTGTGGCCCTTCTAAGGGACGTTCAGAGAGGCAGTAGGGTTAGATGCTGGGCTGGAACCTGGAGAGGGCTGATGATGCACATGACCAAATGATCTTTCTCTCTCTACTCTCTCTCTCTCTACTCTCTCTCTCTCTACTCTCTTTCTCTACTCTCTCTCTCTCTACTCTCTCTCTCTCTCTCACTCTCTCTCTCTCCAAAAATTCAGAAAAATGAAATGTTATTGGACCTTCTCCTTTCCTCTGGTGTCCTCGGCCCTCTCCCTAGGTCTCTGGTCTGCTCTTACACCTCTCTCATGTAAAGCTTAAAGCTAGGATTCTTCTTCACCAGCCAGATGTCAGTTTGGCGGATTACGAGACACTCATGTTTTAGACAAGTCAGTCAACTACCTTCAGTTTGACTACATGAATCTTCTTTCTTCTTCCCTCTTCTCCACTCCTTGTGCAGGCAGGGTGGCATTTGTATACTAGAGATTGTGCAATAAAACACTGTGGACGATTGTGCTAGCAGTATGTGGAAACACTGCTACCTACACGCACAGTTTTTGCATGCATGCACTGTTAATGTTTTTGGAAGCGTTGCTTATTTTTTTTTTTTTTTTTTTTTTTTTACTTTGGGGTCGTTGTTAGATAGAAATTTGACCTCTGTAGTAAAAAGATATGCAAAAATGCCAGCAAACTCAAGACTCTTGGGTCAGACCATGGCTTGATGACTTTATAGGGATTGTTATCACCCTTTTAGTCGCTTAGTGAGTATTTCCTGGGCATTTATGTTTTTCTACACTGCGTTTATGGATAGCTCCTCTTTTAGTGAGTTTTGTACATTTGGTTCCCTTCACCCTTGTTTGTATAGTCCTTTAGACTGCTTTCTTACTTTGCTAACTTGATATGTAATCATTTGTGTAAGTATTGTCCTTCATAGATTTCTCCACAGTGGAAAGTTTGTGGGCTGTGCTGTTAGTATGGCCCAGATCAAATGCTTTGGAGTATGGAGCTGGATGGTGTGCACAGAAGCCAAAAAATGTGGGATTCTAGGATATCTTTGAACCTCGTTTTTAATCTTGTGTTTCACCTATCTGTTACAAGTCCTGCACCTTCTCTAGACTTCATGTTTAGTTTAAGGCTGAAAGTCGGAGGTGCTTGTATTAGGTATGGGGCTAAGACCAGTGGGTATAATGGGTGCCATAAGCAGACCAGACCAGACTAGTAGTCAGTCTCATACTAGTTCCAGTAGGCATCAAACACTAGTGAACCTGAAGAGAGTTAGTCAGTCTGATAAAGAAGATGACTTTTACTGTTTTGAATCTCTGTTTCCCTGCCTGGGGCCTCAGGGAGACACCATGTCTCTTGGGCCTGTAGAAATATGACTTCTGAGCAGCATAGCTGTGGAGCCCACTCTGTTTGCGGCCGATGAACTGTTGCTTATCAACAACAACAACAACAAAAAATCAATACATTTATCCTTTTATTTCATGTCTCCAATGTCACTCTAAATGAATCCTGTTGTATGGAATTAATATTGCAGTATGTTGTAAAGGGTAAATCATGTTGTGCAATAGTAATACTCATGCCTAGTATGATGCCGTCATTAATCGTTGGTCACTGTGTTTTTGTGTGGGTGGTAGTGGCCAGCTGGCTGTCATTGGGTCTGGTGGAAGACATCTTTGTTCGTGGAGGAAATTCTTCAGATCTACGTCCAATAGTTTTTACTCTTTTGCTTAAGTATTTGCTCGCAAGCCTGTGTAGGGGGTCTAGTGGGCGGGGTTTGTACATGAGGTTCTTTCCTTTGTTTACATGAGACATGCTTAGTCAGTCACAGACAAACAATTTGAAAGGATTTCAGACGCCGTCGGGACAGAGGCCCGAATCCCTGTCAGCTATTGGTCATTCCTCTGCCACACGCTCTCTCTCATTGGTGGGCATCCACAGGAAGTCTGCGTGGTTAGCGACCACGCCATGTACGATGTTATGACATAAGTGCGTGAATCTTACCTATAATATTAACCAATCCAATACGACATGTTATGAAATTAGTAAAGTTATGTCCAATGTAGTGTGAATATGAAAGATCATAAGAGCTCGCTTACTGACTAAACAGACTTGAGAGGGCGATGATAGGTGGGGTTATGCAAATGTTCTCCCTCGCTAAGCATCCAGAGGGCAGGCCTCTATTCCTGTGTTCCAACAACTTATCCGATCACGTCATTCTCTCCAAAGAAGCATTCTTTCCTTTTGGTTTATGCATCGAATGGCACTTTGACTATAGTACAAGAATGCTGATACAGGAAGATTATGATTTAGAAAGAGATTTTAAAGCTTGTGGTTTTTGTTTTGATGTGAAACGGAAACGAAGACTCGAGCATTACGTAGAAGGAACCATTTACTAGATGTTTGTCAGTGTTTAATTGTTATTTTCACCACTGTTTTTGATATGATGTGTATCGTTTGTAATTTATCTTCTCATTACTCACAAGATTTTATCACTCTTAACATGTTTTTAAATACTACAATGTTTATGTTGTGCAGTGGAAACGGAACGATGTCTACACCAAAATATGTTGGTGCTTGAAATCAGCCAAGAATTGTGTGCAAAGCAAAATTAAAACCAAGCTACTGTATGGACAAAACGGCTTTGTATTCTGTGTGAAAACATATTTCCTATGAATCTTCTAATGTTCTGTACCCTAATCCTCCCTGTCACCATGTAGCTTTCAGATGGTAAGCTTTGTGGAGTTAAACGTCCCACACAGCTGCTAAACAGCGAGAGGCATCTCCATCTCACAAGGCTATTCAGAACATATGTGGGGACACACTTCTATCTAGTGTGAAATGCCAGGCTTTCAACCTTTTTCACACGCTCAAATGTAAAAGCTAAATCAGTTGAAGATTATCATAAAGACCTTCCTCTGACCATCACACTGTGTCACGTGATGTTTATCTGTCAGCTGACAGATGAACAGTCAACTAACAGCTGACGTATAGGACACATTTAGAGTGAAGGCCGAGAGTGAATGTTTACTACAATGTTGGGACCAAGTGGGACCAAGTGGGACCAAGTGGGACCAAGTCCCGGTCTTACACCTGGCAGGGCCAAACAGAAAAGGCTTAGAATATGGTTGCAATATATTCCATATGTTGCCTTTAGCAGCACTCGGCACCATATGGTTACCTCTAATGGGTGTGGCTTGCCAGGCCGCTCAGCGGGGGGGGGGGGGGCACTTTGCTTATCTGCCAACAGACAGAGTTTCCTGGGGAAAACTCCCACCGAGACTGGAACTCAGGACAGAGAAACAAACGTTTTGGGTGGTGAAGGTTAGGGGTGGGAATCATTTGTCACCTCACGATTCAATTCTTGGGTCACGATTCGATAAAAATCGATTCACGATTTTTTATCAAATTTTCGATTAAATATATGCTTACATAAAAAATAAATAAAAATCCACCCCTAGTGAAGGTGGATTCAAATAAACGCAGACTTGATTTTCTCTCAAAAGTAACACATTGGCTACTTTGTCTAGGAGTTTATTGTAAATTTTTTACAGTGCATAATGAACATAAAACAATGACAAGTTAAGCCAAATATATATGAATAAATACACAGAAATTTGCTTTTACCATGATAAGCAAGAAATGTTTGAGCCTTGTTTTTAAGACCAATGCATATATACCATTGTAATACTGTCATTTCAAGCTACTGCAAGTTGCTATGTACACAGCACCATCTAGTGGGCTATTGTTGAAATGTTCCAGTTTCTACCAATACACGGTAATCCTTTAGGATTACCGTGTATTGCTCGATCGATTTCACAGACAATAGATGCCTAATTCTTTCCTATCCTGCAGGAACTTTCACGTCAGGTCCAGGAATGACTTGACAACGTGACACAAAAGGCTTTTTTTTTGTTGTAAGATTCACTTCATGGCAGAAGAGCGCACATATTCATCGAGTTCAAAAGTGACAAAAAAATATAAGTCTACACTGACGGAAAACGTGGGCGTCGGCATATACAGGAACAAGGACTGGAGTGGGAGGAGACAGGATGAGGGTGAGGAAAGGGAAGGGAGTGAAATGGGAGTGTGATGGGAGGAGTCACAGGAATGGTGAGTGTCACAGGTTTTGGCAGCACTGCAGCTTGTTGCCTTTCTGCCCATCGGTGGTTGGGGGAACACTGATGTCCACTACATTGTTGCCTGGTGATTCGTCATGTGCAGATCTGTCAGCTATCTGCTTCTGTGATACGATCCGGTAGATTTCTGAAGGGGGAAAAAGGATATGTTGGCCTTTGACTGTTGATTGATTACAGGTTCAACACGTAATAAAAAAAAGAGCCCAAGCCGCTTACCTGTTAGAATGTTCTTGAAAGCCTCTTCTACATTGGTGGAATCCAGGGCCGAAGTTTCAATGAACGACAGAGTGTTCTTCTCTGAGGGAGAGACAGAGAGAAGGCTGAACAAAGGGACACACAGGGAGAGAATCTGCATTTCTGGACACCCAGTGCTGCCTCGTCCAGGGCTCGGAGTGCGTACCTGCGAAGGCGCGAGCCTCGTCCGTGGGCACGGCCCTGAGGTGACGCAGGTCACTCTTGTTGCCCACCAGCATGATGACGATGTTGTTGTCAGCGTGATCCCGCAGCTCCTTCAGCCAGCGCTCCACGTTCTCATAGGTCAGATGCTTGGCGATGTCATACACCAGCAGAGCCCCTACAGCCCCTCGGTAGTACCTGGCCAGGACAGAGCAGGGAGCACGGAGGGTCAGAGGGCTGGACGCACACGTCACATGGAGATGTCTTCCTGTTCTCCACCCCTGTACTTCCTGTCTCCTGGGCGGAGGCCCCGCCCCCCTACTCACGCGGAGGTGATGGCTCTGTAGCGCTCCTGGCCGGCCGTGTCCCAGATCTGGGCCTTGATGGTCTTGCCGTCCACCTGGATGCTGCGGGTGGCAAACTCCACCCCGATGGTGCTCTTGCTCTCCAGGTTGAACTCGTTCCGTGTGAAACGAGACAGCAGGTTACTCTTGCCCACGCCGGAGTCTCCGATCAGCACCACTGGAAACAGAACACACACACACACACACAGAGAAGAATGACACACTGACAGCAGTAGAACGGCAGTGTAGCGTTTGATCTGATCTCTTTGAGGATTCAGGTTCCACTTTGGGTTTCATGTAGAACAGGAGTACGAGATGAAAAATGAGATCAATTCAATAGTACAGGTGTTTACTTTTTTTTCTAAGGATGAACAATTTAAATGTACTTAAAGGGAATACAGGTCCTTCATTACCAACTGAAACTAGGTAATACCGTTTTTGATGCTTTAATTTAGACTGAGACTGGTATTTTGAGAACTGGGCCTAGACACCAATAAATTGACAGTGCAGAAATGTTACAAGTAAAATGTTACGGGAGTGCAAAGTGCCTCCTCCGCTTCTACTAAGGAAATCTGAACTTTGCCCAACAAGAGTCAGGCAGCAGGAAACAGTGAACCTGTTAAATCTGAGTCAACATTATTTCTAAGGCCTCCTTTCCTGCACTGCCTCAAGTCACGAATGTTCCCAATTCGGCTCAAGTAAAAAATAAAATGAAAAAGGTCCATTAGCCACCTAAAATTACACTTTTATAAACATTCGCAACCTCGTGATTTAATGTGCGGTTTGGATTGCTCCACAGATTCGATGTTGTAGTGCCAGTTTAGTTTGGGTGTGTAACGTTAGGCTAGCTGCCTCGGTCTTCCACCGCTGCTGTTATCTTTTAACTCATTAATATAGCAGGAAGGCTCCAAACATAGCTTTTGCATATAGATATCTACATATTTCTTAAACCACCAGCAGCAGTATCTACACAGTAAGGTGCGTGTTGACGGAAAAAACATGCAGTGACACGGGCCAAGTATGCATTGCTCAACATCATGCGAAAGCCTATTTCCCATATCAAATAACTAGCAGGCCACACACTCCCTTGAAAGATCACAACCTTACCTACATTTAATTAGATTAAGTAAAATACATTGTTTTGACGGCTCGGGCAAAAATGCTAGCAAGCGAACTGTGTTACTAGCTAGCTACGTTCACGATAGCTGGTTACCATCTCAAGCAGCTGGGTGGGTAGCAAACCTAATAAGTTGACTGGAAAATGGTCGATAGTTACCTTTGAACAAGAAATCGTATTCATCATCTCTGTTGCCCATGGTTTTCAAATATTTGTTTCTAACAGTTGTTGTTAATATTCCTTCCGTAGCCAGCAAGCAAATGGTACACGGTGTTGATGTCCTGGTCCCTTCCCCGTAGCCCGTGAGACAATGCGCTGGCTGTCACGGTGACCGCAGGAAGGGGATCTTCCTGGCTCCGCAGAAAAGGAGGAGTTCAACTCACATTCCATCACATTGGTTGGTTGCTAATATCTGACCTGCTAGGGTCAGGATGGTTACTTCTACCCCGAAAAATCATTGTACAATCGAGGGCACCTCGCTACTGAGTAGTAGATCAGACAGTTATAAACATGCTATTCATATAGTGACTGCTAATGGTATTAGTGATGCTTAATCCATCCTCTTGGCCTGCAGTCACGCCTTTGTAGATTATGTCTTTACAGAAGTGTCCTTACACTACAGCAACATTAAACGCTCTCACTTATTTTCTGTTGCTTTGTACACACCAGAGGCGGCGGCACGGTTTTTGTGATGGAGGGGAGAGATTTTTTTGCCCCGCAAAAAAAAAAGAAATCTAGACCCTCTGAAACGCTATTTCCTGCATTTTAGGGGGCAGAATTTCATTATACACTTAGCTACTTTTCTCTTACGTTCTCTGGAGAAGGGTGTGTGATTGTCGCGAAAATAAACTGACCCATGCATGTGACACTGAGGACAGCAAGTGCTTTAACAATTATCTTGTTTTCGTTTTCAGATTCGACTTGTAAAATTATGGTATGGGCTACAGTTCGATGGACACAATTTTTTGCGTTGCGTTTGTTTACAGTTTCGTCGTTCATAATTCGGTTCTGCTCGTTTTTGATTTGTTATGTTTACCGTTATGCCGATAACAAAGCCTTCTACTAACATGTTCCTGTTCTTTAATGTTTCTAACACATTTGACTAGATCAGGGGTGTCAAACAGGGCGTCCAGCTCGGCGGCCCGTCGGATGTCTTGGCAAAGTTTGAAAATTACAGAAATACATACATTTCATTTCTATAAAAGTAACTGCTATTCAGAATCCAAATGTCTATTAAGAATATGGAGGTTTATGAGTACAAACGTTTTGTAATTTTTTTAATCGATCCAGTAATTGCTTCAAAAACAGCGTAAATGCGATGTCTGCTCCGGAGGCAGAAGCGCTCATTGCCACAGGCAGCAGTGCTTGCTGCGCGCTTTGCGACGCGTTTGACGAAAATTTGAAAATTACATAGTTATGTTTACAAGGATTTATTGGGGGGGACAAATCCCAGGATTGGGGGGGTCGTGCCCCCCCGGGATTTCCGTCCATGTATAAATCATGATATCACGGAGAGATCTGCTGTAGATTTCCTTTTCGGAGCCATGTTAGCATGACGGGCGTGGCTAAAACTTTCCCGGACGGCGCTGGCCTCTGGGAATTTTTTACTTTTCCCGAGAGTTTCCGAGGGGCTCTGACGGACGCCGACAGATTCAAGTTCCATATTTGGTGCGTTGCCTATCACATGACTCCTCCGCACATCGGGAAGGTCCCGAGGAGTTCACAACATGGAAGTGAACAAGGACACGGCGTTTTCCGCGGCAGTGCCGCACGCCGTGAATTTCTCTCGACATTTGCGGTGGATTTTATTGAGGGGGGCGACGCCCCCCCAACATATTTTTCGGAGGGGCGACCGCCCCCCCTGTGCCGCCGCCACTGATAACCCAACCCCTGGGTCTACAGCCCACCCGGAAAATTCCCAAATTAGGGTTAGGGTTAGGAAACGGCTGCCCTCAGGCCTAAACCGACAACGGGGTTAGGGCCGGGGGGGGCAAACTAGGCGGGAACCGGATCGGCGACGGCCATAACCCAACCCCTGGGTCTACAGCCCACCCGGAAAATTCCCAAATTAGGGTTAGGGTTAGGAAACGGCTGCCCTCAGGCCTAAACCGACAACGGGGTTGGGGCCGGGGGGGGCAAACTAGGCGGGAACCGGATCGGCGACGGCCATAACCCAACCCCTGGGTCTACAGCCCACCCGGAAAATTCCCAAATTAGGGTTAGGGTTAGGAAACGGCTGCCCTCAGGCCTAAACCGACAACGGGGTTGGGGCCGGGGGGGGCAAACTAGGCGGGAACCGGATCGGCGACGGCCATAACCCAACCCCTGGGTCTACAGCCCACCCGGAAAATTCCCAAATTAGGGTTAGGGTTAGGAAACGGCTGCCCTCAGGCCTAAACCGACAACGGGGTTGGGGCCGGGGGGGGCAAACTAGGCGGGAACCGGATCGGCGACGGCCATAACCCAACCCCTGGGTCTACAGCCCACCCGGAAAATTCCCAAATTAGGGTTAGGGTTAGGAAACGGCTGCCCTCAGGCCTAAACCGACAACGGGGTTGGGGCCGGGGGGGGCAAACTAGGCGGGAACCGGATCGGCGACGGCCATAACCCAACCCCTGGGTCTACAGCCCACCCGGAAAATTCCCAAATTAGGGTTAGGGTTAGGAAACGGCTGCCCTCAGGCCTAAACCGACAACGGGGTTAGGGCCGGGGGGGGCAAACTAGGCGGGAACCGGATCGGCGACGGCCATAACCCAACCCCTGGGTCTACAGCCCACCCGGAAAATTCCCAAATTAGGGTTAGGGTTAGGAAACGGCTGCCCTCAGGCCTAAACCGACAACGGGGTTGGGGCCGGGGGGGGCAAACTAGGCGGGAACCGGATCGGCGACGGCCATAACCCAACCCCTGGGTCTACAGCCCACCCGGAAAATTCCCAAATTAGGGTTAGGGTTAGGAAACGGCTGCCCTCAGGCCTAAACCGACAACGGGGTTGGGGCCGGGGGGGGCAAACTAGGCGGGAACCGGATCGGCGACGGCCATAACCCAACCCCTGGGTCTACAGCCCACCCGGAAAATTCCCAAATTAGGGTTAGGGTTAGGAAACGGCTGCCCTCAGGCCTAAACCGACAACGGGGTTAGGGCCGGGGGGGGCAAACTAGGCGGGAACCGGATCGGCGACGGCCATAACCCAACCCCTGGGTCTACAGCCCACCCGGAAAATTCCCAAATTAGGGTTAGGGTTAGGAAACGGCTGCCCTCAGGCCTAAACCGACAACGGGGTTAGGGCCGGGGGGGGCAAACTAGGCGGGAACCGGATCGGCGACGGCCATAACCCAACCCCTGGGTCTACAGCCCACCCGGAAAATTCCCAAATTAGGGTTAGGGTTAGGAAACGGCTGCCCTCAGGCCTAAACCGACAACGGGGTTGGGGCCGGGGGGGGCAAACTAGGCGGGAACCGGATCGGCGACGGCCATAACCCAACCCCTGGGTCTACAGCCCACCCGGAAAATTCCCAAATTAGGGTTAGGGTTAGGAAACGGCTGCCCTCAGGCCTAAACCGACAACGGGGTTAGGGCCGGGGGGGGCAAACTAGGCGGGAACCGGATCGGCGACGGCCATAACCCAACCCCTGGGTCTACAGCCCACCCGGAAAATTCCCAAATTAGGGTTAGGGTTAGGAAACGGCTGCCCTCAGGCCTAAACCGACAACGGGGTTGGGGCCGGGGGGGGCAAACTAGGCGGGAACCGGATCGGCGACGGCCATAACCCAACCCCTGGGTCTACAGCCCACCCGGAAAATTCCCAAATTAGGGTTAGGGTTAGGAAACGGCTGCCCTCAGGCCTAAACCGACAACGGGGTTAGGGCCGGGGGGGGCAAACTAGGCGGGAACCGGATCGGCGACGGCCATAACCCAACCCCTGGGTCTACAGCCCACCCGGAAAATTCCCAAATTAGGGTTAGGGTTAGGAAACGGCTGCCCTCAGGCCTAAACCGACAACGGGGTTGGGGCCGGGGGGGGCAAACTAGGCGGGAACCGGATCGGCGACGGCCATAACCCAACCCCTGGGTCTACAGCCCACCCGGAAAATTCCCAAATTAGGGTTAGGGTTAGGAAACGGCTGCCCTCAGGCCTAAACCGACAACGGGGTTGGGGCCGGGGGGGGCAAACTAGGCGGGAACCGGATCGGCGACGGCCATAACCCAACCCCTGGGTCTACAGCCCACCCGGAAAATTCCCAAATTAGGGTTAGGGTTAGGAAACGGCTGCCCTCAGGCCTAAACCGACAACGGGGTTAGGGGCCGGGGGGGGCAAACTAGGCGGGAACCGGATCGGCGACGGCCATAACCCAACCCCTGGGTCTACAGCCCACCCGGAAAATTCCCAAATTAGGGTTAGGGTTAGGAAACGGCTGCCCTCAGGCCTAAACCGACAACGGGGTTAGGGCCGGGGGGGGCAAACTAGGCGGGAACCGGATCGGCGACGGCCATAACCCAACCCCTGGGTCTACAGCCCACCCGGAAAATTCCCAAATTAGGGTTAGGGTTAGGAAACGGCTGCCCTCAGGCCTAAACCGACAACGGGGTTAGGGGCCGGGGGGGGCAAACTAGGCGGGAACCGGATCGGCGACGGCCATAACCCAACCCCTGGGTCTACAGCCCACCCGGAAAATTCCCAAATTAGGGTTAGGGTTAGGAAACGGCTGCCCTCAGGCCTAAACCGACAACGGGGTTAGGGGCCGGGGGGGGCAAACTAGGCGGGAACCGGATCGGCGACGGCCATAACCCAACCCCTGGGTCTACAGCCCACCCGGAAAATTCCCAAATTAGGGTTAGGGTTAGGAAACGGCTGCCCTCAGGCCTAAACCGACAACGGGGTTAGGGGCCGGGGGGGGCAAACTAGGCGGGAACCGGATCGGCGACGGCCATAACCCAACCCCTGGGTCTACAGCCCACCCGGAAAATTCCCAAATTAGGGTTAGGGTTAGGAAACGGCTGCCCTCAGGCCTAAACCGACAACGGGGTTAGGGCCGGGGGGGGCAAACTAGGCGGGAACCGGATCGGCGACGGCCATAACCCAACCCCTGGGTCTACAGCCCACCCGGAAAATTCCCAAATTAGGGTTAGGGTTAGGAAACGGCTGCCCTCAGGCCTAAACCGACAACGGGGTTAGGGGCCGGGGGGGGCAAACTAGGCGGGAACCGGATCGGCGACGGCCATAACCCAACCCCTGGGTCTACAGCCCACCCGGAAAATTCCCAAATTAGGGTTAGGGTTAGGAAACGGCTGCCCTCAGGCCTAAACCGACAACGGGGTTAGGGCCGGGGGGGGCAAACTAGGCGGGAACCGGATCGGCGACGGCCATAACCCAACCCCTGGGTCTACAGCCCACCCGGAAAATTCCCAAATTAGGGTTAGGGTTAGGAAACGGCTGCCCTCAGGCCTAAACCGACAACGGGGTTAGGGCCGGGGGGGGCAAACTAGGCGGGAACCGGATCGGCGACGGCCATAACCCAACCCCTGGGTCTACAGCCCACCCGGAAAATTCCCAAATTAGGGTTAGGGTTAGGAAACGGCTGCCCTCAGGCCTAAACCGACAACGGGGTTGGGGCCGGGGGGGGCAAACTAGGCGGGAACCGGATCGGCGACGGCCATAACCCAACCCCTGGGTCTACAGCCCACCCGGAAAATTCCCAAATTAGGGTTAGGGTTAGGAAACGGCTGCCCTCAGGCCTAAACCGACAACGGGGTTAGGGGCCGGGGGGGGCAAACTAGGCGGGAACCGGATCGGCGACGGCCATAACCCAACCCCTGGGTCTACAGCCCACCCGGAAAATTCCCAAATTAGGGTTAGGGTTAGGAAACGGCTGCCCTCAGGCCTAAACCGACAACGGGGTTAGGGGCCGGGGGGGGCAAACTAGGCGGGAACCGGATCGGCGACGGCCATAACCCAACCCCTGGGTCTACAGCCCACCCGGAAAATTCCCAAATTAGGGTTAGGGTTAGGAAACGGCTGCCCTCAGGCCTAAACCGACAACGGGGTTAGGGCCGGGGGGGGCAAACTAGGCGGGAACCGGATCGGCGACGGCCATAACCCAACCCCTGGGTCTACAGCCCACCCGGAAAATTCCCAAATTAGGGTTAGGGTTAGGAAACGGCTGCCCTCAGGCCTAAACCGACAACGGGGTTAGGGCCGGGGGGGGCAAACTAGGCGGGAACCGGATCGGCGACGGCCATAACCCAACCCCTGGGTCTACAGCCCACCCGGAAAATTCCCAAATTAGGGTTAGGGTTAGGAAACGGCTGCCCTCAGGCCTAAACCGACAACGGGGTTAGGGCCGGGGGGGGCAAACTAGGCGGGAACCGGATCGGCGACGGCCATAACCCAACCCCTGGGTCTACAGCCCACCCGGAAAATTCCCAAATTAGGGTTAGGGTTAGGAAACGGCTGCCCTCAGGCCTAAACCGACAACGGGGTTGGGGCCGGGGGGGGCAAACTAGGCGGGAACCGGATCGGCGACGGCCATAACCCAACCCCTGGGTCTACAGCCCACCCGGAAAATTCCCAAATTAGGGTTAGGGTTAGGAAACGGCTGCCCTCAGGCCTAAACCGACAACGGGGTTAGGGCCGGGGGGGGCAAACTAGGCGGGAACCGGATCGGCGACGGCCATAACCCAACCCCTGGGTCTACAGCCCACCCGGAAAATTCCCAAATTAGGGTTAGGGTTAGGAAACGGCTGCCCTCAGGCCTAAACCGACAACGGGGTTGGGGCCGGGGGGGGCAAACTAGGCGGGAACCGGATCGGCGACGGCCATAACCCAACCCCTGGGTCTACAGCCCACCCGGAAAATTCCCAAATTAGGGTTAGGGTTAGGAAACGGCTGCCCTCAGGCCTAAACCGACAACGGGGTTGGGGCCGGGGGGGGCAAACTAGGCGGGAACCGGATCGGCGACGGCCATAACCCAACCCCTGGGTCTACAGCCCACCCGGAAAATTCCCAAATTAGGGTTAGGGTTAGGAAACGGCTGCCCTCAGGCCTAAACCGACAACGGGGTTGGGGCCGGGGGGGGCAAACTAGGCGGGAACCGGATCGGCGACGGCCATAACCCAACCCCTGGGTCTACAGCCCACCCGGAAAATTCCCAAATTAGGGTTAGGGTTAGGAAACGGCTGCCCTCAGGCCTAAACCGACAACGGGGTTGGGGCCGGGGGGGGCAAACTAGGCGGGAACCGGATCGGCGACGGCCATAACCCAACCCCTGGGTCTACAGCCCACCCGGAAAATTCCCAAATTAGGGTTAGGGTTAGGAAACGGCTGCCCTCAGGCCTAAACCGACAACGGGGTTGGGGCCGGGGGGGGCAAACTAGGCGGGAACCGGATCGGCGACGGCCATAACCCAACCCCTGGGTCTACAGCCCACCCGGAAAATTCCCAAATTAGGGTTAGGGTTAGGAAACGGCTGCCCTCAGGCCTAAACCGACAACGGGGTTGGGGCCGGGGGGGGCAAACTAGGCGGGAACCGGATCGGCGACGGCCATAACCCAACCCCTGGGTCTACAGCCCACCCGGAAAATTCCCAAATTAGGGTTAGGGTTAGGAAACGGCTGCCCTCAGGCCTAAACCGACAACGGGGTTAGGGCCGGGGGGGGCAAACTAGGCGGGAACCGGATCGGCGACGGCCATAACCCAACCCCTGGGTCTACAGCCCACCCGGAAAATTCCCAAATTAGGGTTAGGGTTAGGAAACGGCTGCCCTCAGGCCTAAACCGACAACGGGGTTAGGGCCGGGGGGGGCAAACTAGGCGGGAACCGGATCGGCGACGGCCATAACCCAACCCCTGGGTCTACAGCCCACCCGGAAAATTCCCAAATTAGGGTTAGGGTTAGGAAACGGCTGCCCTCAGGCCTAAACCGACAACGGGGTTGGGGCCGGGGGGGGCAAACTAGGCGGGAACCGGATCGGCGACGGCCATAACCCAACCCCTGGGTCTACAGCCCACCCGGAAAATTCCCAAATTAGGGTTAGGGTTAGGAAACGGCTGCCCTCAGGCCTAAACCGACAACGGGGTTGGGGCCGGGGGGGGCAAACTAGGCGGGAACCGGATCGGCGACGGCCATAACCCAACCCCTGGGTCTACAGCCCACCCGGAAAATTCCCAAATTAGGGTTAGGGTTAGGAAACGGCTGCCCTCAGGCCTAAACCGACAACGGGGTTAGGGGCCGGGGGGGGCAAACTAGGCGGGAACCGGATCGGCGACGGCCATAACCCAACCCCTGGGTCTACAGCCCACCCGGAAAATTCCCAAATTAGGGTTAGGGTTAGGAAACGGCTGCCCTCAGGCCTAAACCGACAACGGGGTTAGGGCCGGGGGGGGCAAACTAGGCGGGAACCGGATCGGCGACGGCCATAACCCAACCCCTGGGTCTACAGCCCACCCGGAAAATTCCCAAATTAGGGTTAGGGTTAGGAAACGGCTGCCCTCAGGCCTAAACCGACAACGGGGTTGGGGCCGGGGGGGGCAAACTAGGCGGGAACCGGATCGGCGACGGCCATAACCCAACCCCTGGGTCTACAGCCCACCCGGAAAATTCCCAAATTAGGGTTAGGGTTAGGAAACGGCTGCCCTCAGGCCTAAACCGACAACGGGGTTAGGGCCGGGGGGGGCAAACTAGGCGGGAACCGGATCGGCGACGGCCATAACCCAACCCCTGGGTCTACAGCCCACCCGGAAAATTCCCAAATTAGGGTTAGGGTTAGGAAACGGCTGCCCTCAGGCCTAAACCGACAACGGGGTTGGGGCCGGGGGGGGCAAACTAGGCGGGAACCGGATCGGCGACGGCCATAACCCAACCCCTGGGTCTACAGCCCACCCGGAAAATTCCCAAATTAGGGTTAGGGTTAGGAAACGGCTGCCCTCAGGCCTAAACCGACAACGGGGTTAGGGGCCGGGGGGGGCAAACTAGGCGGGAACCGGATCGGCGACGGCCATAACCCAACCCCTGGGTCTACAGCCCACCCGGAAAATTCCCAAATTAGGGTTAGGGTTAGGAAACGGCTGCCCTCAGGCCTAAACCGACAACGGGGTTGGGGCCGGGGGGGGCAAACTAGGCGGGAACCGGATCGGCGACGGCCATAACCCAACCCCTGGGTCTACAGCCCACCCGGAAAATTCCCAAATTAGGGTTAGGGTTAGGAAACGGCTGCCCTCAGGCCTAAACCGACAACGGGGTTGGGGCCGGGGGGGGCAAACTAGGCGGGAACCGGATCGGCGACGGCCATAACCCAACCCCTGGGTCTACAGCCCACCCGGAAAATTCCCAAATTAGGGTTAGGGTTAGGAAACGGCTGCCCTCAGGCCTAAACCGACAACGGGGTTAGGGGCCGGGGGGGGCAAACTAGGCGGGAACCGGATCGGCGACGGCCATAACCCAACCCCTGGGTCTACAGCCCACCCGGAAAATTCCCAAATTAGGGTTAGGGTTAGGAAACGGCTGCCCTCAGGCCTAAACCGACAACGGGGTTGGGGCCGGGGGGGGCAAACTAGGCGGGAACCGGATCGGCGACGGCCATAACCCAACCCCTGGGTCTACAGCCCACCCGGAAAATTCCCAAATTAGGGTTAGGGTTAGGAAACGGCTGCCCTCAGGCCTAAACCGACAACGGGGTTGGGGCCGGGGGGGGCAAACTAGGCGGGAACCGGATCGGCGACGGCCATAACCCAACCCCTGGGTCTACAGCCCACCCGGAAAATTCCCAAATTAGGGTTAGGGTTAGGAAACGGCTGCCCTCAGGCCTAAACCGACAACGGGGTTAGGGCCGGGGGGGGCAAACTAGGCGGGAACCGGATCGGCGACGGCCATAACCCAACCCCTGGGTCTACAGCCCACCCGGAAAATTCCCAAATTAGGGTTAGGGTTAGGAAACGGCTGCCCTCAGGCCTAAACCGACAACGGGGTTGGGGCCGGGGGGGGCAAACTAGGCGGGAACCGGATCGGCGACGGCCATAACCCAACCCCTGGGTCTACAGCCCACCCGGAAAATTCCCAAATTAGGGTTAGGGTTAGGAAACGGCTGCCCTCAGGCCTAAACCGACAACGGGGTTGGGGCCGGGGGGGGCAAACTAGGCGGGAACCGGATCGGCGACGGCCATAACCCAACCCCTGGGTCTACAGCCCACCCGGAAAATTCCCAAATTAGGGTTAGGGTTAGGAAACGGCTGCCCTCAGGCCTAAACCGACAACGGGGTTAGGGCCGGGGGGGGCAAACTAGGCGGGAACCGGATCGGCGACGGCCATAACCCAACCCCTGGGTCTACAGCCCACCCGGAAAATTCCCAAATTAGGGTTAGGGTTAGGAAACGGCTGCCCTCAGGCCTAAACCGACAACGGGGTTAGGGCCGGGGGGGGCAAACTAGGCGGGAACCGGATCGGCGACGGCCATAACCCAACCCCTGGGTCTACAGCCCACCCGGAAAATTCCCAAATTAGGGTTAGGGTTAGGAAACGGCTGCCCTCAGGCCTAAACCGACAACGGGGTTGGGGCCGGGGGGGGCAAACTAGGCGGGAACCGGATCGGCGACGGCCATAACCCAACCCCTGGGTCTACAGCCCACCCGGAAAATTCCCAAATTAGGGTTAGGGTTAGGAAACGGCTGCCCTCAGGCCTAAACCGACAACGGGGTTAGGGGCCGGGGGGGGCAAACTAGGCGGGAACCGGATCGGCGACGGCCATAACCCAACCCCTGGGTCTACAGCCCACCCGGAAAATTCCCAAATTAGGGTTAGGGTTAGGAAACGGCTGCCCTCAGGCCTAAACCGACAACGGGGTTGGGGCCGGGGGGGGCAAACTAGGCGGGAACCGGATCGGCGACGGCCATAACCCAACCCCTGGGTCTACAGCCCACCCGGAAAATTCCCAAATTAGGGTTAGGGTTAGGAAACGGCTGCCCTCAGGCCTAAACCGACAACGGGGTTAGGGGCCGGGGGGGGCAAACTAGGCGGGAACCGGATCGGCGACGGCCATAACCCAACCCCTGGGTCTACAGCCCACCCGGAAAATTCCCAAATTAGGGTTAGGGTTAGGAAACGGCTGCCCTCAGGCCTAAACCGACAACGGGGTTGGGGCCGGGGGGGGCAAACTAGGCGGGAACCGGATCGGCGACGGCCATAACCCAACCCCTGGGTCTACAGCCCACCCGGAAAATTCCCAAATTAGGGTTAGGGTTAGGAAACGGCTGCCCTCAGGCCTAAACCGACAACGGGGTTAGGGCCGGGGGGGGCAAACTAGGCGGGAACCGGATCGGCGACGGCCATAACCCAACCCCTGGGTCTACAGCCCACCCGGAAAATTCCCAAATTAGGGTTAGGGTTAGGAAACGGCTGCCCTCAGGCCTAAACCGACAACGGGGTTAGGGCCGGGGGGGGCAAACTAGGCGGGAACCGGATCGGCGACGGCCATAACCCAACCCCTGGGTCTACAGCCCACCCGGAAAATTCCCAAATTAGGGTTAGGGTTAGGAAACGGCTGCCCTCAGGCCTAAACCGACAACGGGGTTAGGGGCCGGGGGGGGCAAACTAGGCGGGAACCGGATCGGCGACGGCCATAACCCAACCCCTGGGTCTACAGCCCACCCGGAAAATTCCCAAATTAGGGTTAGGGTTAGGAAACGGCTGCCCTCAGGCCTAAACCGACAACGGGGTTAGGGCCGGGGGGGGCAAACTAGGCGGGAACCGGATCGGCGACGGCCATAACCCAACCCCTGGGTCTACAGCCCACCCGGAAAATTCCCAAATTAGGGTTAGGGTTAGGAAACGGCTGCCCTCAGGCCTAAACCGACAACGGGGTTGGGGCCGGGGGGGGCAAACTAGGCGGGAACCGGATCGGCGACGGCCATAACCCAACCCCTGGGTCTACAGCCCACCCGGAAAATTCCCAAATTAGGGTTAGGGTTAGGAAACGGCTGCCCTCAGGCCTAAACCGACAACGGGGTTGGGGCCGGGGGGGGCAAACTAGGCGGGAACCGGATCGGCGACGGCCATAACCCAACCCCTGGGTCTACAGCCCACCCGGAAAATTCCCAAATTAGGGTTAGGGTTAGGAAACGGCTGCCCTCAGGCCTAAACCGACAACGGGGTTGGGGCCGGGGGGGGCAAACTAGGCGGGAACCGGATCGGCGACGGCCATAACCCAACCCCTGGGTCTACAGCCCACCCGGAAAATTCCCAAATTAGGGTTAGGGTTAGGAAACGGCTGCCCTCAGGCCTAAACCGACAACGGGGTTGGGGCCGGGGGGGGCAAACTAGGCGGGAACCGGATCGGCGACGGCCATAACCCAACCCCTGGGTCTACAGCCCACCCGGAAAATTCCCAAATTAGGGTTAGGGTTAGGAAACGGCTGCCCTCAGGCCTAAACCGACAACGGGGTTGGGGCCGGGGGGGGCAAACTAGGCGGGAACCGGATCGGCGACGGCCATAACCCAACCCCTGGGTCTACAGCCCACCCGGAAAATTCCCAAATTAGGGTTAGGGTTAGGAAACGGCTGCCCTCAGGCCTAAACCGACAACGGGGTTGGGGCCGGGGGGGGCAAACTAGGCGGGAACCGGATCGGCGACGGCCATAACCCAACCCCTGGGTCTACAGCCCACCCGGAAAATTCCCAAATTAGGGTTAGGGTTAGGAAACGGCTGCCCTCAGGCCTAAACCGACAACGGGGTTGGGGCCGGGGGGGGCAAACTAGGCGGGAACCGGATCGGCGACGGCCATAACCCAACCCCTGGGTCTACAGCCCACCCGGAAAATTCCCAAATTAGGGTTAGGGTTAGGAAACGGCTGCCCTCAGGCCTAAACCGACAACGGGGTTAGGGCCGGGGGGGGCAAACTAGGCGGGAACCGGATCGGCGACGGCCATAACCCAACCCCTGGGTCTACAGCCCACCCGGAAAATTCCCAAATTAGGGTTAGGGTTAGGAAACGGCTGCCCTCAGGCCTAAACCGACAACGGGGTTGGGGCCGGGGGGGGCAAACTAGGCGGGAACCGGATCGGCGACGGCCATAACCCAACCCCTGGGTCTACAGCCCACCCGGAAAATTCCCAAATTAGGGTTAGGGTTAGGAAACGGCTGCCCTCAGGCCTAAACCGACAACGGGGTTGGGGCCGGGGGGGGCAAACTAGGCGGGAACCGGATCGGCGACGGCCATAACCCAACCCCTGGGTCTACAGCCCACCCGGAAAATTCCCAAATTAGGGTTAGGGTTAGGAAACGGCTGCCCTCAGGCCTAAACCGACAACGGGGTTGGGGCCGGGGGGGGCAAACTAGGCGGGAACCGGATCGGCGACGGCCATAACCCAACCCCTGGGTCTACAGCCCACCCGGAAAATTCCCAAATTAGGGTTAGGGTTAGGAAACGGCTGCCCTCAGGCCTAAACCGACAACGGGGTTGGGGCCGGGGGGGGCAAACTAGGCGGGAACCGGATCGGCGACGGCCATAACCCAACCCCTGGGTCTACAGCCCACCCGGAAAATTCCCAAATTAGGGTTAGGGTTAGGAAACGGCTGCCCTCAGGCCTAAACCGACAACGGGGTTAGGGGCCGGGGGGGGCAAACTAGGCGGGAACCGGATCGGCGACGGCCATAACCCAACCCCTGGGTCTACAGCCCACCCGGAAAATTCCCAAATTAGGGTTAGGGTTAGGAAACGGCTGCCCTCAGGCCTAAACCGACAACGGGGTTAGGGGCCGGGGGGGGCAAACTAGGCGGGAACCGGATCGGCGACGGCCATAACCCAACCCCTGGGTCTACAGCCCACCCGGAAAATTCCCAAATTAGGGTTAGGGTTAGGAAACGGCTGCCCTCAGGCCTAAACCGACAACGGGGTTAGGGGCCGGGGGGGGCAAACTAGGCGGGAACCGGATCGGCGACGGCCATAACCCAACCCCTGGGTCTACAGCCCACCCGGAAAATTCCCAAATTAGGGTTAGGGTTAGGAAACGGCTGCCCTCAGGCCTAAACCGACAACGGGGTTAGGGCCGGGGGGGGCAAACTAGGCGGGAACCGGATCGGCGACGGCCATAACCCAACCCCTGGGTCTACAGCCCACCCGGAAAATTCCCAAATTAGGGTTAGGGTTAGGAAACGGCTGCCCTCAGGCCTAAACCGACAACGGGGTTAGGGGCCGGGGGGGGCAAACTAGGCGGGAACCGGATCGGCGACGGCCATAACCCAACCCCTGGGTCTACAGCCCACCCGGAAAATTCCCAAATTAGGGTTAGGGTTAGGAAACGGCTGCCCTCAGGCCTAAACCGACAACGGGGTTAGGGCCGGGGGGGGCAAACTAGGCGGGAACCGGATCGGCGACGGCCATAACCCAACCCCTGGGTCTACAGCCCACCCGGAAAATTCCCAAATTAGGGTTAGGGTTAGGAAACGGCTGCCCTCAGGCCTAAACCGACAACGGGGTTAGGGCCGGGGGGGGCAAACTAGGCGGGAACCGGATCGGCGACGGCCATAACCCAACCCCTGGGTCTACAGCCCACCCGGAAAATTCCCAAATTAGGGTTAGGGTTAGGAAACGGCTGCCCTCAGGCCTAAACCGACAACGGGGTTAGGGCCGGGGGGGGCAAACTAGGCGGGAACCGGATCGGCGACGGCCATAACCCAACCCCTGGGTCTACAGCCCACCCGGAAAATTCCCAAATTAGGGTTAGGGTTAGGAAACGGCTGCCCTCAGGCCTAAACCGACAACGGGGTTAGGGCCGGGGGGGG
>CM042878.1:2551544-2581745 GCA_023658055.1 Thaleichthys pacificus | reverse complement strand
GGGGTGTGGCCCTCTGCCACGGCTGCCCCACCCAGAGTCTCTGGTCCTGGGTGTGAGAGGCAGGAAGCACAGGGTCGGAGGGGTGGAGAGACAGGATGTCTGAGTGGTCCTTGACTGACCTCACTGTGGCACTTCTTTCTGTGTGTGTGTGTGTGTCGGTGTGTGTGTCTGTGGTGGCTGTGTGTGTGTGTGTCTGTGTGTGTGGCTGTGTCTGTGTGTGTGTGTGAACGTGCCAGCCGGCCATAGCTAGCACGTGTCTCTGTGTGTGTTTCCAGTACGCGTGTCAGAGGTAGTCCTTGGGCGTGCGATCCAGGGCCTTGGGCCTGCAGCGGTTAGAACACGACCCAGCGCGAAGGCCGAGTCTGGGGGGCACATCCGCCCGTCTGCCCCTCATTCAAATGGAGGGGAGAGAGTTCACTCTGGACGGCGGATGAAAGTGGACCTACAAGCATGTTTCACCAGTGTGTGTGTGTGTGTGTGTGTACTCCAGCCGCTCACAGTGGTCGTGCTGTTTGTACAGCTGGATGGTGGAACCGCTGGAATCAGCCCTGTCCTCCTCTCTCTCCAGCCTGCCCGCGGAGAGAGTGTGTGTTGGGCTGTGGGTCTGGCTGGGGGCTCTGTCTGATCTGGCCTCTCAGACTGGAATAACACACACACAGAACAGGTGTGAGGTTAAAGAAACAACATAACATTACTGACTGTACTGTACACACACACACACACACACACACACACACACACACACACACACAGGTGTGGCACTATGAGGTCAGGCGTTCATGGGAAGCAGGGAGAAAAGAAGCCGGTCTCATTTCCTGCAGAGCGCCAGTCCTCTGTAATCATATAGACTGTGGACCTTATAGACTGTTCCAGAACCAGTAACACTGTTGTATACTGTAAGTGACTCTGTCTCCCTCTCTCCCTCCTCCCTCCCTCTCTATCTATCTCCCTCTCTCTCTCTCTCTCTCTCTCTCTCCCTCCCTCTCTATCTCTCTCCCTCTCTATCCCTCTCTATCTCTCTCTCTCTCTCCCCTCTCTGTCTCTCTCTCTCTCCAGTTCTATCTCCAGTCCAGGTTTACATGGCGTGGCGCCCGCTTGCTCCGCCCCCTTCTTCAGTTCACCCTGCTGATGATGGCGTTCTACACCGGCCTATCACGGGTTCTCCGAATACAAGCACCACCCACCGACGTACTGGCAGGCTTCGTACAGGGGGCCCTTGGTGGCCTACTTCATAGTGAGTAGTACCCACACATGCACACACACCACACAACACAAGCATGCACGACACAGACACACACAGTTGTGGCAAGTTATGAAGTCGGGGTTGATCTCAGAGAACGTGTCAAGTGTTTAGGACCCAGCGTGCGTGTCGATGGAATGGATGGATGTTTTCATGTGTGGTGAGGAGACAGACCATTCGTAGTATGTAAATAACGACTATGAGAGCCCACAGAACATGGCCCATCTATCCCCCCCCCTCTCTCTCTCCCTCCCTCTCTCTCTCTTTATTTGAAACAGAGCAGGCAGTGAAGTGTGGAGAGGCTGATTCTCTTTAATGAATAACACATTGCCTGGAGCCAGGCCGCAGTCTTCCAAGTGTGTGTGGAGGGGTGTGTGTGTGGGTGGGAGGGGTGTGTGTGTGTGTGGAGGGGTGTGTGTGTGTTAGTGAATCACTGCAGCACACTTTACTTGTGACACATCGCTGCGACTGTTGCCAGCTGATTTTCGTAATCATCATTGTTACACAGGATGGTGCCAAGGAAAATTGGTGAGGAAAAAAAAGAGAGAGAGAAAGAGGGAGAGAGAGGGTAGAGAGAGAGGGGGAAGGAGAGAGACAGGGGAGATAGAGGGAAGGAGGAAGAGAGGAGAGGGGAGAGAGGGGAGGGAGAGAGACAGGGGAGAGAGAGAGGGTAGAGAGAGAGGGGGAAGGAGAGAGACAGGGAAGAGAGAGGGAAGGAGGAAGAGAGGAGAGGAGAGGGGAGAGAGGGGGAGGGAGAGAGACAGGGGAGAGAGAGAGAGGGTAGAGAGAGAGGGGGAAGGAGAGAGACAGGGGAGAGAGAGGGAAGGAGGAAGAGAGAGAGAGGGTAGAGAGAGAGAGGGAAGGACAGAGAGGGGGAAGGAGAGAGACAGGGGAGAGAGAGGGAAGGAGGAAGAGAGAGAGAGAGGGGAGAGAGAGAGAGAGAGAGGGAAGGACAGTGAGAGAGAAAGGATCAGCCTTTGAAATAGGAATCAGCCTGTTCATTATTGTGATTTTATTTGGCTGCTCTGGTTCTATCAGCACAGTGGGGCCCAGCTAGAGACTCACACACACACACACACACACACCTTTCCCTTATACAGGAGCCAAAACTCAAACGTGGAAATGGTTAGATTCATAAAAGTGAGAGTGCTCAGAGAGAGGTCCTGGTGTTGGCGCCCTGGAGTTGGCGCCCTGGCAATGACTGGCATAGCAAACACTCTCACACAGAGAGACACACACACACAGAGAGACACACACACACAGGGCTTCCATTACAGCACTGATGGATCCAAACTAAGCACATCGACTCTTGATCCACGGATAGGAGGGCTGGGCTGTGCCTTCTAACAGCATCAACACTGACTAGGAAAACAGTTCTCAGAAACATGGTGAGCTGATGAGTTTGACCTCGGAATGGGCTGTTCTGGCATGAGGAGAGAGAAGGAGGGAGGGAGAGAGAAGGAGGGAGGGAGAGAGAGAGAGGGTGGGAGGGAGGGAGGGGGAGAGAGGGAGGGAGGGAGGGAGGGAGGGAGGGAGGGAGAGGGAGAGAGAGAGGGAGGTAGGGAGGGAGGGGAGAGAGAGAGAGAGGGAGAGAGGGAGAGAGAGAGGGAGGGAGAGAGAGAGAGAGAGGGTGGGAGGGAGAGAGAGAGAGAGGGAGGGAGAGACAGAGAGAGGGAGGGAGGGGTGTTGTCTGTGGCTTGGCTCAGACAGAAGGTATGGGTCATTGAGAGCTCTGCTATCCCTCCAAAGACCAAAACACATACACCCACACCCACACAGACCCTCACCCCAACAAGCTCACACATTCAAATCCCTGCAGAGCGCTTGTTTTATGACCCTGAGCTCCCCTCCTGCTTCCCCCCTCCCGGAGCAGCAACAGGCCATCTGGGAGCGTTTACGCCTAGCTGTTCCTGACTCCCCGGGAGCAGGGGAGGAGACAGGACAGGACAGCTCATGTAACCAAAACATCTGTCTAACCGACAGCCTTCTGTAGAACCTGAGGACCGCGTTAGCCGATCAAGCTAAAGCCCGAGCTGTCAGAGAGCTGGCGGATCCGTGGCTGTAAATGAAACCATCACGTCAGAGTCCGTGCCACCGAGTTACCGTCGCCAAGGGATACCCTGCTGCACGCCAAGCACACGCTAAGACCTTTAAGACTGTGTGTGTGTGACTACACACACACACACACATGCACATCGCCTCCTTTAAAGTTACAGGGACCTCTTTTGAAGTTGTTATTCTATATGGTTCCAATAGCAGTAATAGGTGATGACCTCACAGAGCAGTTGAGAGGTCCCTGTGCATGCTGGGATTTGCGGTCCGTGCGTGCAGGGTGGTAAATGGATCCTGGTTTCTTCAGCTGACGACAGACCAGACTGATGCCGTTTCTGACCCCCCCCCCCCCCTCTGAGAAAGAGAGACCAGGCTCAGCTTGGTGGGGAGACAATAGCCCTGCCCCTGGATCCGCCTGCAGTGCTGAGAGAGACAGACAGAGAGACCCGACAGGAAACGCCGGGTTTCTCATACCTACCGCTTCCGGTGACCCCTCGGCACAATGTGGCCTACTTGTCATCATGTGACTTGGCGAAGGGCGAATGTCAGGCTCAACCAGGAAGCAGCTGGTCACAAATACAGTTAGCCGTGTGTGTGTGTGTGTGTGTGTCATTGTCAGGGTCAAAGAGTTTTTCCTTGGGGCCAAGGAGACTTTCAGTCCTAATGCCTCTAGATATCTCCCGCTTACACACACACACACACACACACACCGGTTAAGGGTCTCAAATATTGAACTGGTGTCTGGCCAGTGAACTCCTATAAGGGCAGGAAGCCTGCTGCTATCAGTCAGACAGACAGACAGACAGACAGGATGACTCATCCGACTATATTAGTCTGTCTGTCAGCTCCAGTCATACATGCAGAAGCTGGAAGAGTCTGTCTATATCAGGGCTGCCACAGTCAAATATCTGGCTAGCATGCCAGTTGGCCTGAGATCTGACATTTACCTACCTGTTTATGGAAAGACGGAAATGTCATAGTGCGTCGACAGAGGGTAATGTATTCTTAGAACCCAAGGAAAGTGTTGGTTTGACTACAGCAGCTGGGGTTAAAGGCAATACAAGGTCTCTGACACACCAGTAATATAGTCTCTGAAACACCAGTGATGTAGTCTCTGAAACACCAGTAATATAGTCTCTGAAACACCAGTGATGTAGTCTCTGAAACACCAGTAATATAGTCTCTGAAACACCAGTGATGTAGTCTCTGAAACACCAGTAATATAGTCTGTGAAACACCAGTGATGTAGTCTCTGAAACACCAGTGATGTAGTCTCTGAAACACCAGTGATGTAGTCTCTGAAACACCAGTGATGTAGTCTCTGAAACACCAGGGACTCTTTGCTGTCCCTTGTTAGTTTTTAGATGCGCTCACATCCTGCTCTGTCACAGTGACACATCCTCTGTGACTCAGCTCCTAGTAGAATCAGATGGTGTGTGTGTGTGTGTGTCTTACTGTTATGGTAGACAAGGCCACACACACACATCCCCTTAACTGCCCTTGAGAGTGTTCTACTTCCATTAAAGGTTCCGCTGGAGTTTTGCCAGTAAGATAACATTAAGGAACCCCCCCCCCCCCCTCTCTCTCTCTCTCTCTCTCTTCTCTCCCACTGCTGAGTGTGCGTTTCCAAACACAATAGGCCTGGAGGCAGGGTGTGTGTGTGTTGTGTGTCTAGAGTCAGCGCACAGGAAGTGTGGTGCTGTGATAAGGCCTCCGCCACAGCTGGGTCAGGGGTCAGAGGTCAAAGGTGGGGACAATGTAACAAGGCCCACGATGATCGGATGAGCCCTTCTGTCAGATGTGTTTGGAACACATCCTGTCTGGGGGAATTAGAACGAGTCCCAATGGTCAGAGGTACGATTCCACATGATATGACTCTCTAGTGTGGTCAATAATAATGTCCTACTCTGATAAACTACACTCAGTTCCACCCAGACACAAGATCCTGTCTCCTAAATGTACTCAATTATCTCTCTCCTTCTCCTCCTCCCACACACACACACACACACACACAAAGAGCCTGTTGAAGCCGGTGAAGGGATTGCCTGTGCTAAATGCAGCAGTTCTCTGACAGTCTGTGGTTGAAGTCATCACACAGCCAAAGGTCATCAGTAAAGGTCATTCGAGGTCATGTGGGGGGGGTCAGTCTGCACACCCTAATCTGCCTCCCCCTCCCCTCCCCCTTCCTTCATCACAGGAAGGGGGAGACGATCATTTTTAAATGAATCTGACAGTTGGAGGATTCCATCAGTGTATCAGTATGGTCTTGCTCTACTGGTGAGGTGTACGGTGGCGTTTACAGGGATGTTAGTTACAGGAGAGGATTCTGGGAAGGAAGCCTGCCCCTCCCTCGGGGACCAGCCCTGGGTCTGGAGCTGAAAGTGGTGACACACACCATTTCTAAGGGCAGTTTCTGTGTCCACTTCCTGCTGACCGCTGCCCTGTTTCCTGTCTGAGCGATGATGTCATAAGGAGCTCAGGAAGGGGTTGGCATGTCGTATCTCTCTCCCTCGCTCTGCCTCCCACGCCAGGGTGAACTCACAGCACGGGGCACAGTGAAGGGAAACGAGCCGGATGATGATGACATTTAGGTTAATGATGATGATTCGGTACGTCGTTGTGCGTGTGTGCATGAGACTCGCACCACTTCCTGAGTCCTGACATCACGTTGTCCCTCTAACGCACCTCTCTCTCTCTCTCTCCCCCCCCTCCCTCCCTCCCTTCCAGGTGTTCTACGTGTCAGACCTGTTCAAGCCCCGGGTCAAACAGGCCACGCCCCCTCCCTCCCCCATCAAGAAGGAGCTGCTACCCGCCTCCGACATCATCGAACGAAACAACCACCACAACATGGTGTGAGGCCACGCCCCCTCCCCGCGACCGAGGAGCCAATCACAGCGCTGCTCGCCTCCCCATCGGACAGTAGAATGTAGCGACGAGAGACTGTCTCTGCGCCTCACACGACACCTTGTTCCCTACCTAGTACACCGAGCCCCCCCGCCCCCCCCCCAGCCTAGTACGTTACCTAGGGAACAAGGTGTCGCCTGGGTTACGTACACAGTGTCCACCCTCACTATCCAGTCATGATTACTATTATGTTAACTGCTATTCATATTTGAGCCCATTTTGAGCAACAAGAGAGAGAGAGAGAGAGAGAGAGAATTGGGAGATAAAGTTAAATGGAGTGAAAGAGGATCAGACCGGCAGAGCAGACAGGGAGAGACGTCGTCTCTCCTGAAACAAACGCTTTGTAACCACAGAAAGGGAAAAAGTGAAGAAAAAATATATATTGCAACAACAACAAAAAAATATGAAGGAGTGAGTGAGTGAATGAATGAAGGAAAGATTAAGCCCCCGTTAAAGGAGGGAGGGGGAACACAAAAGGGTCGTCATAGAAACTTCTGCCGCCCCCCTTCCTCCTCTCTGAGGCCTTGACTCACGCAGGACAACAACTTCCTTAGCTACGGGAACGACATTTCTGCAACTATACTAAGCAGCATAGATATATTAACAGTATAGATAAAGAATAACTTATAGCACTATTTTTAAGTTTGTCCATTGTCACCACTCGCTGCCTGGCCGGTGCGGGTGTAGAAGAGGCTGTTGATGCTGCAGTCTGGGAGAGAGGAGAGAGAGAGAGAGGACCCTGACTCACGTAGACCTCCTGGTCTCTAGCTGGTCTCCTGGTCTCTAGCTGGTCTCCTGGTCTCTAGCTGGTCTCCTGGTCTGTGGCCTGGTCTCTAGCTGGTCTCCTGGTCTCTAGCTGGTCTCCTGGTCTCTAGCTGGTCTCCTGGTCTCTAGCTGGTCTCTAGCTGGTCTCTAGCTGGTCTCTAGCTGGTCTCTAGCTGGTCTCTAGCTGGTCTCCTGGTCTCTGTCTCTAGCATCTCTGCTCCAGCTCATCAGTCCTCCTCCCCCCGCCCCGTCAGCGTGGCCTAACCCGGGATGTTGCATTTCTATGGGAGTAGAAGTAGGGGGGGTTGAATACTAGTGTCTTTAGGGGAAGCTAAGGGGGTAGAGATCTCTCAGCCTCTCATCACCTGCAAAAGGGGCGTGGCTGTGCCATGCTACTTCCTGGTGTTGGAGCTGTTTGATTGGCTGCCCAGATTGGGGTGGGGGGTTGGGGGAGGGAGGGGGGGGTGGTCCAGGTTAAAGGGTGTGATCTGTCACCATGGAAAGAGTGCTGATTGACAGCTAAGCTGGCACATTATTATGGGATGCTTTGGGCCCCTTCCGCTGGCAGGGAGGGGCTTCCGCTCATCCAATCACTCGTCGGCAAAGTGTGTGTCTTCTGTGTGTGTGTGTCGTGTTCGTCTGTGTGTGTGTGCGTGTTTTCGCATGCATGCCCAGTGTGTGAGCACTGTGTGTGTGTGTGTGTGCGTGTGTGTGTGTGTGTGTGTCTTGTCCAGACAGACCCCCTGGGTAGTGTGTGTCTAGGAAGACCACCTCGGACACACACGCGCGCCACGTCGACAGTGCCAAGAGTGTGTGTGGTGTGTGTGCCGCCATGCGTGTGTGTCAGAGAGACGCCAGGGAGGAGGGGGCGGGGGAGGGAGGTTGCCTAGGTTACCCCGTCAGGTGAATGTTTAAAAAAAAACAAGAAAAAAAAAAAAAAACTGTGGATCGAATCTCTTCTCTGCTACAATGAGGCATCTCTAAAGCTCGTCTTCGGACCCTGTCCAGTGTAATCACTAAGAGTTGTACAGTTAGCGCGTGACGTTTGATCTACAGCCTGCTTAGACTCCTAAAAACACACAAACACACTCTCTACCATGTTGCACATTCTTCTCATGTAGTCCGTCCTATCATTTCAGCCGTTTTACCCTCCTTTTATAAATATATAAATAATGTATAGATCACTAAAATTAACTCTGTAAGATACTGTTTCTGAACATGTCTAAATATATCCACTATGAATACAGACCTGTGTTATTTACAAAGTGCTGCTTAAAAAGCATTGATTGACTGAATTTTGTATTTAGTTCACAAAAAAATATTGTAGATTTGTGATAGTACGTTTTTAATACGCGTTTCAATAAATACACCCACAAATGTATTGAAATTCACTATTAGTATTTTTGTATGTCTCATTTTTGTACAAAAGAAATATTAGCAATGTTTGTTTTTTCCCTTCTGCTAAATGTACTTTAGCTCTAATACATGTGCTTTCAAATAAAAAGCTCATGTTAATTGGTGTGCGGTGGACTTTTTGGATTTCTTCTCTGTCAAATCTCAGCTGTGTCTCAATCATAAACAACACCAGACACCGCTACTTTTCTGACGTAAAGTTTCGGTCGTAAAATGATTCCTTTCAGAGGCCCTCGATGCAAGCAAACATTGGACTGTACTTCTCTCAAGCATTCAACTGCGCCTCTGACACAGGCTTAGATCGGGTTCGAGTTTATTAATCTGCTCTCGCTCTTCAGTTGATGATAAATGAGCTGTATTTCTGATGAAGGAACACATGCGAGTGCATAACATGCAAGCTGATGAACATCAGACTAGATTTCTAACGTAATTATAAAAGCCAATTTTTTTTTAAAAACTGATGAAAAGCAGTTTGGTAACTCTCAAGGATGGCGAGATCACTGCCAGGCAAAGGTGGCAGGCCCGGAGGTTCAGAAGCACCATGTGGTTGGGTTGGTTGTGTGGAGCGGCTGGAAGTGGTGGGTCACCCTGGTTCTGAAGTCATCTGGGTGTGACTTCCACACCACGGAGTAGAACTGGGCACGAGGACGCAGCTGATCTCACACTCCCGCAGACGCCAACGAGACTGAAGGAGCTAGCATCGTGTTTGCCAACGAGACTGGAGGAGCTAGCATCGTGTTTTTGTGAGTGTGTGTGTGGAGTGTGTGTGGATTGTGTGTGTGTGTGTGTGGCAAAGAAAGAGCAGGAAAGCTAGTTTCATGGTTTGTGATTCTGATGGAAACTCCGTAAAACCTGTTTTCAGTCGTGGGGAACAGAGAGTGCGTGACTGCAACTCTCGTAGAGTTTCGCCTAATAGCCAGCTTATTCCAACATGCTAACTTGCACATAAACTAGGAATATACCATGTACACACAGCGACACACACAATATCATATCTTGATAATAGATCAAAATATTATTTTTATTTTAATACTCAACGTTAGATTCAGATTATATTCGATTTTAAAAGAAATGTGTGACCAGGTCAGCAGTAGAACTGACGGATGGATTCCAGATCGCTCTCCAAGACGGACAAGACTGTGACCATGCTTCTTGACTGACAGAGCAGAGAAAAGAGAGAGAAACAGAAAGAGAGAGAGAGAGAGAGAGAAAGAGAGAGAGAGAAACAGAAAGAGAGAGAGACAGAGAGAGATGAGGAAGGAGGAGAGGTGGTCACTGTGGTCTTGTTTGGCAGAGCGGTCCTGGCACATCTTGGTCAATTGCAAACCAGAGATTTGGATACTTACACACACACACACACAGACGCACACACACAGACGCACACTCCCATTCAACACACAGCCCTGTGTCCTCTAGGTACAGTAAGGCCCTGAATTCTACATCTACAACGACATACGGGCCTTCACATGAAATCTTTAAAGGGGACTAGACTGAAAGATTCAACCGAACAGTCAAGTGTGTATACGTGAAAGCCGAACCAAACAGCATTTTGACAAGCGGTCAAACGGTAGATGAATAACGACTCAGTAGCCGTGAGGATAGTATGGTTGGTTTCTGGAAACTCTGAGCGTGGGGAGAAGGTGTCCTCTTACAGTTGGAGATTCCAGTGTAATTGGTCTGGATAAACATGGCTGTATCTGTCAGGAGAACCTGACTCAGATTGATAGCATGTGTGTCCACTTGCTAACCTGACTGACTGACTGACTCCCTGAATGGGTGAGCGTGCGAGCGAGATGCATGCAGTAGTAGCATGGTATTGTAGTAGTAATAGTAATATTGTAGTATTGTGGTGGTGTTGTAGCAATGCTGTAGTAATATTGTAGTAATTTTGCAGGGTTAGTATATTACTAATGTAGTAATGTTGTGACAGTAGGTGTGTAGCAGTAGTAGTATTGCAGTAGCAGGAGTGTAGAGAAACAGCTGAAACACTCTGCTGGAACTTGTGATATAAAAAGCACCCAAGCACAAAAGCGCTACTGTAACTGCTTTAGAGGTACAGTGTGTATGTGTGTGTGTGTGTGTGCAGAGGGATCGCAGGGACTAGAAGTGGGCTGCTATGAGGGCCAGACCTCCAGAGGAGCTGGAGGTCTGGAGACCTGGAGCTCAGAGGCTCTCTTCTCTGCAGCGCAGCCCAGAGGGGAGAGGGGAGCAGGGGAGGGAGGAGGAGGTAGAGAGGGGAGGAGGGAGGTAGAGAGAGAGGGGACCAGGGGAGGGTAGGGAGGAGGGGAGAGAGGCGAGCAGGTTAGGGAGGAGGAGGGTAGAGAGGGGAGCAGGGTAGGGAGGAGGGGGGTAGAGAGGAGGGGGGTAGGGGAGGAGGGGAAAGGAGGATGAGAAATAACTGGGTAGGGCTCTAAACAGAACTTCCTTCAGGAAAACAGGGCACATTGGGGTCCTGGAAAGCGAGAGGGAAGACAGGCTGGAGGATGAAGCAGAGTGTTGGTTGTGACGCTCGTTTAGGACAGGAAGAAGGGGACACAATGGAGGGTTAAAGACAGGCTCTAATCAGGGGTTGTGACCTCTCACCATTAAACTCCACCTTTCCACCCCTCTACCTTTCCACCCCTCCACCCCCTACCCCTCCACCCCCTACCCCTCCACGAGACGAGAGCGTCGTGACGGCGTGTTAACCTACTTTCTCATGATGCAGAGGCGTTGTTCATCTGAACAAGGATAAGGAGCGTTTGGGCTCCTTTGTTTAAATGCACTCAGTCAGTAATCACCCAGCCAGGGCCCTGTGGGCGTCTGACACAAGGATTAATAGTCTGGATTAATGATAGTTTTGTTCCAAATGATTGGGGGGGATGTTCCTAGCTAGCTTTATGTCTGGGGGGGAAAGATATTTTTGAATTGCTGTTATATCTATGACGACTGAAACATGATTGTTTTTAATCCGTTTCAAATAAATATATTTGAGTATGAATCCGAGAACATCCTGTTAAATGTGTCAGACAGGAAGATAGGATTGACCCACTTCCTGTTGACCCATTAGCGATATTTGATCCACAGACCTCGTCTCAGACAGACAGGAGAACAGTTGTTTTCAGGCGTCAGTTCTGCAGAGGAAGAACCAGAACATTGTGGGCTCCGAGCAGGGGAGTTGGTTCCTTCTTAGAACGGGTCAGTCGAGGTCAGGGTTCTGTTCTAGGCCGTTCCTGGCCTGTTGGGATCAGAACCTGGCAGGCTCACTAGTGGAGAGGGGGCAGACCATCAGAACCAACGGAGAACTAAACGATCCTTTACTTCTGAGAACGAGCGTGCATCTTTTGTGCACGCACACTCACGTACGCAGACACACTCACGCTCACATTCCACACGTGTTCTCTCACAAGTCTACACCGCGATAAAGTTTGACTGCCATGCTGGTTACTGGACAGGGTCGAGCGATAGAGAAGAAGAACAGAGGTGGAGGGAGGGATGGAGAGTGGAGGAGAGGTCTAGACTGGGAGAGGTAGAGTGGAGGAGAGGTCTAGAGGGAGAGGAAGAGTGGAGGAGAGGTATGTTAGGGAGAGAGGGATGGAAGTGTGGAGGAAAGATCTCGTCTCAACAACCAACAACGGAAGCCCAAAGGGGAGAGGTGGTCGGAAGGGAAGGGAAAAAAGAAGAGGTGAAGGAAGGAAAAAAAAACGTAGAGGCGACGAGGAGAAAAAAGAAAAAAAAACTCTCGAAAAACAGGAGAACCAACAACAACAACGGGAAAGTCAGGAAAAGAAGAGAGATCTTTCCTCCACTCTCCATCCTCATCTCCTAAACATAGCCCAACCCAACAACAAAACACATACCTCCTCCACTCTTCCTCTCCCTCTAGACCTCTCCTCCACTCTACCTCTCCCTCTAGACCTCTCCTCCACTCTCCATCCCTCCCTCCACCTCTGTTCTTCTCTCTATCCGTCGACCTTCCATAACCAGCATGGCAGTCAAACTTTATCGCGGTGTAGACTTGTGAGAGAACACGTGTGGAATGTGAGCGTGAGTGTGTCTGCGTACGTGAGTGTGCGTGCACAAAAGATGCACGCTCGTTCTCAGAAGTAAAGGATCGTTTAGTTCTCCGTTGGTTCTGATGGTCTGCCCCCTCTCCACTAGTGAGCCTGCCAGGTTCTGATCCCAACAGGCCAGGAACGGCCTAGAACAGAACCCTGACCTCGACTGACCCGTTCTAAGAAGGAACCAACTCCCCTGCTCGGAGCCCACAATGTTCTGGTTCTTCCTCTGCAGAACTGACGCCTGAAAACAACTGTTCTCCTGTCTGTCTGAGACGAGGTCTGTGGATCAAATATCGCTAATGGGTCAACAGGAAGTGGGTCAATCCTATCTTCCTGTCTGACACATTTAACAGGATGTTCTCGGATTCATACTCAAATATATTTATTTGAAACGGATTAAAAACAATCATGTTTCAGTCGTCATAGATATAACAGCAATTCAAAAATATCTTTCCCCCCCAGACATAAAGCTAGCTAGGAACATCCCCCCCAATCATTTGGAACAAAACTATCATTAATCCAGACTATTAATCCTTGTGTCAGACGCCCACAGGGCCCTGGCTGGGTGATTACTGACTGAGTGCATTTAAACAAAGGAGCCCAAACGCTCCTTATCCTTGTTCAGATGAACAACGCCTCTGCATCATGAGAAAGTAGGTTAACACGCCGTCACGACGCTCTCGTCTCGTGGAGGGGTAGGGGGTGGAGGGGTAGGGGGTGGAGGGGTGGAAAGGTAGAGGGGTGGAAAGGTGGAGTTTAATGGTGAGAGGTCACAACCCCTGATTAGAGCCTGTCTTTAACCCTCCATTGTGTCCCCTTCTTCCTGTCCTAAACGAGCGTCACAACCAACACTCTGCTTCATCCTCCAGCCTGTCTTCCCTCTCGCTTTCCAGGACCCCAATGTGCCCTGTTTTCCTGAAGGAAGTTCTGTTTAGAGCCCTACCCAGTTATTTCTCATCCTCCTTTCCCCTCCTCCCCTACCCCCCTCCTCTCTACCCCCCTCCTCCCTACCCTGCTCCCCTCTCTACCCTCCTCCTCCCTAACCTGCTCGCCTCTCTCCCCTCCTCCCTACCCTCCCCTGGTCCCCTCTCTCTCTACCTCCCTCCTCCCCTCTCTACCTCCTCCTCCCTCCCCTGCTCCCCTCTCCCCTCTGGGCTGCGCTGCAGAGAAGAGAGCCTCTGAGCTCCAGGTCTCCAGACCTCCAGCTCCTCTGGAGGTCTGGCCCTCATAGCAGCCCACTTCTAGTCCCTGCGATCCCTCTGCACACACACACACACACATACACACTGTACCTCTAAAGCAGTTACAGTAGCGCTTTTGTGCTTGGGTGCTTTTTATATCACAAGTTCCAGCAGAGTGTTTCAGCTGTTTCTCTACACTCCTGCTACTGCAATACTACTACTGCTACACACCTACTGTCACAACATTACTACATTAGTAATATACTAACCCTGCAAAATTACTACAATATTACTACAGCATTGCTACAACACCACCACAATACTACAATATTACTATTACTACTACAATACCATGCTACTACTGCATGCATCTCGCTCGCACGCTCACCCATTCAGGGAGTCAGTCAGTCAGTCAGGTTAGCAAGTGGACACACATGCTATCAATCTGAGTCAGGTTCTCCTGACAGATACAGCCATGTTTATCCAGACCAATTACACTGGAATCTCCAACTGTAAGAGGACACCTTCTCCCCACGCTCAGAGTTTCCAGAAACCAACCATACTATCCTCACGGCTACTGAGTCGTTATTCATCTACCGTTTGACCGCTTGTCAAAATGCTGTTTGGTTCGGCTTTCACGTATACACACTTGACTGTTCGGTTGAATCTTTCAGTCTAGTCCCCTTTAAAGATTTCATGTGAAGGCCCGTATGTCGTTGTAGATGTAGAATTCAGGGCCTTACTGTACCTAGAGGACACAGGGCTGTGTGTTGAATGGGAGTGTGCGTCTGTGTGTGTGCGTCTGTGTGTGTGTGTGTGTAAGTATCCAAATCTCTGGTTTGCAATTGACCAAGATGTGCCAGGACCGCTCTGCCAAACAAGACCACAGTGACCACCTCTCCTCCTTCCTCATCTCTCTCTGTCTCTCTCTCTTTCTGTTTCTCTCTCTCTCTCTTCTCTCTCTCTCTCTCTCTCTTTCTGTTTCTCTCTCTTTTCTCTGCTCTGTCAGTCAAGAAGCATGGTCACAGTCTTGTCCGTCTTGGAGAGCGATCTGGAATCCATCCGTCAGTTCTACTGCTGACCTGGTCACACATTTCTTTTAAAATCGAATATAATCTGAATCTAACGTTGAGTATTAAAATAAAAATAATATTTTGATCTATTATCAAGATATGATATTGTGTGTGTCGCTGTGTGTACATGGTATATTCCTAGTTTATGTGCAAGTTAGCATGTTGGAATAAGCTGGCTATTAGGCGAAACTCTACGAGAGTTGCAGTCACGCACTCTCTGTTCCCCACGACTGAAAACAGGTTTTACGGAGTTTCCATCAGAATCACAAACCATGAAACTAGCTTTCCTGCTCTTTCTTTGCCACACACACACACACACAATCCACACACACTCCACACACACACTCACAAAAACACGATGCTAGCTCCTCCAGTCTCGTTGGCAAACACGATGCTAGCTCCTTCAGTCTCGTTGGCGTCTGCGGGAGTGTGAGATCAGCTGCGTCCTCGTGCCCAGTTCTACTCCGTGGTGTGGAAGTCACACCCAGATGACTTCAGAACCAGGGTGACCCACCACTTCCAGCCGCTCCACACAACCAACCCAACCACATGGTGCTTCTGAACCTCCGGGCCTGCCACCTTTGCCTGGCAGTGATCTCGCCATCCTTGAGAGTTACCAAACTGCTTTTCATCAGTTTTTTAAAAAAAAATTGGCTTTTATAATTACGTTAGAAATCTAGTCTGATGTTCATCAGCTTGCATGTTATGCACTCGCATGTGTTCCTTCATCAGAAATACAGCTCATTTATCATCAACTGAAGAGCGAGAGCAGATTAATAAACTCGAACCCGATCTAAGCCTGTGTCAGAGGCGCAGTTGAATGCTTGAGAGAAGTACAGTCCAATGTTTGCTTGCATCGAGGGCCTCTGAAAGGAATCATTTTACGACCGAAACTTTACGTCAGAAAAGTAGCGGTGTCTGGTGTTGTTTATGATTGAGACACAGCTGAGATTTGACAGAGAAGAAATCCAAAAAGTCCACCGCACACCAATTAACATGAGCTTTTTATTTGAAAGCACATGTATTAGAGCTAAAGTACATTTAGCAGAAGGGAAAAAACAAACATTGCTAATATTTCTTTTGTACAAAAATGAGACATACAAAAATACTAATAGTGAATTTCAATACATTTGTGGGTGTATTTATTGAAACGCGTATTAAAAACGTACTATCACAAATCTACAATATTTTTTTGTGAACTAAATACAAAATTCAGTCAATCAATGCTTTTTAAGCAGCACTTTGTAAATAACACAGGTCTGTATTCATAGTGGATATATTTAGACATGTTCAGAAACAGTATCTTACAGAGTTAATTTTAGTGATCTATACATTATTTATATATTTATAAAAGGAGGGTAAAACGGCTGAAATGATAGGACGGACTACATGAGAAGAATGTGCAACATGGTAGAGAGTGTGTTTGTGTGTTTTTAGGAGTCTAAGCAGGCTGTAGATCAAACGTCACGCGCTAACTGTACAACTCTTAGTGATTACACTGGACAGGGTCCGAAGACGAGCTTTAGAGATGCCTCATTGTAGCAGAGAAGAGATTCGATCCACAGTTTTTTTTTTTTTTTCTTGTTTTTTTTTAAACATTCACCTGACGGGGTAACCTAGGCAACCTCCCTCCCCCGCCCCCTCCTCCCCTGGCGTCTCTCTGACACACACGCATGGCGGCACACACACCACACACACTCTTGGCACTGTCGACGTGGCGCGCGTGTGTGTCCGAGGTGGTCTTCCTAGACACACACTACCCAGGGGGTCTGTCTGGACAAGACACACACACACACACACACGCACACACACACACACACAGTGCTCACACACTGGGCATGCATGCGAAAACACGCACACACACACAGACGAACACGACACACACACACAGAAGACACACACTTTGCCGACGAGTGATTGGATGAGCGGAAGCCCCTCCCTGCCAGCGGAAGGGGCCCAAAGCATCCCATAATAATGTGCCAGCTTAGCTGTCAATCAGCACTCTTTCCATGGTGACAGATCACACCCTTTAACCTGGACCACCCCCCCCTCCCTCCCCCAACCCCCCACCCCAATCTGGGCAGCCAATCAAACAGCTCCAACACCAGGAAGTAGCATGGCACAGCCACGCCCCTTTTGCAGGTTGATGAGAGGCTGAGAGATCTCTACCCCCTTAGCTTCCCCTAAAGACACTAGTATTCAACCCCCCCTACTTCTACTCCCATAGAAATGCAACATCCCGGGTTAGGCCACGCTGACGGGGCGGGGGGAGGAGGACTGATGAGCTGGAGCAGAGATGCTAGAGACAGAGACCAGGAGACCAGCTAGAGACCAGCTAGAGACCAGCTAGAGACCAGCTAGAGACCAGCTAGAGACCAGCTAGAGACCAGGAGACCAGCTAGAGACCAGGAGACCAGCTAGAGACCAGGAGACCAGCTAGAGACCAGGCCACAGACCAGGAGACCAGCTAGAGACCAGGAGACCAGCTAGAGACCAGGAGACCAGCTAGAGACCAGGAGGTCTACGTGAGTCAGGGTCCTCTCTCTCTCTCTCCTCTCTCCCAGACTGCAGCATCAACAGCCTCTTCTACACCCGCACCGGCCAGGCAGCGAGTGGTGACAATGGACAAACTTAAAAATAGTGCTATAAGTTATTCTTTATCTATACTGTTAATATATCTATGCTGCTTAGTATAGTTGCAGAAATGTCGTTCCCGTAGCTAAGGAAGTTGTTGTCCTGCGTGAGTCAAGGCCTCAGAGAGGAGGAAGGGGGGCGGCAGAAGTTTCTATGACGACCCTTTTGTGTTCCCCCTCCCTCCTTTAACGGGGGCTTAATCTTTCCTTCATTCATTCACTCACTCACTCCTTCATATTTTTTTGTTGTTGTTGCAATATATATTTTTTCTTCACTTTTTCCCTTTCTGTGGTTACAAAGCGTTTGTTTCAGGAGAGACGACGTCTCTCCCTGTCTGCTCTGCCGGTCTGATCCTCTTTCACTCCATTTAACTTTATCTCCCAATTCTCTCTCTCTCTCTCTCTCTCTCTTGTTGCTCAAAATGGGCTCAAATATGAATAGCAGTTAACATAATAGTAATCATGACTGGATAGTGAGGGTGGACACTGTGTACGTAACCCAGGCGACACCTTGTTCCCTAGGTAACGTACTAGGCTGGGGGGGGGGCGGGGGGGCTCGGTGTACTAGGTAGGGAACAAGGTGTCGTGTGAGGCGCAGAGACAGTCTCTCGTCGCTACATTCTACTGTCCGATGGGGAGGCGAGCAGCGCTGTGATTGGCTCCTCGGTCGCGGGGAGGGGGCGTGGCCTCACACCATGTTGTGGTGGTTGTTTCGTTCGATGATGTCGGAGGCGGGTAGCAGCTCCTTCTTGATGGGGGAGGGAGGGGGCGTGGCCTGTTTGACCCGGGGCTTGAACAGGTCTGACACGTAGAACACCTGGAAGGGAGGGAGGGAGGGGGGGGAGAGAGAGAGAGAGAGGTGCGTTAGAGGGACAACGTGATGTCAGGACTCAGGAAGTGGTGCGAGTCTCATGCACACACGCACAACGACGTACCGAATCATCATCATTAACCTAAATGTCATCATCATCCGGCTCGTTTCCCTTCACTGTGCCCCGTGCTGTGAGTTCACCCTGGCGTGGGAGGCAGAGCGAGGGAGAGAGATACGACATGCCAACCCCTTCCTGAGCTCCTTATGACATCATCGCTCAGACAGGAAACAGGGCAGCGGTCAGCAGGAAGTGGACACAGAAACTGCCCTTAGAAATGGTGTGTGTCACCACTTTCAGCTCCAGACCCAGGGCTGGTCCCCGAGGGAGGGGCAGGCTTCCTTCCCAGAATCCTCTCCTGTAACTAACATCCCTGTAAACGCCACCGTACACCTCACCAGTAGAGCAAGACCATACTGATACACTGATGGAATCCTCCAACTGTCAGATTCATTTAAAAATGATCGTCTCCCCCTTCCTGTGATGAAGGAAGGGGGAGGGGAGGGGGAGGCAGATTAGGGTGTGCAGACTGACCCCCCCCACATGACCTCGAATGACCTTTACTGATGACCTTTGGCTGTGTGATGACTTCAACCACAGACTGTCAGAGAACTGCTGCATTTAGCACAGGCAATCCCTTCACCGGCTTCAACAGGCTCTTTGTGTGTGTGTGTGTGTGTGTGTGGGAGGAGGAGAAGGAGAGAGATAATTGAGTACATTTAGGAGACAGGATCTTGTGTCTGGGTGGAACTGAGTGTAGTTTATCAGAGTAGGACATTATTATTGACCACACTAGAGAGTCATATCATGTGGAATCGTACCTCTGACCATTGGGACTCGTTCTAATTCCCCCAGACAGGATGTGTTCCAAACACATCTGACAGAAGGGCTCATCCGATCATCGTGGGCCTTGTTACATTGTCCCCACCTTTGACCTCTGACCCCTGACCCAGCTGTGGCGGAGGCCTTATCACAGCACCACACTTCCTGTGCGCTGACTCTAGACACACAACACACACACACCCTGCCTCCAGGCCTATTGTGTTTGGAAACGCACACTCAGCAGTGGGAGAGAAGAGAGAGAGAGAGAGAGAGAGGGGGGGGGGGGGGTTCCTTAATGTTATCTTACTGGCAAAACTCCAGCGGAACCTTTAATGGAAGTAGAACACTCTCAAGGGCAGTTAAGGGGATGTGTGTGTGTGGCCTTGTCTACCATAACAGTAAGACACACACACACACACACCATCTGATTCTACTAGGAGCTGAGTCACAGAGGATGTGTCACTGTGACAGAGCAGGATGTGAGCGCATCTAAAAACTAACAAGGGACAGCAAAGAGTCCCTGGTGTTTCAGAGACTACATCACTGGTGTTTCAGAGACTACATCACTGGTGTTTCAGAGACTACATCACTGGTGTTTCAGAGACTACATCACTGGTGTTTCACAGACTATATTACTGGTGTTTCAGAGACTACATCACTGGTGTTTCAGAGACTATATTACTGGTGTTTCAGAGACTACATCACTGGTGTTTCAGAGACTATATTACTGGTGTTTCAGAGACTACATCACTGGTGTTTCAGAGACTATATTACTGGTGTGTCAGAGACCTTGTATTGCCTTTAACCCCAGCTGCTGTAGTCAAACCAACACTTTCCTTGGGTTCTAAGAATACATTACCCTCTGTCGACGCACTATGACATTTCCGTCTTTCCATAAACAGGTAGGTAAATGTCAGATCTCAGGCCAACTGGCATGCTAGCCAGATATTTGACTGTGGCAGCCCTGATATAGACAGACTCTTCCAGCTTCTGCATGTATGACTGGAGCTGACAGACAGACTAATATAGTCGGATGAGTCATCCTGTCTGTCTGTCTGTCTGTCTGACTGATAGCAGCAGGCTTCCTGCCCTTATAGGAGTTCACTGGCCAGACACCAGTTCAATATTTGAGACCCTTAACCGGTGTGTGTGTGTGTGTGTGTGTGTAAGCGGGAGATATCTAGAGGCATTAGGACTGAAAGTCTCCTTGGCCCCAAGGAAAAACTCTTTGACCCTGACAATGACACACACACACACACACACACGGCTAACTGTATTTGTGACCAGCTGCTTCCTGGTTGAGCCTGACATTCGCCCTTCGCCAAGTCACATGATGACAAGTAGGCCACATTGTGCCGAGGGGTCACCGGAAGCGGTAGGTATGAGAAACCCGGCGTTTCCTGTCGGGTCTCTCTGTCTGTCTCTCTCAGCACTGCAGGCGGATCCAGGGGCAGGGCTATTGTCTCCCCACCAAGCTGAGCCTGGTCTCTCTTTCTCAGAGGGGGGGGGGGGGTCAGAAACGGCATCAGTCTGGTCTGTCGTCAGCTGAAGAAACCAGGATCCATTTACCACCCTGCACGCACGGACCGCAAATCCCAGCATGCACAGGGACCTCTCAACTGCTCTGTGAGGTCATCACCTATTACTGCTATTGGAACCATATAGAATAACAACTTCAAAAGAGGTCCCTGTAACTTTAAAGGAGGCGATGTGCATGTGTGTGTGTGTGTGTAGTCACACACACACAGTCTTAAAGGTCTTAGCGTGTGCTTGGCGTGCAGCAGGGTATCCCTTGGCGACGGTAACTCGGTGGCACGGACTCTGACGTGATGGTTTCATTTACAGCCACGGATCCGCCAGCTCTCTGACAGCTCGGGCTTTAGCTTGATCGGCTAACGCGGTCCTCAGGTTCTACAGAAGGCTGTCGGTTAGACAGATGTTTTGGTTACATGAGCTGTCCTGTCCTGTCTCCTCCCCTGCTCCCGGGGAGTCAGGAACAGCTAGGCGTAAACGCTCCCAGATGGCCTGTTGCTGCTCCGGGAGGGGGGAAGCAGGAGGGGAGCTCAGGGTCATAAAACAAGCGCTCTGCAGGGATTTGAATGTGTGAGCTTGTTGGGGTGAGGGTCTGTGTGGGTGTGGGTGTATGTGTTTTGGTCTTTGGAGGGATAGCAGAGCTCTCAATGACCCATACCTTCTGTCTGAGCCAAGCCACAGACAACACCCCTCCCTCCCTCTCTCTGTCTCTCCCTCCCTCTCTCTCTCTCTCCCTCCCACCCTCTCTCTCTCTCTCTCCCTCCCTCTCTCTCTCCCTCTCTCCCTCTCTCTCTCTCTCCCCTCCCTCCCTACCTCCCTCTCTCTCTCCCTCTCCCTCCCTCCCTCCCTCCCTCCCTCCCTCCCTCTCTCCCCCTCCCTCCCTCCCACCCTCTCTCTCTCTCCCTCCCTCCTTCTCTCTCCCTCCCTCCTTCTCTCTCCTCATGCCAGAACAGCCCATTCCGAGGTCAAACTCATCAGCTCACCATGTTTCTGAGAACTGTTTTCCTAGTCAGTGTTGATGCTGTTAGAAGGCACAGCCCAGCCCTCCTATCCGTGGATCAAGAGTCGATGTGCTTAGTTTGGATCCATCAGTGCTGTAATGGAAGCCCTGTGTGTGTGTGTCTCTCTGTGTGTGTGTGTCTCTCTGTGTGAGAGTGTTTGCTATGCCAGTCATTGCCAGGGCGCCAACTCCAGGGCGCCAACACCAGGACCTCTCTCTGAGCACTCTCACTTTTATGAATCTAACCATTTCCACGTTTGAGTTTTGGCTCCTGTATAAGGGAAAGGTGTGTGTGTGTGTGTGTGTGTGAGTCTCTAGCTGGGCCCCACTGTGCTGATAGAACCAGAGCAGCCAAATAAAATCACAATAATGAACAGGCTGATTCCTATTTCAAAGGCTGATCCTTTCTCTCTCACTGTCCTTCCCTCTCTCTCTCTCTCTCTCCCCTCTCTCTCTCTCTTCCTCCTTCCCTCTCTCTCCCCTGTCTCTCTCCTTCCCCCTCTCTGTCCTTCCCTCTCTCTCTCTACCCTCTCTCTCTCTTCCTCCTTCCCTCTCTCTCCCCTGTCTCTCTCCTTCCCCCTCTCTCTCTACCCTCTCTCTCTCTCCCCTGTCTCTCTCCCTCCCCCTCTCTCCCCTCTCCTCTCCTCTCTTCCTCCTTCCCTCTCTCTTCCCTGTCTCTCTCCTTCCCCCTCTCTCTCTACCCTCTCTCTCTCCCCTGTCTCTCTCCCTCCCCTCTCTCCCCTCTCCTCTCTTCCTCCTTCCCTCTATCTCCCCTGTCTCTCTCCTTCCCCCTCTCTCTCTACCCTCTCTCTCCCTCTTTCTCTCTCTCTTTTTTTTCCTCACCAATTTTCCTTGGCACCATCCTGTGTAACAATGATGATTACGAAAATCAGCTGGCAACAGTCGCAGCGATGTGTCACAAGTAAAGTGTGCTGCAGTGATTCACTACACACACACACACACACACACCCCTCCACACCCACACACACACCCCTCCACACACACTTGGAAGACTGCGGCCTGGCTCCAGGCAATGTGTTATTCATTAAAGAGAATCAGCCTCTCCACACTTCACTGCCTGCTCTGTTTCAAATAAAGAGAGAGAGAGGGAGGGAGAGAGAGAGGGGGGGGGATAGATGGGCCATGTTCTGTGGGCTCTCATAGTGTTATTTACATACTACGAATGGTCTGTCTCCTCACCACACATGAAACATCCATCCATCCATCGACACGCACGCTGGGTCCTAAACACTGACACGTTCTCTGAGATCAACCCCGACTTCATAACTTGCCACAACTGTGTGTGTCTGTGTGTGCATGCTTGTGTGTGTGTGTGTGTGTGCATGTGTGGGTCTACTCACTATGAAGTAGGCCACCAGGGCCCCCTGTACGAAGCCTGCCAGTACGTCGGTGGGGTGGTGCTTGTGATCGGAGACCCGTGATAGGCCGGTGTAGAACGCCATCATCAGCAGGGTGAACTGAAGAAGGGGGCGGAGCAAGCGGGCGCCACGCCATGTAAACCTGGACTGGAGATAGAACTGGAGAGAGAGAGAGACAGAGAGAGGGAGAGAGAGAGAGAGATAGAGAGGGATAGAGAGGGAGAGAGAGATAGAGAGGGAGGGAGAGAGAGAGAGAGAGAGAGAGAGAGGGAGATAGATAGAGAGGGAGGGAGGGAGGGAGAGAGGGAGACAGAGTCACTTACAGTATACAACAGTGTTACTGGTTCTGGAACAGTCTATAAGGTCCACAGTCTATATGATTACAGAGGACTGGCGCTCTGCAGGAAATGAGACCGGCTTCTTTTCTCCCTGCTTCCCATGAACGCCTGACCTCATAGTGCCACACCTGTGTGTGTGTGTGTGTGTGTGTGTGTGTGTGTGTGTGTGTGTGTGTACAGTACAGTCAGTAATGTTATGTTGTTTCTTTAACCTCACACCTGTTCTGTGTGTGTGTGTTTATTCCAGTCTGAGAGGCCAGATCAGACAGAGCCCCCAGCCAGACCCACAGCCCAACACACACTCTCTCCGCGGGCAGGCTGGAGAGAGAGGAGGACAGGGCTGATTCCAGCGGTTCCACCATCCAGCTGTACAAACAGCACGACCACTGTGAGCGGCTGGAGTACACACACACACACACACACACACACTGGTGAAACATGCTTGTAGGTCCACTTTCATCCGCCGTCCAGAGTGAACTCTCTCCCCTCCATTTGAATGAGGGGCAGACGGGCGGATGTGCCCCCCAGACTCGGCCTTCGCGCTGGGTCGTGTTCTAACCGCTGCAGGCCCAAGGCCCTGGATCGCACGCCCAAGGACTACCTCTGACACGCGTACTGGAAACACACACAGAGACACGTGCTAGCTATGGCCGGCTGGCACGTTCACACACACACACAGACACAGCCACACACACAGACACACACACACACAGCCACACACACGACACACACACCGACACACACACACACACAGAAAGAAGTGCCACAGTGAGGTCAGTCAAGGACCACTCAGACATCCTGTCTCTCCACCACTCCGACCCTGTGCTTCCTGCCTCTCACACCCAGGACCAGAGACTCTGGGTGGGGCAGCCGTGGCAGAGGGCCCACCCCCCCCTGACCCTGACTTCCAGACCATCTCTCACAGCCTCCCTCCCCTAACAATCCCCTCCAGAGCAGCCTCCCGGCGGGCCTGTGAGTAAGGTGAGGACAGGGCTGCGTCTCCCTTCCTGAACAACACACATTGTTTTCTTTGAGGAAGGAGGAAGGGATCCCTCCCATTGGCTCAACCTCTGTGTGTCTGTGTGTGTCTGTGTGTGTGTGTATGTGATGAGGTCAAACCCCACGGCAGACTGGTTTAGTCTGTCGGGTCCCGTCGCCGTGGAAACAACATCCCTAGTTCTCGCTCCTCTTCGCGGCCTCGGACATCAAAGCGGCGGTTGCCGTGGGCGACAAGGGGTGCGTCAGCAGACGCTCCTGGTTCAGGGGTCTGAACACGGCCGAGCAAGGCCTCAGCTCCTCCCTCTCTCTTATCTGACTGATGAGCTGGGTTTAACCCAAACAAGGCTTCCTGCAGTCTGACACTGCATCTGTGTGTGTTGTGTGTCTGTGTGTGTGTCCTGTGTCTGTGTGTGTGTCTGTGTGTGTGTCTGTGTGTGTGTGTGTGTGTGTCTGTGTGTGCGTCTGTGTGTGTGTGTGTGTGTGTGCTGTCTCCACTCCACAGAGAGCTACTTAGAGGAAGGCCTCACCAACATTGTGGTTTCCCAGACGTGTCCAGAGCTAAACAACAACACAGAACAACTGAAGCAGCTCTTCCCACGGCGAGCGGAGAGCGGAGCCGCAGAGTCTGGTGGTTTCTAGAGGATTCCATCCTAAACTTCTGTCCCTCTTTCGATTTCCCTTCCTCACGTACTCTCTTTCAACTCCAGGGAGACAAAATGAGAAAACCACAAGAGAGGCAGAAGAAGAAAAGAAAGAGAAAGAGAGATATTTTACTAGTGACCCACCCCTGTCTCCCCTCACCTCCCCCTGCCTCCCCCTGCCTCCCTCCTGCCTCCCTCCCCTCACCTCCCCCTGTCTCCCCCTGCCTCCCTCCTCCCTCCTGCCTCCTCTCACCTCCCCCTGCCTCCCTCCTGCCTCCCCTCCCCTCACCTCCCCCTGTCTCCCCCTGCCTCCCTCCTCCCTCCTGCCTCCCCTCACCTCCCCCTGCCTCCGTCCTGCCTCCCCTCACCTCCCCCTGTCTCCCCCTGCCTCCCCTCACCTCCCCCTGCCTCCCTCCTGCCTCCCTCCTGCCTCCCCAACACCCGGAGACATTGAGAACATAGCTGTGGTGCAGACCAGCGGCATCACCAACACTGTGGACTTGACAAACTCCGCTCTCAGACGCAGAGAAAGACGGTTCTGAGAGATACCCAGGGGAGGGCTGTGGCTTTACTCTCTCTCTCTCTCTCTCTCTCTCTCTCTCTCTCTCTCTCTCTCTCTCTCTGTCTCTCTCCCTCTCTCTCTCTCTCTGTCTCTCTCTCTCTCTCTCTCTCGTTATGTCTCTCTCTCCTTGTGGAGTTTTGTCTCGCTCTGTTGTGTGGCACCAGAGAAGCAGCAAGCATGTTGTTAAGTCTGCCGCTCGCCCACATCAGTGGTGTCTCCGACACCCCGGCGCGCTGGGCAGGAAGTGAACCGGCGCGATCAGAGGGTACCGCTCACCAGCTGGTGGTTGGGCTCAGTCACCAAGCAGAACACTGGCTTCCGACCTCATGAGAAACAAGTAACCAAAAAGGGGGATGAGGAGAAGAGGGGGGGGGGGGGGGGGTTGAGGGGTCTGACTTGAGATCAAAGTTGGACAGAGAGGGAGAGGAGGAGAACCTGTGGAGAGAGATTCTGAAAGCTAACAAGGCTCGTCTGAAACGGGGACCTGCTCCTGCTTGGATTATAGTCGTGTCGTTGGTCGGGTTTTATGTTTCCAAACACAACCAGCGTCTGTCAACCAACCCCTCCCCATGCTGGCTCTGGTCCTCTCTCTCCCTCTCCCTCTCCCTCTCTCACTCTGTCTCTCTCTCTTCTGGTCCAACCAGAGCCCAAACGAGAGGCCAGAGAGAGGCTGGGAAATACCCACTCTACTGCCTCACTGACCCACTGCTAGCTACACACCACAGCCTCTGCTCCCGCCTCAACCCCAGCCCTGGCCCCAGCCTAACGCTTCTCCATGACCCCTGACCCCAGTCAACACATGAAGAGATTCGCTGAGCCATAAGCATATAATTGGCACAGGACAGAGAGGGGAGTGTGTTTGTGTTGCGGGCGGGGGCAGGGAGGATAATTAGTGTGTGTTTGAAGTGAGGAAGCCTTCAGGGGCTCTCAGCCCGACCAGTAACCCACACCAGGGAGACCGAGGAGGGAGGCAGGCAGGGACGAGAGGGGGAGAGCGAGGGAGGGAGGGAGGAAGGCAGGGACGAGAGGGGAGAGTGACGGAAGTGAGCACAAGCTGCTTAAAAGAAAACAGGTGTTGCTCGTCCATCCATCCCTCCGAGGAGAGAGGCAGACAATGAGAGTGTTCATCCTCACGACCGCAACCAGGGAAGCAGAGAGGGCGGGAGGGAGGAGGTGGAAGACAGGGCGAAGGGAGGGAGAGGAGATGACGATGCTATATTTCTTCGAGTTGTGGGTCCTCCAGCTCTCATAAGGAGACACCTGGTTCCCCGATGATGCATCCAGTCATGTGCAGTTCACTGTTTCTGCGAGCCACACAGTGTGTGTGTGTGTGTGTGTGAGTGTGTGTGTGTGTGTTTAACAGTTACTCACCGACAGATAGAGCATGGTGAACATAGAGAAGGAGGCATGTCCCGAGAAGAAGGATTTCCTGTGAAACAACAACAACGTAAATCAATAAAACTATCATTCCTACATCAGATTGTGTGTGTGTGTCTGTGTGTGTGTGCATATGTGTGTGTAAGTGCACGTGTGAGTGTGTGCAATGCTGACCTGGCCTCCTGGACTTTGCTCTCAGAACCTGTGCAGTGGTAGGTGGTGATGTAACCCAGGGAACAGTTGATGGTGGAGAAGTCCGGCTTGCACACATCCAGGAAGTGAGGTCGCATTCGTCCCACTGACACCTTGGCGATATCCGTGAACGACTGACTCACCGCACAGCCGAAGATAAACACGCCCACCTGCAGACGTAAACATGGTCAGTCCTTGAACAAGACATACACATTTCAAGTTGCACGAAGATAACTCTTATGAACTAATATACACACACACACACTTGTAGACATAACTATCATTCATAACTGATGATGTTAGAAAGGTCACACACCTGCTTGTAGAGAGCAGCAACATAGGGGTTCCCTATGAAGGACTTGGTGCCCTCGCGTAGGTAGTAGATCCTGTAGCACTCCCCAATCACAATCTAGAGAGAGGAGGGGAGGAGAGGAGGGGAGGAGGGGAGGAGGAGTTATGGGCGAGGAGAAGGAAAGGATAACAGGAGGAGATGTAGAGGAGGTGAGGAGGAGGGTACCAGAGGAGGAGAGTATGAATGGGAGAGGAGAGGAGGGAGAGGAGGAGGAGAGGGAGAAGGGAGGAGGATTGGGGATGAAGAGGGAGAGGGGACCGCATATTAAACCCCTGGTGGAAGTGATTCTATGGTAAATGATATTGTAATGAAGGACAGACACACACAAAAGACACACATGCAGGGGGTTAGGGTGTGAACACTCATGCAGGACAACATGGAGGTGAGGATGGAGGAGAGAGAGAGATAAGCAGAGAGAGAGAGAGAGAGAGGAGATGCACAGACATGGAGAGAGGAGGATGAGCATGACCTGCCTTCCTTTCAGCTGTGATGGACAGATGATGGATGGAGGGATGGAGGAGAGGGGGACGGAGGGTCTGGCTCCCTGACATGGACATGTTAACTAGAACCTAATGACGGGGGGACGGGGGGGGGTATGTGCGTGTAGGATCGGGGGGTCAGGATGGCTAGAGACACAGCTAATGGAATCCAGCTGTGTAAAACATGCCAACTCTATGAGCTGGGAGAACACACACACACACACTCCTCCCTCTCTCTCTTTCTCTCACACACACACACACACACTCCTCCCTCTCTCTCTTTCTCTCACACACACACACACACACACTCCTCCCGCTCTCTCTCTCTTTCTCTCACACACACACACACACTCCTCCCTCTCTCTCTCTTTCTCTCACACACACACACACACACTCCTCCCTCTCTCTCTCTCTTTCTCACACACACATACTCCTCTTTCTCTCTCACACACACACACACACACACACACTCCTCCCTCTCTCTCTCTTTCTCTCTCACACACACACACACACCACACACACTCCTCTCTCTCTCTCTTTCTCACACACACACACACACTCCTGGTTCCAATAAGGGGAAGTGCTGAGCTGGTAGAGTGTGTGCCCACCACCACGAGGGCATGGAGACGCCAGTGAAGCAGTGTCTGGGTCTGGCAAGTGTGTGTGTGTGTGGGGGGGGGGGGGGGCACTGGTACACACATAACCTGGGGGGGATTTGGGTGTGGGAGGTGTGTGTGTGTGTGTGGTGGGGGGGGGGGGGGGGCATGAGAATAACTCCAACCAGGAATGTGTGGTGTTCTGTCTTTCTTACCCTGTCTCTCTCTCACACACACACACACACACACACACACGTGAGTCTCTGGCTCAGTGTTGGGGTAGTCATGGAGTACTGACGTTCTGACTCGTGTGACTTACAGGAACCCACTGGGGTGTGAGGGGGGGTGGGGGGGGGGGGTCGGGGGCTTGAAGGACTAGATGATTTCATTATCAAGGACTACGGTAGGGTACAGACTTTGGGTTTGCTAGTGAGAGGATGAGGATGAGAGAGAGGAGAGAAAGAGGAGCGAGAGAGAGAGAGAGAGAGAGACGAAGGGAGAGGCGTAGGGATGGGAGGGAGGGAGAGATGAGAGAGGTAAAGAGAGGTAGACTTACAGAGAGGATGGCAATAAGAATGCCTGCGGCGCAAAGCACTGCGTCGCTTATGGTGTCTCCGTTTTTATAGGGGTAGCGGATGGATTCGTCCCGAACAGTAAAATCCGCGTTGATACGGCTTTATGGTGCTAGTCTCAATGATGAGGAAAGGCAGGCCAGCTACATCAGACACAGAGAGAGAGAGAGGAGGAGGAGGGAGGACGGGGGGGAGACGAGATAGGAGAGAGAGAGAGGGAGAGGGAGAGAGAGGGAGAGAGACAGAGGGAGAGGGAGAGAGACAGAGGGAGAGAGCGAGAGAGGGAGAGGAGGGGAGAAGGAAGACAAAAGCACCAGGTCAGTGACACGGACACATACAGGAGGGAACGGGGGGGCGGAGCGGGGGGGGGGGGCACAGTTGCAGCAGGGGAACATGGGGGGGGGGGGGGGGAGTCTGTACACGTCCACCGTGGCAGACTGGGACCAGGAGAGTGAAGCTGCGACAGAGAGGATCTAAAGCACCTGGAAAAGTGACACTAAAACCTACAACCATCCGAACATCAAACCGCCCACGTCATTCAGGCGTGAAAACTGTCGTCTATCGTCGGCCTAAGAGCCACATAACCTCCTCTTATTACTGTCACTCTCTGGACCAGCTCCACGTGGACCTCCAGGCCTACCCCCCCCAGACGCTTCTGTTCCCCAGGCCGGGTGCTCCGAAGGTGGGCTGACTTACGGACACCGAGGGCAGTGTCAGGCCCACGGCAGTGAGCACGGAGGAGGGCACGGTGCTGCTCTTGAAGGAGTAGCCCAGGCTGGAGTCACTGCAGTAGAAGCCCCTCTGGTACGGGCGCACAGAGGAGCGATGCAGGACCAGGCTGGGCAGCATGACTGCACACACACACACACACACACACACAGGTGAACACGGGCACACACACACATGTCAACACGCGCGCAGACACACACACACACACAGGTAATCCCACGCGCCACAAACAGACATTCACAGACAAACACAATATACAACCGACCAAGGTCAACAAACACCTGGGTTGGCCCACTCAAACGCTCTCACACACCTGGCCAAACATCGCACTCCAGTCCACTCACCTGTCTCCTGTGGAGGGAAGCTCACACATGCTGTCATCATGCAAATAAACACTCAGGTTTCACTGCCTCCCGACATCCCCCCCTCACACGAAAACCTACGACCTGTCGTCTGTCTC